>CM031618.1:8152765-8204206 GCA_018398815.1 Conus ventricosus | reverse complement strand
GTTAGGAAATTTTCCTATGATTACAGGGTTTCAATTTAAAATTAACCTCGAAAGATTAATATCATAAATAAAGGGCTTTTGATTACAAACATAAACATCAACACATTGCTTTATATAAATCTTACTGTGTGTTGTTTCCCAAAAATCTGTTTTTACAATCACTAGAGCGTTGGGAGGTAAGCTAGAAAAGATTTGCTTTTTTTTAAATAAAACATTTACTCCATTTTTTCATAATTTCTAGGTATAAGAATTGATTTTTGTTGGGTCCCATCTCACTGTGGTATAAAGTGGAATGAAATAGCAGACAGTCTTCCAAAAGAAGGAGCAAATAGAAACGCGAAATTTATCAAAAAAAATCGCTTAGATTTGTCCTCTTGTGAAATTAATCCAAATTATGGAAAAGTATACAATAAGCAGAATTTTAGTCAAAACATGGCTACTTTACCATTGTGCCCAAGGCGCATTGTTAGATTAATTCAAAATCAAGGCTGAATACTTGGAACATTTAAATATTCTCATGGTATTACTTGTGTCTGCAGAGAAAACATTTCTGTGCGTCATCTTTTGTTTGAATGCCAGTGGGGCCCACGCTCTATCAGGAGAAAGGTATTGAGATGATTAGCTTTGATAATGTCAATAGTGTCTTATATGGTTCATGTGTTGCTAAAATTTTGCCAGGGGTTATTTCGCAGTACAGGATGCAACATTTTTGTAAAGATCACAACTTTGTGTCCCACTAGGGTATTTCACTTATGTAAATATGCACATATCAGATGTGGTTTTTGCAATTACTAGATAAGTTGTTTTTTTTATTTTTTATTTTTTTTTAACAAGTGTCTAATATCATCTGATGATGAAAAGACGTTAAAAAAACCACTGAACTGAACTGCACTGAAATGGCACGAAAAATTTACCATTTTTTCCCCCATAATCATGTTAATAAAAAATAATAATAATAAATGGGATTTATTAGCGCCTTCCACGGACAAGGGCTTTACAAAGGCAAAAGAAAAAAAAAAAAAATACAAATTGCTAAATGTAAAGAAAATGCATTGAAAAAACGGCTCAGAAAATGAAAAACAAAGGCTTTTCCCATTCTCTCCCACACTCTCACGCATAGACACACAATACACAACAGTCGCAACAATCACAAACTTTTTTAGCGATCCACAAAGACAAACAAAGAGTCAATCAACTATCAAGTAATAACTGTCTTTTAATATTGTTTGAAAAGGTGGGTTTCAGGGGGTTTTGAAGGAAGAAAAGGTTTGAGAATGTCTTAAGTCATAGGGGAGTTTATTCCAGAGTTTGGGAGCTGCGTATGAAAAGCTCATTCACCATGCTGTTTACGATGGGGGCGGTAACTGGGAAGGCGGAAGGCCCTTTGGTGTCGGTGGAGGAGCGGAGCGTTCGTGATGGGACATATACTTGAAGGAGATCGGAAAGAAAAGGCAGGGGCATCCCCAAAGTAAAAAATCTTGAAGCAAAGACAACAACATTTGATTTAATTCTTTCTTCAACGGGGAGCCAGTGCAACTTTTCAGGAGAGAGCTGCAGGGTTGAGTATGGGGATTTGCAAATGAGACGGGCTGCAGAGTTCTGTACACTTTGGAGGGGTTGGATGACGTTGAGGGACAGCCAAGGAGAACACAGTTGCAGAATCTAGCCTTGAGAGGATGTAGGATGAAACGAGATTTTTTTGTGGCGTCTCAGTGAGATAGGGTCGAATAGAAGAAATCGTTTAAGTTCCATGTAAGCTAACGGGACAAGTTTTTGTGACTGCTGTTTCATTGAGAGGTCACTATAAAGGAGAACACCAAGTCACGAACAGTTTTTGAAAATTCGATAGTGCTGGAACCTAATGTCAGAGAAGAAGGGAGCGGATCAGGGCCATGATGTGACTGCTTTGAAAAACGGATGGCTTCAGTCTCTCGCAGTTTAATTTAAGCTTATTTGCTGACATCCAGGTCTCAAATATCAGAAAGTACAAGATTGAAGAGTAGAAACAAGGGGTGAGTAGTCATCGATGACAGAGGAATGGAGCAGTGAGTATCATCCGCAAACATTTCGTGTGAACGGAATGGCCGTGGATACATTGAAAAGGGAAAGTGGTGTACAAAATAAAGAGGACAGGTCCCAGCACGGATCCTGAGGTACGCCAAACTGGGGTTAGATTCATCAGAACGGTGGTCCCCCTACTTGAATGAACTGTTTCCTGTCTAGAAGATAAAAACGAAACCAATTTAAAGCTGTTTCCTGATGCCCATGTGTATTTCAAACGAGAGAGGAAGGATTTCATGGTCTATGGTGTCAAAGGCTGCCCAAAAAATCTAGCAAAAAGGACAGAAATTTTGTTTTCGTCTAAGGAATTTAGGATATCATTGAGAATGCGAAGGATGGTGGTCTCCGTGCTGTGCCAGGGCGATAGGCTGACTGATGTGGTGTGAGGAGGTTGTTTGAGACCAGATGGTCAGAGAGCTGTTTAAGAATGACTTTCTCAAGAATTTTGGATAGGAAAGGAAGATTTGAGATGGGTCTGTAATTTTTTAAGAACGTTGGGATCAAGACTGCCCTTTTTTTAGTAGAGGTTTAACAAGGGCGGTCTTAAAGTCAGGGGAACTGTGCCAGAAAACAGAGATCGTTAAGAATTTTGGTGATGGTAGGAAGGGGAGAGTCAAGGTGTTTAAAGAGGAGTGGGGTGGGAAAGGGGTCAAGGTCACAGGATGTTTTCGCGGACTGTGTGATGATTTTACGAACAGTCTTTCTCGGACACTGGGAAAAACTCACAGGGGCGTAGTACCGTTAAAACAACAGATGGTCTGAATATTGAGGATGGGGAGAAACGTTTCGAATTGTCTGAATTTTGTGGGCGAAAAAACTGAAGAAAACAAACCCGGAAGTTGTGACGGCTCATGAGTGGACGGGATACAACACTTGCGCCTTACCCAACATGCTAGTGACAGTTTAAACAGTTCTTTACCGAGGGTGCTGCTGCAACTTTGGAAAATAAAATGCGGTTTTGGCCTGATGGACAAACTGTACGACTTTCTGTTGGCAGCATCATAAATTTGCTTGTGTTTTTGTCAGTTAGATGTACCCAGCGCCGCTCGGCTCGACTTTGCTCGCATTTCAATTTTCGCAGCTTCAGGTGCAATTGAGTTGTACCCCGGAGCCCGGGGGACGCCAGTGTACCATCCGCTGACGTACAGGCGGCATGCTTATCCAAGACTTTTCAAGACCAATGTTCAGAAACAATAAGTGTTACGTCAGGCGTGATAATGTTAGCGATGTCATGAGAAAAATCAGCAGGGTCAATCTTATGAATGGCACGAACACATTTGAATTGGGGTGCCGACTTTTGCTTTGGAACACTGAGATGGCACATAGACTATTTGTGATCAGACATTCAAATCATAACAACACTTAGCAGAATGCAAAAGACCGTCAGTGTCACGAAAAATCACAAGATCAAGAATGTGAACCCCTTGCTGGTTTAAGTGGGTTCATCAATGGCCTGAGAAAGGCCACACGTCTCTAAGGTTTCTGAAACCTCCTAACTCTGGGATCACTCAAGTCGTCGTAATGAACATTTAAAATCACCGATGATCAGAAGATCGCCGTCAGCGTGGCGGCAAAGTCAAGGGGAAAACAGGGAAAAATCTTCGTAGAATCTTGAATCAAGCAGTTTATTCCTTTTACTGGCGGGGGGTCCCATAACGCACAGCAGACGGATCCGTTGATTTTGCAAAGTCAGAAGTAGCTCAGCCAGTTCTGGGCTTTTATGTGTTTTTGTGCTCAAGAAAGTCTGTTGAAACATCTGTGGGGTCCTTTTGTCTATTTTCACATTTTTCTAGTAAAAATAAATTTATTTGATGGAGAGGGTGTTTTAAAAAATTTGCTAACTTCTTTATTTCAAATTTTGTTTCTAAAAATTCATTTTTTTTCGACAAGGGAAACGTGAAAGGAAACGTTCTCTGTATCCAGAAAAGCTGGTTTGGGTTTTTTTTTTTTCTTTTGATCAGAAAGATTTTGTATGCAATTAAAAATTTTTTCTAAGTTAAAACAGCACTTTCCTTTTGGCTATTTCAACTTAAAAAAACCCAAAAGAAAGAAACACAAGCCTAGGGCCAAACCATAGGGAAAAAAAAATTTTTGGGAAAAAAAAAACGTTTAGAAAACCCCAAAATCCTTTGAAAATTGCTTTAATACATTCACCCAAAAAATTTAAAAGTCATTTTTTCAAGTGAAAAAACATGTCTCATGTTTGAAATCCCGTTTTTGTTATGAACCTTTTTTTTTTTCTTTTTCATAAAAAGGGCCCCCTTTTTGTCATCCCCCCAAAACACACAAAAACCTTAAAAACACAAAAATCTATTTTGTTTTTTTTTTCCATGTTTTTTTTTTTTTTAAAACATAAACAATAGAAAAAAAATGAAGTTTTTAAAAAAACCAATGGTTTAATTTTTTCCCTACGGAACGCCGCCCCGTGCGCTGCTCAAAGCCCCCTTTCCAAAAGGAATGCCCCAGTGCGTGCGCCCCTTTTTTTTCAAAAAATTTTACAAAATTTCAAACTGTAACAGTCTGGGGAAAAAGTAACCCCCCCCCCAAAAGTTAGTGGGGGGGTTTTCCCTGTACCCTGACGTGCCCTAGTTTTTAATTTCAAGCAGAGTTCCCCCTTTCCGCTATCTGCAGCTGAGTCAAAAAACCCCCTTGCCGGGTTTTTCCGATTTGGGAAAACTAACCGCATTCTGGCCCCGGGCCCCTTTGTTTTGGAAAGGGTTCTAGAAAAAAAGCCAGCTCAGCACCGTTATTTTTCAATGCATTAAAGGGAAATTTTTCCTTTGAAGGAGGTCGATCGACAGGGGGAGATGAGGGGGAAGTGAGGGATGTCTTTTTTAAAGGTTCTTGATTACAATGACAAAGCCCCGTTTTTAAAGGGATTCGTAAAACACAAGAGCTTGCCTGAAAAACCTCTCCGCCCAAACCCCTTGAAAAAACTTTTTTTTAAAAAAGGGTAATAACTGGTAGCGAAAAGTATATAACTATAACTGTTTTGGGTTTAGTACTTTTTGTATCAAATTTGTCTGCATGCCATCACAAAACATGATCTTAAAACTCTGCATTTGTTTTTAATTTGGTCTGGTTACTTCATTTTCCGTGCGTTTTTCTCAACGCGGGAACGCTTCGAGTTTTGAAGAAAAATTAAACTAAAAGTCCTTGATTTCTTTTTTTCCCAAAACATCCCAAACAGATTTTTCAAAACGGACCAAACATAACAGGGAAAAAAAAATTTCCCAAAATGCCAAAATCAAACCTGGGGGAGTTTTAGCGCGAGTGTTTTGTGCGGGGGGGGGGAAAAACTCTTTCTGAGTGCAAAATAGGGAAAAGTGTTAATTTTTCATGCCCCTCTTGCCTTCTTTAGCGTCATAGCCAAAATAATTTATTTTGTGGTGTTCTCCCTTGAGTTGGATATAACGGGGTCAAAACAAAAGTCCCCAGATGCAAATTCCCGCGGATAACAAACCAAAAGGATCAAAGGGAAAAAAAGCGAGCCATGTACAGAACCTCTCAGATGAGAACAAAAAAATAAAGAATTCATCATTAGCACCTACCCCAAAACCCTTCGAAAGAGACCAACTTCAATCAAAAAAAAAAAAACAGGGCGGGTTTTGGCTTGTGTCTTCTCTTTTTTAAAATCCTTTAAAAAATCGGAAAATGCCAACATAAAAAAAAACCCGGGATTTCAAAAATCAAACAAAAAAAAAAAATCTCAAAATCTGCATCATTTTTTCAGCTAAAAAAAAATGGGGAAACCCGGCAAGAATGATAAAAATCAGACACAGGGCCCACACCCACCCTCTGACTCTTTTTTTTCTTCCCAGCTTGGGAAAAGCCATGTAGATTGCAGCCGCTGCCACGAGAGGGGGGCTGCGCCTGGTGACAAAGTAAAGTTTAAAAAACGCTGATCAGCTTGTTAGCAACCCGAACAACCCCAGAAAAATGCAGCAATTTGGCCTAAAAAACTTCCATCTTTTCTTTGCAGAAGCTTTTAAATGTAACAAATTACCAAAAAGGCAAATTTTTAGCCAAACCCCCCGCTTTTTTTCCAAACCCCTTTAAAAAACAAAATCTTGGGAAAACAGACCCCCATTTGAAAAAAACGTGTGTGTGGGGTGTGTGTGTGTGTGTGTGTGTTTTGGAAAAACCCTGCGCATGCATGTGTGGGAATGAATGCATGCCATAATGTGTGTATGGGTGTTTGTTTTTTGATGTGAGAGAAGAGACATAAAAAGAGAATGTTTTTTTCCTGCATGTGTGGGAAAAGCATGCCCCCTGTGTGTGTGTGTGTGTGTGTGTGTGTGTGGGGTGGGTTTTGTGTGGGGTGTGTGTGTGTTGGTGTGCGCGTTTGTGGGGTGTGTGTGCGTGTGAAGAAGGGGCAGACACCCAAAAACAAACATAAAAATGAACCAAAAGGGCCCGGGAAAACCAAGCCCTAAAATCAGTTTGAAGACAAAAGGGTCACAAAATGTCTACAAACATTTTTAAAAAAAAATTTAAAAAAGTTTTTTAAAAAAAAGGGAAGGGAACCCAAAAAACCCCCTAATAATACAAATTTAAAACACCCCCATTAAAACACACATCCAAAACATTCTCCCCATTTCAAAAAAAGAAGTTATCCAAAAAAGTTATCATCAAAACGCCAGCCAAGGGGGCTCATCCACTGGAAACTCTGGGGAACTCGGTTCCACAACCCCCTTGTGAAGCACACAGGGGGGGTAAGGGGGGAGCAACCCACCAAACTTTCTACTGGTGGTTAAGGTGTTTTTTTTTTCCTTTCATGTTTGTTTTTTCCCTCCCAAATGGGTGTTGTCTACTGTCTGAATTACCACCAAAACATTTTTGTTTCGCCCATGCATGCCCCGGGAAGGAAAAGTTTCCACTTCAGCTGTTTACGGAAAAAATTTTTCATTTTTTCCCCGACTTTCTAAACTTTAAATGCAAGTGGTATTCTTTCCCCCTTAAACCCCTTTACTGAAAAATTTTACTGTAATGCAAACTAAATGTTCTGAATTTCCCGAGAGCAATTATTCTTAAAGTACACTTTAAAAATGTCCCTCACTTCCCCCGAATGAACCACACCCTCCTTGTCCCTCTGTTCCCCCTGCCCCCTCCCCTCATACTAAAAAAAATGCTTCAACCCCCGGTGACGAGGTACTAACGGGAGCAAACATGGGGGGTTTAAAAGTGGGGGAAAAATGGGGCCCTTTTGTACCTGTGGGAAAAACACAGGTTTATACATCATACGGAAGCACCACAGGCTACTTCATCTACTCAAAAATTTGGGGTGGGTGCAAAAAGGGTTGGTCTGGGGTGCGATCTGGTGAAGCAGCGTTTTTCTCCAAAGGGCCGGGGGACAGAAGCAAAACCTCTTTTTTGGTCTGGGGAGATTCGAAGGTTTTTTATCCAATTTTTTGCCAGCCTCCCTTTCGAAAAATTTTTTTTTTTATGAAAAATGTTTCATTTAAAAAAACCAAAAAACCCCTTTTTAGAAACAAAAGAAAGGGTGAAAAAAAGCCCGTGGTCCCCTTTTTTTTTTTTTAAATTTCCCCCCAAAAAAAATCTCTGTGGAAAAATAGTAGCAATTTTTTTTTAATTTAAAAAATGATACAAGATAATAAAAGGGTTTAGGGCAGCGATATTGTTTGCTGTGCTCTGTTTTAACCGTCGATGTTTGTAAATGACCCTTTTAACTAACCTTTTGGGGGGGGGGGGCGGGTTTTTTTCCAAAAATTTAAACTGACCCGGCGATCAAAGCTGCCACCCCCCCCCCCCCCCAAATTTTTTGTAGCTTACATATTCCCCCTTCAGTTTGAAAACTACTACAAACGCACCTGGAAAGTCCACCCTATCTTCTGGACTGCGTTCCCCATTCTACAATGCATGGGCCACTGTATTGTCCACAATCGAGTTCAACGCACAGTACTCCTTCACTATCACTCACATTAAACAGAAGGCGACAGAAATTTTTTGTCTTTGGGGGCTCAGTTCAAACCTGTTATCACAAGGTGGTGACCTTCCCCTTCAGACCACGCCGCCAGACACTGCATCTTAACACTCAACCCTTCCCAAATAACCTGAACAAGAACCAAACTTTGGTCAATCTTGACTGGTGGATAACTGAAAGTACCAGAGGGATGGAACTGTATTTAAAAGAAATTTGAAATGTTGATGATGCACTGCCAAAAAATGTAGGCAAACGAAGCACAAGACAAAAAAATGACCCGTTTCGACCTCTTAGGTCTTCTTCAGGAAAGACACAAAACACTCAGGACAACGAAAACATGATATTCCAGGGAGGGCTTAGGGGGGCGGGCTTGCCCCAAACTGGATGAAGATAACTGATTGCTCGTTCATTTTCGTTGTCCCGAGTGTTTTGTACCTTGCCCGAAGAACACCTAAGAGAGGTCGAAACGCATCATATTTTGTCTTGTGGATTCGTTTGTCTACGTTTTGGGCGGTGCATCATCACTCACATTTCAAATTTGTGTGGATTTCTGCTTGCAGTCGCCTCACTTCACAACCATTATTTAAAAAGATATAAAAAAAAACAAACAAAAAAACATAAAGGAGCAGAAGACAGCGGAGTCCTCACCCTGGCACCAGATCCATCTCCACAGCTTTACGTGCGATGTGTGTGGCCGCTTTCTGCACGGAGGACGGCAGTCCCAGGTTGGAGCAGAACCGAGACTGAAACAGACAGACAGGTGGTCAGGTTGTGAAAAAAACACGAATCTCAGTGTTGGCTGAAATACAACAACTTCAATAAAACCAAGACTACAGAGTGAACATGACTTCATGTTACGAAAAGTACTCATTATGTGTTTGTTCAGGATGTGTGTGTGTGTGTGTGTGTGTGTGTGTGTGTGTGTGCGTGTGTGCTCGCGCATGCACGTGTGTGTATGCATATATGCATGCATGCATGTGTGTATGGGCATGGTGTGTCTGCATGTGCTTACGACCGAAGACATTTCGTTTGAGAGACGAAACACACATATGTATCTCCTAATATACATGGGCATCTGTGTGCATGCATAAATGCATCGCTCTACGTGCACATGCATGTTTCTGAATATGCACGTGTGTGTCGGTGAATTCCACTGCACACATTTCACAAACATGACTGCATATCTTGTCATCCCAAAGTTAATGTTAAAGTACTTTTCACGAAAGATGGGAGTAGTTTTCAGGCAACAGGTCATCAAGAAACTACTGAGCTCCACAGCTCTTCACAGACTGGTCACCACTTCCGCTGTCCGTAAGACGGGCATTTCAATAGGACCAGACTGCAACTATGCCATCTGACCTATCTGACCTGGCTGGAAAACTAATGAAAATTGGTTCCCAAACATTTTCCATGCCTGAAAACTGACTGGCAACATCTTCCAGCCCAGACATCTTCAGCAGACAGGAGGGCGGTGAGGGGTCTGATGACAATGCCCTTGACCTTCTTCACTGAAACATGTTCTTCATTCCTCTACCACTACACTCTGCTGGCCAAGACCACTTCTCTTTCTTCTTCAGGCTCAACTCAAACACTGAAATTTCTTTAGCCTCACTAACCAACTTTCAATGTCAAGGTCTCATCTGTCAAAATAATGAACTGCAGAAAACAAGAGCAGAATCGGAAATTGTGAAAAGGAAAGATGGTGACCATGAACGCAGAAACTTTTAGCTGTTGTCGATCAGTTCACACGGTTGTTTTTTTTATGCACGGAAATCCCTTCAAAGCTGAGACAAACTAGGCCTTTGAAAGGGTCATGTTAAAAGCAGCCTGCCTACTATGTGTCATAGGCTGCACTTTTAGTCTCAGCCTGAAACGTGGCATTCCTAGAGCCCAAAAAACTGGTGGGGAAACTTTTCCAGGCCTGAAATGAATAGCACGAAATTTTTAAGAAGCGATTTTCAGATTTTTTACAGGCAGACTTCCAGTCTGAGCTTGACAAGTGGCAACCCTAGGCCTGGCATGTACACTTGAGAACTGGAAATCTGCTGCAAGAACATTTTCCATCAAAGGACAAACAAAGGAACAAATAAAACATGAGCATTTTCCTTGCAAAAAAAAAGGTTATTTACAAATATTCTTTGCTTCTGACATTTTATTCCCTGAAAAATGCATGCTTTTCACTAGAAATGGCAGAAGAAAGCAATCTGGCTTTCTTGTTAACTAACTAACGGTGAATGCACTTCTTAGAAGCGCATTGTTTGGCAGTGTGGCAAGTGTATGTGTTTTCTCTTAGTTTCATTTTACTAGAGGAGGCCTCACAGAGCGCAGACTAGTAATATGTGTGTTACACCACATCTGCAGAGATGTGAGACCAAAGCTGCATAGAATAATCAACTCAACATAATTGCAGTAGAAGGGACGAAATTCTGCCTCAAATCACAAAGGAACAGCTGACTTAGGAAAAAAAAAAAAAAAAAAAAAGAAACATGGAAGATTTACAACTGTATGCACAGATATGAAACAAACATCAGCAGACAGAAAAAAATATTACACTGATGATGCAGAGCTAATTAAAAACAAATGATATGTGGCATGCTCTCCGTGGAATGCAGAGGTGTTGGAACATCTTTTCAGACACTACCAGACTGGTTCTGTCAAATATATGAATAAAGGCAAGAGAGGAAAAAAAGGTTTGGGCTGTGGGCTCATGAGTGGACACCTATCCATTCTGTGGTTGTCTTTTGACAAGAGGGTGCGGACAATCCACCCGGGGTATACTGGTGCAGCACAGGTGTACAACAGAGGACCTACCATGAAGTCTCCAGTGGTGATCACTTCCACGTTGGTCTCCAGGTTCTTCAGGATCAGCTTGAACACTCGCCCAATCTCCTTCTTGGAGATCTTGGACACCGCGCAGATCTCTGCAACCATGCGCATTACATGACCGTGTATGATCTTTGTCCCTGCTGTCATGCACCTTATCATCAAGGATGTTGTTATCAACCACACACATCACTGGGCTGGAGAACAGCTGACTTGAAAAGTCTTTTAAAAAGAAAAAAAGGCCAGGGTCCAGGGGCTGCCTAGACCATGGTGCGGTCCCTGGTAGAGGGTTCATGGAAGCACAGCCTCCACCCCCACCTCCCCCTGAAGAAGAAGACTCTTTCATGGTCTGTCGTGACAGGCAAATTAGGATGCAGGAAGCAAAGAAACCAAAAGCAAATAACTAACTGCACACATACACACACACTCACACATACACTGAGTGGAATGCACAACTAAACTTAACAAATTTCCATTAAAAAAAAAAAAAATCAATGTTTGTCTCAACAGTCGTGCATATAATTCGGTAATGAAAGAACGATATACTTCCTTGTGGACACAATTACTGTCTCTCTGTGCATTTCATACCTGCTGCTTATAACCAAGCCCACCACAGGAGTACATACGACATATTCCTTATCAGGGCTGTCACACCGTCACAATAAAATCCAGCATGTTTGTCTAAAGATCAAGGGTAAAACATTAATCGGATCAAGGTATCCAGCCTGCACTGCCTGCAGTCCAGTGCTCTTGAAGCAGCAACATGCTTCTTGCAGTGCACATGTTCAAAGAGCACTGTTAAAACCACTGAAAAGCTCACTTAAGCTCTTTTCAACAAAGCGGAAAAGTAACAACGCGATTCCTGGCTTGTTCACATTTCGGTAACAAATCAAAGGTCAACGACTGAAACTGTGCACTTCTGTAGTCTTTTCAGTCAAGTCTCAAACAGCTGACGATCATGCCCTCCTCAAACATACCGTCTCGATTTATGATTCATGTTATACAAGACACTGTATGCATGATCCACAATCAGAAAAACGGCTGAACAAACTGCAAACACCTGCATATCTGCCCGTCCCTGAACTGGTCCGATTCACGCAAGCAAAAGCGTCATGATATACCACAACGACAACGGGTGGCACTGCGCTAAATGTAGTAGAATCATGGAAACCTGGATTGGAAAAACTGGATATGGTATGAGACTGGGGGTGATGAAGCTTTTTGCATCCCCCCCCCCCCCCCCCCCCCCCACCAGCTGTCTTGTCTTCTCAGATGTTTTGCTTTTCCTACCTGTTAAAATCAGGTGGTTTTCTCGGAACTCGTCAGATCTGAGGAGACAGACATGAGCTGAAGCCACATGCAAGCTGATGCACCACTTGGTGAAGATCACACGCATGAGCTGAAATAAGACACCAATTCTTCACCACTTTGTGACGGAATGCAGCAACTGCATGTGCCTCCAACGGACCAAGGTACACACAGGTGAAAGGAAGAGAAGTCAGGTGTGAACGCAACATGGTCAGAAGTGTGTTTTGCCTGTATCGACATTTATGTCCATTATGAGAAGATAACTTGTGGCAGAAAGCAGCTTTCCGAATTATACACCGAGCTTCTGTTTGCCAACAGATCGTCTTCCCTTACAGGGGTAAATGTGGATATGACCACATATCTGGCAACCTTGACTGTGTGGACAGAAGAGAATAACTACCCTATCTCTTCCCCTTAAAACGGAAGCTTGGTTGTGTGCGATGCTGAACCAACACCATCTGACCACTGGCCTAGGGTGCTGGCTCTCTCACCTTTAAAGGTGCGAGGGACTCCCTCCTGGCGGCAGGCGATGTACATGCAGGCCGAGGCGATGGCGTCGTTGCTGCGACCTTTCAGCGCTTTGCCCTCGTGCACCTGTTTGAACAAGGTGCTGGCCCGGTCCTGAAACACAGCCAGAAAATGAAACGAAGGAACCACCATCAACGTCCAACATGATCACCACTTCCCATAATCATACGACACGAACAATTACGTTGCTGCCGTCTGAAATGTTCATCCCTGCATTTCAATGAAAGAATAGGAAATGCTAGACAATGCCCATCTCCACTCCATTTTCCCTAATGCATGCTGGGTGTTTTTGCGAGCGTGTCTCATCTTGTGCATGCTACACAGACAGGGCAGAGGCCGTGCCACCAGCAGATCCACATGTACGCTCACTCTTGGGATCAGAACAAACCACATCTACCAACAAGATGCATTCATCAAATGGCACTAAAATATACAATCATCGTTTCAAACGCTTTATCACTCTGGTTTTAAGACTGAACGTGTGTGTGTGTAAATCATACGTGTGATTTGCACATACATGAATTATTATTATTATTATTATTGTTCAGAAATCCTTAGTTTTAAAGAGCACAAGGGTTTAAAAGCTAAAGCAAGACATGCACCGTTGAGAAAATGGCAGCAACAAAACCTGGCCCAAATGCTTTCCATGTCCAAGGAAAGAGAACTCAAACCATGGAAAGCCATCCCAGAAATCTTGTGCCGTTTTAAAGGTTGCATTCAAAGAGAAGAGGGCATGGAAAGAAATCTTTTTTTCCAGAGAGCGCTTTGTCTGCTTTGAGGTTCTTCTGGTGTGGAGGTTAGCAGGGCCTGCATGTAACAGCTGTTTGATTCTATTTATAGCTCCTCAGGTTTGATTCTATCTACAGCTCCTCAGGTTTGATTCTGTTTACAGCTCCTCAGGTTTGATTCTGTTTACAGCTCCTCAGATTTGATTCTATTTACAACTCCTCAGATTTGATTGTATTTACAGCTCCTCAGATTTGATTCTATTTACAGCGCCTCAGGTTTGATTCTATTTACAGCGCCTCAGGTTTGATTCTATTTACAGCTCCTCAGATTTGATTCTATTTACAGCTCCTCAGATTTGATTCTATTTACAGCTCCTCAGGTTTGATTCTATTTATAGCTCCTCAGGTTTCATTCTATTTACAGCTCCTCAGGTTTGATTCTATTTACAGCTCCTCAGGTTTCATTCTATTTACAGCTCCTCAGGTTTCATTTTATTTACAACTCCTAAGGGTTGATTCTATTTACAGCTCCTCAGGTTTCATTCTATTTACAGCTCCTCAGGTTTGATTCTATTTATAGCTCCTCAGGTCTAATTCTATTTACAGCTCCTCAGGTTGGTAACTGGTTCCATGTTGCCTTCCAGTGAAAAGCCCTTCCACAAGGAGACTTTCATTCTATCTACAGCTTCTCAGGTTGGTAACTGGTTCCATGTTGCCTTCCAGTGAAAAGCCCTTCCACAAGGAGACTTTCATTCTATCTACAGCTTTCATTCTATCTACAGCTTCTCAGGTTGGTAACTGGTTCCATGTTGCCTTCCAGTGAAAAGCCCTTCCACAAGGAGACTTTCATTCTATCTACAGCTTTCATTCTATCTACAGCTCCTCAGGTTGGTAACTGGTTCCATGTTGCCTTCCAGTGAAAAGCCCTTCCACAAGGAGACTTTGAAATTTTAACTCTTTAACGGCGATACACCAGAATTCAGGTTGATCCGCTTACAACACATTCACCAACTCGAGCAAGTTAACGGCATTACAGAGCTGTGCACACATTCAGTTCCATGCAAAGCGCTACGACCGGCTCCTGAGAACATGCAGGAGCGACCAGCACCAACGTACGGCAATCATCTTGGGCAGCTGCAGGCGGTCGGCCATCTGGTTGACCTCGTGGAAGGCACTCAGCAGGGCCCGGTCTGAACTGTTCAGCTGCAACACACACACACACATTCATCATCATTACTGGGCTCCCACTCTGAACTGTTCAGCTGCAACACACACACACACACATCCATCATCATTGCAGGGCTCCCACTCTGAACTGTTCAGCTGCAACACACACACACACATCCATCATCATTACTGGGCTCCCACTCTGAACTGTTCAGCTGCAACACACACACACACATCCATCATCATTACTGGGCTCCCACTCTGAACTGTTCAGCTGCAACACACACACACACACATCCATCATCATTACTGGGCTCCCACTCCACACATTTCCACACGTTGCTCCCTGACCATGCCAGAGCTGCCATGACCTGAGAAGCAAAACGTGTGACATTTTCACATTTCAAGGGTAGCGTGCAGAAGTTAAGTGTAGCACCTGTACATGTTTTCAACGAAACTGTGGTGGGATTGTGGGATTTTTCTTTCTTTTTCCCTGCTGATTCCTTCTCTGAACCTGTCTCTGTGGCATCCTCACCATCCGACAAGTCAGACTCTGCAGAACTTTCAGAAACGCTTCATTTTGCACCCACGAAATGATGATGCACCAAGAACTTAGAAGACAGAAATCTTGCAAGTTATTGTGTGGTTTTGACTTGACCTCTAAAAGTCAAAAAGGCTGAAAATGAAACCAATGAATAAGGCGGATAAAATGCAATCGTCTTTAACGATTTTTCAACTGTTTTTAAAAAAAAAAAAAATCTCTCCTTAGTGAACTTGGCCATTTTCTGATGAAGCCTGTAAAAGTCTAAAGATCTTCATCGCCTTGGCTCCGTTTCAATCACCACTAAATCCAATGAGCATTTCCCCCTCTACTTTTGATTTTTTTGCATAGAATTTTCATCACGAGGTATAGCAGCGCAGCACTGT
This sequence comes from Conus ventricosus, assembly GCA_018398815.1. Taxonomy (NCBI): domain Eukaryota; kingdom Metazoa; phylum Mollusca; class Gastropoda; order Neogastropoda; family Conidae; genus Conus; species Conus ventricosus. The sequence goes on along the minus strand of CM031618.1, from coordinate 8,188,720 downwards.
CAACAAAATGGCAGCATGCTGTGCCCACATCATAACGCCTGGCAGTGCTTCCTTCTCCCCAAACCTCCAGTTACATTTTTCAAGCCTGACACATACTGAATTCCATGCTTCCTTTGGACTTTCCATAAGACCGCTTAATTCATGTGTTTTCCAACAAAGTTATAGAAACAATTTTGCAGGGCCTTTGCACAACACTTCTCATTCCATTTTCCAGGGGCCGACTCGCACAGAATTCCCCTCTGTGAATGACATCCATTTTTGTCATAATTTCCCCAGCAGCCTGTCTATACATGATAAAGGACAGCAAATCTTCAAATGTCTTTTGTGACACATGGGTTTGCCAAGGTATTACACCAACACAGAGTACATGTTGTGGTAAATGGGTTCACCAAATTCATGTTGGCAGTCTTAAACGCAAAGACACACACGCAGCACAAGCACACGACCAACACACTGATGTGTACATATTCAGACACTGTCATACACACCGAACATACTTATACACAACTATATATTTACACACACAGACAAGGCTACATGTCCTCACGCACACAAACACACTGTAACTTACGGTCCGTCTGTTGCGGTACATGGGTTTACCAAACTCATCTCGGCAGTCCATCCCAGGCCCGGCAGCGATCATGGTCGACAGCTCTCCTCCGTCTAACAGCGGATTCTGAAGACACAAAGCTAGGTTTGTCGGCACGGTACACAGTTCTGCCAATGTTGCAAACAATTTTGTCAGATTTTCTTGTCAGCAATACGCAGCAAACACTTTTGTCAGCATTGTGTGGTCAACAGTTTTGTAAAGCATTATGTAGCAGTTTCATTAGCATGGTCTGGGTCATAGTTTTGTCAGCTTTTTATGACTGTTTTGTCAGTATCGTATGATGAACAGTCTTGTCAACACTGTAAGGCAAACAGTTTTGTAAGCGATGTGCCAACAGTTTTGTTGGCACTGTATGGCAGCATGGTGTGGCACACACCTCTGTCAGAATGGTGTGGTGAACAGTTTTATTGTTAATTTTATGTGCCAAATAGTTTTGTCAGCATTTTGTGCCAAATAGTTTTGTCAGCATTTTGTGGCAAACAGGTTTGTCTGTGTGGTGTGGCAAACAGGTTTTGTCAGTGTGGTGTGGCAAACAGGTTTGTCAGTGTGGTGTGGCAAACGGGTTTCTTCTTCCTTCTTCCTAAAATACTGGTTCACTCAAAAACGAGTAGGTCACCAGCGCGCATGTTAAAAAGTAAAATAAAATAGCATAAAATAGTGCGACTCAGACTGTTGGCCCCTGGAGCAAATTTGGCAACAAGGGGTCGCACTCGATATTCAAGAAGTTAAAAGCAATGGCCAAATTCAGGCCCAGGTAACAGTAAAATATCTGGGGAAGTTAAAATAGAAAATCGTCAATATGCAGGTCTCAAAACTGTCGTATCAATTTGTTTTTTTAAATGAGATTGCATTTGTGGCAATCTTGATGGCACCCGGCAGTGAGTTCCACAGCCGTACAGAACTAGGATAAAATGAATGTAAGTGGCTGTCAATATTTGATGCAGGTATGGTATAACATTGACCGCCACTCCTGGTGCTACTTTTATTCAATACTAGTTGTTCCACTGGAATATCAATTACTTTAGCTCTGCCTTTGAAGAAGATGTTAAGTTTGATAAAAGCTCTTCTCTCTTCTAAGGGTTTCCATTCTAATTTCCTCATGTTCTTCCTAGTATTCCCCTTTTCTCTGATGTGGTTCCCTGTTACGAACCGTGCTGCTCTCTTCTGAATCTTTTCGAGGTTATCAATGTCCTTTAGATGGCAAGGATCCCAAACTGAGCAACCATATTCCAGTACTGGTCTAACCAGTGTTTTGTAGCAGTCGTCTTTAACCTTTTGGGGGCAGTCATTGATATTCCTGTATAAGAAAGCTAAGATGTTATTTGCTTTCTTACATACTAAATGTAGTGTTCTTTCCATTTGAGACGACTATCTATAATCACGCCTAAATATTTTGCAGCATTAGTTTCTTTAAGAATAGTATTATGGATAGAATAATCTGATCTAATTGGTGAGCGTTTGTTACATATACGCAACACTTGGCACTTTTGGGGATGAAATTCCATTTTCCAAGTTCTTTCCCACTCTTGTAAAGCGTTTAGATCTTCTTGTAGAATGCGTGGATCATTCTTGCTTCTGATTGTTCTATATACTAAGCTGTCATCTGCAAAAAGCCTTATAGTAGTTCCAGGAGAGAGATTTCTACTTATGTCATTTATATAAATTAAGAAAAACAAGGGCCCCAGAACAGTTCCCTGTGGTACACCTGACAAGACTGGTTTACAATGGGATGACGACCCTTCCACAACAACTTTCTGCGTTCTCCCAACGAGGAATGATCTAGCCCATTTTAGCAAAGAACAGCCAATGCCGATGTGTTCTAATTTAAGCAGCAGGCCCTCATGGTCAACCTTATCAAAGGCTTTAGAAAAGTCTAATAAAATTGCATCTATTTGCTGTCTGTTGTTAAGACAGTTATTAAAATCATTGAGAGTTGTTATAAGTTGAGTCTCACAACTCCTTCGCTGTCTAAAACCATGCTGGGCATTATTTAAGAAGTCATATTTGTCAAGATGGTCCATTATGCTACTATATATTATGTGTTCAAGTAGTTTTGCTGATATGGGTTTGTCAGTGTGATGTGGCAAACAGGTCTGTCAGTGTGGTGTAGCTAACGGGTTTGTGAGTGTGGTGTGGCAAACAGGTATATCAGTGTGGTGTGGCAAACGGGTTTGTCAGTGTGGTATGGCTAACGGGTTTGTGAGTGTGGTGTGGTGTGGCAAACAGGTCTGTAAGGGTGGGGTTGCGAACGGGTTTGTAAGGGTGGTGTGGCAAACAGGTCCGTCAGTGTGGTGTGGCAAACTGGTTTGTCAGTGTGGTGTGGCAAATGGGTTTGTCAGTGTGGTGTGGCTAACGGGTTTGTCTGGGTGGTGTGGCAAACAGGTTTGTCAGTGTAGTATGGCAGTCAGTTTTGTGAGCATGATGTGACAGTTTTTTTTTTCCAGCAAGATGTGACAAACAGTTTCGTCAACATCATGTAGCAAACAAGTTTTTGTTTGTAGTGTTGAATGTAAAGTGTGTTTACGAGAACAATGATGTACCAAATAATCCCCAACTCATAACTGCATGGGCACAAAGACACGGATATGTCCAGACACTGAGCCCTACCTCTGCGGCTCCCACACGGGAATTGTCTTTGGTGCTCTTCTCATTGCTGAACGTCCTCCACTCTGACCCCACATCCACCACTCTGCAACAGTAACAGACAACCCACTGCAAGTCGAAATGCAAAACTAAACAAAACGAAAGTCCCAAATTACATGCTATGAAAAAAGCCGACCATCTTGACAACCCACAATGATATGATCTGTGATACTGCAAGCAAAGACAGTGGATAAGGGGTTAAACATTTTATCGACAAATTGAGATAAGCTTTAAAAAAAACGCAAAAAGCTAATTTCAATTATCTTAATACATTCTGGCACGTGCGCATTAAAAGTCTGAGGTAAAACTATAATGACAATTTACACACACTGAATAGAACTTAATTCAAACTGAAGCTGGGGGTGGAGACATCCATGATCTTTGCATGCAGTGTAACAACCGTGAGTCACTGTTCAAACAGGGATCCAAACCTTTCTCGCAAAACAGTGTCTACGATTCCAGTCGTTAACTTCAGGGAGTCAGGCCCAGATCCACCCCAAAGTTTCTCCGGGTGGACGCTGCAGCATGCTTCATGAAAATCCACAGAGCTGCAGTACACAGCACACTAACCAGTGGAGTCACACTTCCGACATGCTCTAGTCCACACGGTGAACACCGACGTCCTAATGGCGCCTACAACAGGGTTAGAGTTCCTGGTCTATGGCACAAAAACTGATGTCCTCACTGTGGCGATAACATGGTCAGAACTCCTGGCCTGTGCCGACAGACTGATGTCTCCACTGTGTTCCAAACAGGGTCACACACACACATATCCTTGCATATGGACCCATATGATATACACACACGCAAGGCGGTATCAGAAAATATTCTGCATTGGGGATTGTCATGGATCGCTTTTTCTGCTCTGCTTTGAACGCAGGATGTGTTTGTTTGTGTGTTGCAGCCCACACAGACTTCGTTGTGTACAGATAGCAAGGATGCTGATCCTTTTCCATTTTTCTCTGGTTGGCAGCACTCTGGCGGGTTTGCTCTATTTCTCTGAGCTTGTCGTTGCTGTTTAGCTCGTTGTTTGGTCCAGTCTTTGGTTTCACCTTACTTGGTTTCACCTTACTTTCAGAGTCTTATTGTGCCGTTTCCTTGGTGGGTTTTGTCTGGAACCGAATGCTGTTTGTTTCTGTTGGAGACGATGATATCCTTTCCAGGTTTCATCCTCGGCTTGTTCGCTCTGTCAGAGGCCAGTCAGTCCGTGCCGTCCGTGACCATTTTGGCCATTTTCTTTTTGAGTCGTGTTCATGCTTGTGTTGGGGAGCTTTCTTTCCGTCCTGTCTCGGCAGTACTGTACTCCTTGGATCCCAGTCCAAACCCTCGGTCACCTTCCTCACACGGCAGTTCTTACTGCTACATTTAGTCGCTGGAGTCAAAGTCTTCAAAAGCGTGAGACGGAAAAGCAGAAGAAACAAATTGTGAGCGGTCTTGTATCTGACACCCTAGAGTGTCAGGTGATAAGGGCCGAAACGGTTCGCTTGAAGGGGGCTTCGAGTAAGCGTGGAGAATAGCGAACCACACATTGCTTTGCTGTCTGTATCGCGCCTAGGTACACAACGACTACACACAGGCGCGGGGAGCTTAAACCGAGAAAAGCGGAATTGTCTCTGTCCACAACACCTTGTGAGCTATTTTCTGCGAAGGTTATTAGTGGCGTCAAGTGCCAGACAGATTCACCATCCTTCGCTTGCCGGAACAAGTGTCTGTTCCAGAAGCGCTTGAATTCTTACACACACACGAACGCACGCACGTACGCGTGCGCGCGCACACACACACATGCGCACACGCATGCACGCATGCGCGCGCACTCACAATATGTACATAAAAGCAGAAACTTACCGTCAATACCCTCATTATGATTATTAACATTACAGATGTGGGTTTAGGTATGAACTTTTAACAGCCTGACTAATGGAAAAAAACAAAACAAAAACAAGACCAGCGCTTGACGAAAAACTGCTGCAACCCAAAGTCGAGTGTGTGTGTGTGTGTGTGTGTGTGTGTGTGTGTGTGTGTGTGTGTGTGCGTGCGTGCGTGTGTGTCTGTGAGAGAGAGAGAGAGAGAGAGGAGAGAGAGAGAGAGAGAGAGAGAGAGAGAGAGAGAGAGAACGAGAAAGAGAGTGAGAGAGGAATGGTTGAGTAAACATGACTACACAAGACACTGCACGCAAATTTACCACTTATAAAATCAATAGGGAAGAAAAGAAACATGCACAGGTACACCGGCGCGCATGCAAAAACTGAGAGAGAGAGGAGAGAGAGAGAGAGAGAGAGGAGAGAGAGAGAGAGAGAGAGAGAGAGAGAGTCTGACATAGAGAGAGAGGGAGGGAGAGGATTGGGGGTGGGGAGGATGACTGATTGAGAATACATACATAAAGAAACAGACATGCACGGATACCTTTGTACACACAAAATCAATAAAAGCATGCAGAGGAGAGAGAGAGGGAGGAGAGTGGAGGTGGGAGGGAGGACTGATTAATAATACATATATGAAGAACTTGACATGCACAGATAGCTTTGTACATACAAAATCAATAAAAGCATGATCAGAGAGAAAATGTTTCACATGACAATGGCTTGCACTCATAACTGAACAATCTCTCTCTCTCTCTCTCTCTCTCTCTCACACACACACACACACACACACACACACACACACTCTCTCTCTCTCTCTCTCACACACACACACACACACACTAAAAATTACATATACACGGCACACGGCATACGAGTCTGAGGCGGGGAGGGGAGGGAGAGAGAGAGAGAGAGGAGAGAGAGAGAGGAGAGAGAGAGAGAGAAACTGAACTGAAACTGACATGCATGCATGACTTCACAGAACAAAACAGATATCACACACACACAACATATACACGGCACACGGCATACGAGACTGAGGTGGGTCGGGGAGGGGAGGGAGGGAGAGAGAGAGAGACAGAGAGAGAGAGAGGGGGGGAGGAAGAGAAGAGAGAGAGAGAGAGAGAGAGAGAGAGAGAGAGAGAGAGAGAGAGAGAGAAGCTGAATTGAAACTGACGTGCATGCATGACTTAACAGAACAAAACAGATCACACACACACACACACACACACACACCGACTCACACACACACACACACGCACGCACGCACGCACGCACACACACACACACACACACACACACATGTGTACTCACGACCCTTGAAGGTAAAGCCATGGTTCTGTGTCAATATCCACTTCTCATCACATAACTGTTCACTATCACTTTTAACACAACACAAACTGTCTTGTCTGCACATGTCTCGTGGTGTGTCCTACACTCTCAGATCAGCGGCTTGTGTTACAGAAGAGTGTGACACTGACAGGGCTTTTGCTGTTGTCCCCTCTCCTCTCTCAAACCGCCCCCACCCCCACCCCGTCCCCCACCCCCACACTTTAACATGAAGTACACTTTGCCCGTTTGAAAAAAAAATCTAAAACAAAAACTATAGTTGATGTTCAGTAGTTACTCTCACTTAATGTAATAATTTTAAAACCTATATTTATCAATATATGCATGATCTTGGAAATAAAGGTCAATATTTCTAGCTATTATATACACCCATTACAAACATGCAATTCAACTTGTATCAGTGAACATATGTCAACTTGAAAGTAACATTATAATGCTCTTACGTTCTATAGGATGATTATGTACATAATTATTTTGTGTCAATTGGGATAGTACTTATGTATGCTTTTTCATTTCAACAAATCTTACGTATATGAATTTTCATACCTGTCTCTCTCTCGCTCTGAAATGGATGATCTGCAAAAGTCTGCCGGGAAACATATACTTAGAATTTTGTTCAGTGACAAAATATAAAGATGCTTAGGGAAAGAATGTACAAACTGACAATTACAAAACGTTTCCCCGTAATCAGTGCTGTTTTTTTTCTCACGTGGTGGCAGTATCAGTCCATGAAACTGTGGTGCCACCAGTGTCAGATGCTCTGTGAGCAGGACTTTGAGCTGTTGCTGTTTGTTTTTCAAGCCCCACTCTCTTCTCAACAGTGCATTGATTGTGGCGTGTGTCTCCTCGCCTCCTTGCTCTCCCAGCAGTGCCACTCCTGTCCCCCAGTGTCTGATCCAGGGAACACAGTGATGTTCCAACAGATGTTGTTTTGGAATGATGGCAGTCTTGGGAAACTTTTCTCTGTAAAAGGCCATGTACCGCTTAATGGATGTTTCAATATCTTCAATCTCATCATCACAGATGGCTCTTTGATGCGATATGCGCCGATGAACATCAGAGAAGAGGGCATTCAGCTCAGTGAACTTGTCACGAATGTTTCTGGATGTATTTAGTATGGGACCAGCGAGTTGGAATTCTCCTGTCTTTTCTGCAACACTCTGACAGATGTTTTTGTACACCGGTTCTTTCAGATACTTGTTGCAATGGTTCCCAACAAAGGCCCTGGAATGATAAGCCTGTGGGAAGATCTTGTTTGCCCGCAGAACATCTTCTAGATTTGCTGTGATTGGCCCAGAACGGAATAGCAATGAAGTGGCTGTAGATTTCATTTTCTCCACTTCTTCCTTGGTTCTTTTTATGCTTTCTTCAAGTTCCTTTGTAGTTTTACTTCTGGCCTTGGCATGGAGTTGTCTCAGCAGTTTCTTTTTCTTTTCCAATGGCTCTATGCTCTTTACATGCTGCTGAAACTGTACTGAGAAATACTCACAATTGTCAAGAGTGATGTCATCAAGTGAAGCAAAATGTCTTGCCAGCCGTTCATCAAGAGCATGGCACTCATCTTCAAGCAGGTCATGGTGTTTTTTGACAACACCCAGCAAGATGTGAAGGTAGGGAGGTGTCACCTGCTTCAGTTCTATGTCTAAAACTGGTTTTCTGATGACATTGTTGAATAGTTTGGCTTTTGATTTCATTTTTCCTGCACGCTTATACTTCTGATAGTCCCTCTTGATCTGACTGACCGTTCTCTTGCTGATGTTTCCTTCATTGTTCTCCGGGGGCAGCTGCATCTGTGTCTTCGTTGTTGTGCAGTACAGACACGGGTGGATCCCCTGTGCACCTGACAGTCCATACATTTTAGTTAAAAAGTCATAGTCTCCAAAGAGAAAAAGGCGAGTTTGTTTGCCTCTCCATTCCATGCTTTCAAGGTCTTCAATTTGCTCTTTGTAAGGGTCCAACAGTCTTCTTAGGTTTTCAGGGGTGTCCTTACATTCAGCAATGGTCATAATGCATGTGTTATGCTTTGAATTAGCGTTCACCAGGTTTGCTATTTGAAGCATCATTTTAAATGATCCGCCTCCATGGTCACCGCCAATCTTGATCCAGATTTCGTTCTCTGGAATACTCTCATCATGCCATGTTAATCGGCCTTGATTGTCATAAGCATCCAGCAGTTTGGTGACAAATGCTGGGACATCCTTAATGCCTGCAGAAGGTGTTGGAACCAGTTCCATAATCCCATCGATCTCATTCCAGACCTCCACACTTCTCATCTGACATTCTACTTCTGCACACTGTGCTTTGACTTGTTCTTTTCTTTCTTTCTGTTCACTGGCAAACTGTACCCGAGCCTCCTATAGAACTGTTTGTGCAGTCTGTACTTTGTCAAACTGAGGCCAAGTGCCGCACGAAGGGCAGGACCTTGTTTTGCAGTTACAGATACTTGACCGCATTTCGCTTCATTAAGAACCAGCTGTTTGCGTACTTTGCTTGCCGTCTTCAGTTCTGTGCCCTGCTGTTTGGCCGCATCTTGTTCAGTGTCTCCTGATACATTCAAACGAATTTTGTTCATTTCTTTTGCTCGCTTCTTCCTGAGTGGTGTTCGAGCTTCACTTGATGCTTTCCGAGGTTTTGTAATTTTTTTCAGCACAATCGGCTGTCCACCAGTTTGGCATGTGACAGTCATTTATCACTGGACTGTGAGAGCTTAATGCGGGCAAGTTTTGTGAAATAAGCTTCTTCTGTGTTTGTCAGTGGTGCCTTCAGCTGACTCAAAGGCCTGAGGATTCTTTTTCTGAATGGAGACAATGCTTTGTCAATGCCAGTTGGAACGGTCTGCACTGATGCGCCTCTTGAATCTTTGGGTGGAGTTGATGTGGCATCAGATGTTGTTGTTGTTGTCGTACCCTGGCTAAAAGACTCCAGGGATCATCCGAACAGCCGAAGTATTTGAACACTATGGCACAAATGCATCAGCTGGGGATGAGAACATTACGTGTGTGACCGTTTTGATTACCCCGCCACATGGGCAGCCACACTCCGACTTCGGGGATTTGGGAGACTGATAATGCTATGCTAGGAGCTTGTCACGACTGAAGACAATCCCCACATAACTATGCAGAGCATAACAACATTTGATGTAGCCTTGGTGCTCTGGCCAATGTCAATTGGTCTGACACAGCCTTAAGCCATGGCATCAGATGTGACACAAAAGGAAACTTGTTTTTTGACTGGAGATAATGCTTCATTGATGCCAGCTGGGACAGTCTGCACTGATACAGTTCTAGGGACTTTTGCCGGAGTTGATGTGGCTTCAGATGAGACAGAAAATGAAATATCACTATCAAGATCAGAGTTTGATTGGCACTTTCGTTTTGCTGGTTGGGAATACTGTTTGAGAACGGCAGATTTCTTTATCTTTTTCTCTGGTCTCCACCTTTACTCTGCTTTGAAAGTGAGTGCATAGCGCACACTGACTGACAGATAAACTGGGTCAAACAGGTGCCATAATTTGAGGCTTTTTCAAATTCTGCCAATGCACGGCTCTTTGCTGTAGTTGAATTTTTGCGGTTTATCAGATTTTTCAAAGTTCTTGCACAAAACACACAGACTATTTTTGAATGTACTTCCTCCCTATCTTCCAGAACATTCACATTGAAGATTACATTTATTTCAGAAGCAAACACTCAAACATGTTACCACTGATTTGTTTTTATCTTTCTTTAATCTCTTAGACCTTTTCCCACACAGTCTACACAAGACCTTTAAACGTTCTAAATGTACAGTGAGAGAATGACCGTTTTGTTCCATAATCCTTTCGGCCACCCCCCCCCCCTCTCTCTCTCTCTCTCTCTCTCTCACACACACACACACACACGCACACGCCACACGCACACACACAAATAAAAAACACCCTAATGGTATTACCAACAGCACACTTTAATTTGAATTTGCCGATAGAAATAGTAGTAGTGATTGGAAATGAAGTATTATTATAATTATGATAATTGTTTACTTATTACTGTTAGGCCTACTACCATTACTGTTATCAGTAGTGTTATTTTGCTTGTAGTAATTATGTTATCCTCTACGTTTCCCTTTAATTAGGCCTACGTTGCTCTACATGCAACCATAGTACATATAAAATGTAGCAACAATGAAGAAATATGTGTGGTATACAACGGTGTAAATACGACCCCTTTACAAATGCCAACTTTTCATTCACAAAGATGCTTCCCAATGTTTGACCTACTTCGGCTTAAAAGCACATCACAGCCAACGACGCACGCACGCGCAGGCCGGTCGCAAAGTTCTGTCAGAAAGTTTTAAACACATGCTTAATTATGGTACTCACAGAGCTGATCGAAATGCCAGTTTTTGTCACATTCTCAAGTACTCACTGAGCTATTGCTGACACACAGAAATTATAGTCTAAAAACAACTGTACAGTAAATATAACTTAATGATGTTGCACCAGTCTCGAAGCGTCCACTGGCCACACACACACACAGCGTCTTCGCTGAGAAAAGAATGCGCGTCTGGAAGTGCGGTGGCTGACTGGTTACTGCCTAGCTGGGGTCAAAAGGCAAAGCGTTGAACGAACTAAATGCAGTTGCTCTGAGTGTGCTCAGGCGCCGCCGTGCTCAGCCTCGTAACTGTATTGTCCTTTGCTGGGCAGTGTGTTTGTCGGTCTGCCCTTCAGTGGGCAGTGGTGTTTGCTGTCGGCCTGGCCTACCTTCGCTAGTACGGGCCAGGGGGTGGTTTTCCTCTTCGTCTTCGTTTTTCTTTCTGCCCTGAGGCTGTGTGGTAATGTACCGGTCTAGTATTTGGTTTGTTGTATTTTTCTTTCCTCTGTTTGTTGTTTGTGTCTCTCTCATGGTAGAAGGGGACGAGATTTAGAGAAAGGGAAATCTTTAGGCCGCGTCCAGAGTTCAATTCCCTTCATTCGTAATTGTATAATGAGTTAACAGTTTAGGCTGACTCCGTTCATGCCGTTGTTGGAGGGTGGATTATCTAGACGTCAGGAGCTCGCACTTGTTGCAAGTCTCATTTGGAGTGGCAGCCATACCTTTATTTTGTATTCCAAGTTTTGTTTGCCCAGTTTATACCGCGGTTGCTGTGTGTTTGTTTTTAAGTGCTTTCTTTGATTGTAGTTGGGTGGAGGTCTTTGCTTGGTTCTGGGGTGTGGCGAGCGAATCATTTGAAATGTTCCTACGTAATCATCGTGCATTCTTCTTGTCGCGTGGTCAATCCACAATTTTCCGTGCCGGGCATGCGGTGTGCAAATTGTCAGGCAGCGGTCTGTCTTACTAATCTGGGTGAAGACCCGCCGCCCTACCTTGTTGTACCCTTCTTTGCTCACCTGCTCCTCTGTTTGTTTTTCCTGTCTTGTTTTTCCTGTGGTTTGGTGTCTTGATTGGGCAGTTAGTGAGGAAAAGAGGGGGGGGGGGGGGGGGGGGTTTATTAATTAGTTAAACACTTGATTAATTGATAATGTTTTGATTGGTTTCCAACTTATAAAGTAAAGACTCTTATTCATACTGAAGCCTATGAAATGTCCTCTATTGCAATTCTTCAACATTCAAGTCAAAGTAATTCTGACAGCTCTTTTCCTGTTTGAAATCCACTTGAAGCTGGAGTAGTTTTGCTGGTAATGATTTTAAGAAAGGGTTAAAGCAGGAAAACATAATCCTTTCATACTTGACTCAATTTGTTTCTTTCCTTCTTTCAGCCATTTTATTTAATTTTTTTTTCAAGCAGTCACTACGTGTAACAGTGTTACTAACAGTCAAGTTTATGTATTCCTCATAATTGTTGGGGAATTATGTTGTATGTCATGTCGTTACTGTAATAATTCATAACTCCTTGGTATTCATAGTTGTGTGAAAATGTAGTCTGCATGTACTTTATGCTGACATACACTTGACATGCAGGCACTGCAGTCACAATGACTCATGAACCCCAACGTATTGTGGGTTGTCCCGTGTCACATCCAGAACTTCGTGTTTACAGAGCTTTCGAGCATTCCAAGTTTCGAGCATTCCCAGCTGTGAGCTGTCCAGTCTTCGAGTTTGGTGCCGCCCAGTCCGAGTTTGGTGCTGTCCAGTTGGGGTCTGCGACTCAGCCTGTGAGGACCCCTTGGACTTCAGCGAGTCGTCCCGGCGGGGACGGATCTACCTTGAGTCCGTCACTGGGTTGGGCCTGTCAGGGGGTCTGTTTTCACGCCCAAGGGGCATAACTTAAAGGTCATGTGTTCATGTTCTGTTGTGACTGTTGCCCGTCTCTGTCCTGTTGGTGTGTGCATGTGCACGCTTGTAAGCATAGGGAGATATTCATAATATTAGCAGGTGCTCTATCTTGTAGGTTGTTGTTTTTTTTCTTCGAGTACCGCTCGGAGCTGCAAGACATCCTGTGCTTGGTGCTGAACTGTGAAAGACTGTGTTCGATGCTGGCTTGAGCCACATCTGAGGACTCTGTGGAGATCCTATTGCCCAGGATTGAGGGCAGTGACGGAACGCTAAGACACCTCAGTGACACTGTAATCTGTGCATTTGCTTGATCTTTAGACCTGTTGATTTGTAGAGCGGCATTCATTGTATTCTGTCACCTTAACCTGTGGAGGTCTAAGGAGGGGCCTTCGTGCCATGTAGTGTATTTTTTTGTGTGGGTGCGAGTGATTTTGCAGGTCCTGTTTTTGAATGTAGGAAATCGTCCCTCCCTTCTTTCTCCTTTGGGTGGTTTGGGGGTTTGTCTAGGTTTGGTTTTAGCAGGGGGGGGTTTAGTCAGGCTCCCTTTAAAAATCTTTTTTTTTTCCCTCTTTTGTCTTGCGTCCCTCTACGGTAGTCCAGCAGAGGGAAATCTCTTCTGTCTTTTCTCTCAAATACTTCTATTTTGCTGGCATCTGTCTTTCTTTTCTTCTGTACGGCCTTCTCCCCCTTAGTGTGTGAATGTTACTACGTTATTTTATGTCGTGCAATTAAAGTGGCGTCCTTGTTTGTACTTTTCCTGCCTCTGTGTGTTTGTTGGTGAGTGTGTGGCGACGGCTGGATCCTTGCCCTCCTCAGAACCCTGCCTTTGTGACAGGGCTGGAGGGTTGGGAGCCATCACTTCCAAAGTTCCTAAAAGTGGGGGGAGTAGGTGGAAGTGGGGGGGGCCAGGGGGGCCAGGGGGGGGGGGGGGGGGGGGGCAGGGGGACAGGGGCTGTTATCTTCCGAATTCTTCAACAAGCAAGCATGGGAGGGGGATGCCATTACAAGATTGTCCAATTTTATCGAAGGCCAGGAGGAAGGTGGGGGGCAATGGGGGGGGGGGGGGGGGGGGGGAGTCATCTTCCAATTCTTATGAGCATGTGCCCCCCCCGCCCCCCCCCAAACGTCCTCTCCTCGCACCCCCTCGGTTGCATTTTAACAAACATACACATGATGCACATGCTCAGTCATACACACACTAAATGCACAGACATTATGCACATACCCTGACCAACATAGAAAACCAAAACTTCATATCATTCAACATTACTCAATACACAGTCACCCCCCACCCCCACATACACATTCGCAAGTGCACACACACACACACGCTCGCACACACTCACACACACACTCGCACACATCACGTGCACACACACACACAAATACACACAGACAGACAGACAGACACCACACATACATACATAAACGTATGTTCCCCTCCTCCAAGGTAACTGTACATCTGTACTCACTCACTCCAGCTAACCAGGAAAACCAAAGCGACACAGTTGTGCAATCAGACAGGCTATTTGCAAGTGTTGGCATCTGTTGTCACCACCCAAGTCCAAACACATCTCCACTGGCATTTCGATTTCAGGATCAATTTGGAGTAAACCAAAACGCAACTACCATGCCACCCACACCATAAGCATCGTCATGAGCTGTGAATTTGATGACCTGACTCTGGCCTGTAACTGTGTGTGCATGTGTGTGTGTGTGTGTGTGTGTGTGTGTGTGTGTTCGTGTGAGTGTGTTATGTGTGTGTATGAACTTTGTGTATGTGCATGCATGCCTGCATGTGTATGTGTGTGACCTTCATGTGTGTGTGCGTGTGTGTGTGTGTGTGTGTGTGTGTGTGTGTGTGTGTGTGTGTGTGTGTGTGTGTGTGTGTGTATGTGTGCGCGCACACACCTATGTGTGTGAACTGCAGCTTGTGTGACCAAAAACTGCATGTTTTTTTTTAAGGCAGGAATCAACTTTTTGCTCCTAGGAACAGAACATTCACAGCAAATGGGGAAGGTGAAGAGGGGAAGAGGGAGGAGGATGGGTGACGGGGGGGCTGAGGGGGAGGAGGGCAGGGGGGGGGAGGGAGGGAGAACAGATGGGGATTTGGAAAAAAACCTATTCTGTTCCAGCTGAGATGGCATTCACAGGATCTATGCAAAATCATGATCAGTCAATAAAGAGAATGAACCCTTCTCAGACCATAACCAACAGACTTCCTCCCTTTAAAAGAATTCTTTTTCTTTTTTACATGGAACATATTCTCTGGCATTGTATATGATTTACCTCCTGTGAAAACCCTCTCACTCCTGTGAAGACCTTCTCCCTGTAAAGACTCCACATAAAGACTCTCTCCCTAAAGACCCCCTCCCTACAAAGACCCTCTTACCAGTGAAAACTCCTCCCTGTAAAGATTCATTCCAAATAAGCTCTCTGTAAAGACCCAGTCCATGTAAAGACCAGTCCATGTAAAAGACCTCCTCCCTGTAAAGACCCCTCCCTGTAAAGTCCCACCCTCCATAAAGACCCCTCCCTGTAAAATACCCCTCTCTGTAAAGACCACCTCCCTTTACTTCTGTAAAGACCCCCTTCCTGTAAAGAGATCCCCTCTCTGTAAAGACCACCTCCGTGTAAAGACTCCCTTCCTGTAAAGATCCCCTGCTTGTAAAGATCCCTCTCTGCCTCTCTGTAAAGACTCCCTTCCTGCAAAGACCCTCTACCTGTGGAAGCTCCCTCCCTGTAAAGATTCATTCCATATAAAGACTCTTTGCCTTACGCACACATGCTCGCGCACGTGCTTGTACAGACACACACGCACACATGCACACACGCGTGCGCATGTACACACACACAAACGCACATGCACACACACACATAGGAAAAGCCTACTATAATGATTTGTGCTCTGTTGGTTGCACTGTCTTGGTGCACGATTGTAATAATAACAATAATGATTATTTATGGCACTTAATTTTACATCATAAGCCCTAAGCGCTTACAAATTTACATCATAAGCCCTAAGCACTTACAAATACATAAAAGCTTAAAGAAAACATAAATGGCACCAATAAGAAGATGAAATATTGCAATAAGTACCAAGCATCTACAAACAAGGGTGCATATTTGATACAAACCCATGCACACACAGAAATACACACACAAAACACATGATCCCACACACACTTTCGCACAACAGACTGAACAGCATGTGCGCACACACACACAGATACGTGCGCACATCCACACACAAACACATTAGTCACAGAATCAATTTGATGGGCAAGGGAAGGGAAGAAAGAACTGCTGCTGATAGGTGAAGAGGGTTATTTTAAGAGATGCCTTGAAGAAAGACAGAGAGTTTGAACTATACAAAGATATTGGGTTTTTATTCCAAGAAAACTGACCCTGAAAAGAAAAAGAACTATTGCTATGGGTTTTAGTTTAGCTGAAGTCATGGTCATCTTCGAAATCGAAGGACGAACAATGAGTTCAAAATCGAGGGATTTTGAGCACAGTGTTGTCGGTAGAAGAATGCAACTGCCTAGAAGGAACACAGAGATGAAGGAGATCAGAAAGGTAGGAAGGAGTTCAGCCATTCAATGATTTAAAGCAGAGTAAGGACAGTTTGTAGTCTATTCGTTTTACGACCGGCCGCCAGTGAAGAGAAAGAAGCAAGGGAGTGACATGAGAAGATCTGGGTTGTCTGAGAATCAAACGAGCAGCATTGTTTTGTACTTTCTGGAGACGACTGAGAAGATTCTGGGGACAGCCAGCAAGGAGGGAATTACAGTAATCAAGTCTTGATAGAATGAAGGTAGAAACAAGGGTGTTTGTGGTATCAACAGAGAGATGTCGCACAGAACCAATGTGGTGAAGCTCAAAGTAACCGACACAACAGACTGTGGAAACATGTTGCTGGAAGGAAAGTGCTGAGTCAAGGGTAACACCTATATTCCGTGCAGATGAAGATGTCTGAATAAGGCAATTTTCCAGTTTGACAGAGTTTCGATACAGTCAGATGAAAGGAATCTTTTGGGTGCAAAGAGGATCATTTCAGTTTTTTCTTTGTTGAGCTGAAGTTTGTTAACCGTCATCCAAGATTTTATGTCCATGATACACGACTGTGTGCGTTGGACTGCAGAAGGACAGCTGAGAGATATCGCTGGATATGTAAATTTGATTGTCGTCTGAAAAGCAGTGGTGAGACAAGCTATGATGAGCAACAATGTCAGCACATGACAACTTTGACAGCTATTCATTTTTTTCCTCTACTTTTCACAGTGTGTTAAGAATATTCATGAATCATTAATTTCTGTATGCACGCATGGATAAGATAAGATAAGATAATGTTGCTTATAGCCAGCCGACCGCAAAGGGCCATATCAGGGCTGTCACCACGTTAAAATCAACTCACCAGTGCACGCATGGATGTGCTACTATTATTCATCATGTGTAAAAAACTGCGCACTGTTTTTTCCCCCAATGTAAGCTTCATCTTTT
The DNA here is from genome assembly GCA_018398815.1 of Conus ventricosus. NCBI lineage: Eukaryota > Metazoa > Mollusca > Gastropoda > Neogastropoda > Conidae > Conus > Conus ventricosus. Next base: position 8,171,507 of record CM031618.1, on the reverse strand, counting down.
CCCCAAAAAAAAAGGTGTGGAAAAAAAAGACTGCTTGTAAAGAAAACCCCCCCTGTGCCTCCCCTTTCCCATAAAGACTTTCTTGTGCCTGTAGTGTATTTTTTGTTGGCGAGTGATTTTGCAGGTCCTGTTTTGAATGTAGGAATCGTCCCTCCTTCTTTCTCCTTTGGGTGGTTTGGGGGTTTGTCTAGGTTTGGTTTTAGGCAGGGGAGGGGTTTAGTCAGGCTCCCTTTAAAAATCTTTTTTTTTTCCCTCTTTTGTCTTGCGTCCCTCTACGGTAGTCCAGCAGAGGGAAATCTCTTCTGTCTTTTCTCTCAAATACTTCTATTTTGCTGGCATCTGTCTTTCTTTTCTTCTGTACGGCCTTCTCCCCCTTAGTGAGTGAATGTTACTACGTTATTTTATGTCGTGCAATTAAAGTGGCGTCCTTGTTTGTACTTTTCCTGCCTCTGTGTGTTTGTTGGTGAGTGTGTGGCGACGGCTGGATCCTTGCCCTCTCAGAACCCTGCCCTTTGTGACAGGGCTGGAGGGTTGGGAGCCATCACTTCCAAAGTTTCCTAAAAGTGGGGGGAGTAGGTGGAAGTGGGGGGGGCAGGGGGGGGGGGGGGGGGGGGGGGGGGCAGGGGGACAGGGGCTGTCATCTTCCGAATTCTTCAACAAGCAAGCATGGGAGGGGGATGGCCATTACAAGATTGTCCAATTTTAATCGAAGGCCAGGAGGAAGGTGGGGGCAATGGGGGGGGGGGGGGGGGGGGGGTCATCTTCCAATTCTTATGAGCATGTGCCCCCCCCCCCCCCCCAAACGTCCTCTCCTCGCACCCCTCGGTTGCATTTTAACAAACATACACATGCATGCACATGCTCAGTCATACACACACTAAATGCACAGACATTATGCACATACCCTGACCAACATAGAAAACCAAACTTCATATCATTCAACATTACTCAATACACCAGTCACCCCCACCCCCACATACACATTCGCAAGTGCACACACACACACACGCTCCACACACTCACACACACACTCGCACACACACGTGCACACACACACACAAATACACACAGACAGACAGACAGACACACACATACATACATAAACGTATGTTCCCCTCCTCCAAGGTAACTGTACATCTGTACTCACTCACTCCAGCTAACCAGGAAACCAAAGCGACACCAGTTGTGCAATCAGACAGGCTATTTGCAAGTGTTGGCATCTGTTGTCACCACCCAAGTCCAAACAATCTCCACTGGCATTTCGATTTCAGGATCAATTTGGAGTAAACCAAAACCGCAACTACCATGCCACCCACACCATAAGCATCGTCATGAGCTGTGAATTTGATGACCTGACTCTGGCCTGTAATGTGTGTGCATGTGTGTGTGTGGTGTGGTGTGTGTGTGTGTGTGTGTTCGTGTGATGTGTGTTATGTGTGTGTATGAACTTTGTGTATGTGCATGCATGCCTGCATGTGTATGTGTGTGACCTTCATGTGTGTGTGCGTGTGTGTGTGTGTGTGTGTGTGTGTGTGTGTGTGTGTGGTGTGTGTGTGTGTGTGTGTATGTGTGCGCGCACACACCTATGTGTGTGAACTGCAGCTTGTGTGACCAAAAACTGCATGTTTTTTTTTAAGGCAGGAATCAACTTTTTGCTCCTAGGAACAGAACATTCACAGCAAATGGGGAAGGTGAAAGAGGGGAAGAGGGAGGAAGGATGGGTGACGGGGGGGCTGAGGGGGAGGGAGGGCAGGGGGGGGGAGGGAGGGAGAACAGATGGGGATTTGGAAAAAAACCTATTCTGTTCCAGCTGAAGATGGCATTCACAGGATCTATGCAAAATCATGATCAGTCAATAAGAGAATGAACCCTTCTCAGACCATACCAACAGACTTCCTCCCTTTAAAAGAATTCTTTTTCTTTTTTACATGGAACATATTCTCTGGCATTGTATATGATTTACCTCCCTGTGAAAACCCTCTCACTCCTGTGAAGACCTTCTCCCTGTAAAGACTCCACATAAAGACTCTCTCCCTAAAGACCCCCTCCCTACAAAGACCCTCTACCAGTGAAAACTCCTCCCTGTAAAGATTCATTCCAAATAAGCTCTCTGTAAAGACCCAGTCCATGTAAAGACCCAGTCCATGTAAAGACCTCCTCCCTGTAAAGACCCCCTCCCTGTAAAGTCCCACCCTCCATAAAGACCCCTCCCTGTAAAATACCCCTCTCTGTAAAGACCACCTCCCTTTACTTCTGTAAAGACCCCCTTCCTGTAAAGAGATCCCCTCTCTGTAAAGACCACCTCCGTGTAAAGACTCCCTTCCTGTAAAGATCCCCTGCTTGTAAAGATCCCCTCTCTGCCTCTCTGTAAAGACTCCCTTCCTGCAAAGACCCTCTACCTGTGGAAGCTCCTCCCTGTAAAGATTCATTCCATATAAAGACTCTTTGCCTTACGCACACATGCTCGCGCACGTGCTTGTACAGACACACACGCACACATGCACACACGCGTGCGCATGTACACACACACAAACGCACATGCACACACACACATAGGAAAAGCCTACTATAATGATTTGTGCTCTGTTGGTTGCACTGTCTTGGTGCACGATTGTAATAATAACAATAATGATTATTTATGGCACTTAATTTTACATCATAAGCCCTAAGCGCTTACAAATTTACATCATAAGCCCTAAGCACTTACAAATACATAAAAGCTTAAAGAAAACATAAATGGCACCAATAAGAAGATGAAATATTGCAATAAGTACCAAGCATCTACAAACAAGGGTGCATATTTGATACAAACCCATGCACACACAGAAATACACACACAAAACACATGATCCCACACACACTTTCGCACAACAGACTGAACAGCATGTGCGCACACACACACAGATACGTGCGCACATCCACACACAAACACATTAGTCACAGAATCAATTTGATGGGCAAGGGAAGGGGAAGAAAGAACTGCTGCTGATAGGTGAAGAGGGTTATTTTAAGAGATGCCTTGAAGAAAGACAGAGAGTTTGAACTATACAAAGATATTGGGTTTTTATTCCAAGAAAACTGACCCTGAAAAGAAAAAGAACTATTGCTATGGGTTTTAGTTTAGCTGAAGTCATGGTCATCTTCGAAATCGAAGGACGAACAATGAGTTCAAAATCGAGGGATTTTGAGCACAGTGTTGTCGGTAGAAGAATGCAACTGCCTAGAAGGAACACAGAGATGAAGGAGATCAGAAAGGTAGGAAGGAGTTCAGCCATTCAATGATTTAAAGCAGAGTAAGGACAGTTTGTAGTCTATTCGTTTTACGACCGGCAGCCAGTGAAGAGAAAGAAGCAAGGGAGTGACATGAGAAGATCTGGGTTGTCTGAGAATCAAACGAGCAGCATTGTTTTGTACTTTCTGGAGACGACTGAGAAGATTCTGGGGACAGCCAGCAAGGAGGGAATTACAGTAATCAAGTCTTGATAGAATGAAGGTAGAAACAAGGGTGTTTGTGGTATCAACAGAGAGATGTCGCACAGAACCAATGTGGTGAAGCTCAAAGTAACCGACACAACAGACTGTGGAAACATGTTGCTGGAAGGAAAGTGCTGAGTCAAGGGTAACACCTATATTCCGTGCAGATGAAGATGTCTGAATAAGGCAATTTTCCAGTTTGACAGAGTTTCGATACAGTCAGATGAAAGGAATCTTTTGGGTGCAAAGAGGATCATTTCAGTTTTTTCTTTGTTGAGCTGAAGTTTGTTAACCGTCATCCAAGATTTTATGTCCATGATACACGACTGTGTGCGTTGGACTGCAGAAGACAGCTGAGAGATATCGCTGGATATGTAAATTTGATTGTCGTCTGAAAAGCAGTGGTGAGACAAGCTATGATGAGCAACAATGTCAGCAACATGACAACTTTGACAGCTATTCATTTTTTCCTCTACTTTTCACAGTGTGTTAAGAATATTCATGAATCATTAATTTCTGTATGCACGCATGGATAAGATAAGATAAGATAATGTTGCTTATAGCCCAGCCGACCGCAAAGGGCCATATCAGGGCTGTCACCACGTTAAAATCAACTCACCAGTGCACGCATGGATGTGCCTACTATAATTATATGTGTAAAAAAAACTGCGCACTGTCTTCTTTCCACGCACATGTAAGCTCTCATCTTACCCAAATAAAAGGTGTGGAAAAAGAAGACTCGCTTGTAAAGACACCCCCCCCATGTAGCCTCCCTTCCTATAAAGACTTTCTCCCTGCGAAGATTCCCTCCTTACAGAGACCCTCTCTCTGTAAAGACTCCTCTCTGTTAAGCGATTCCACTAATGTCAATCAGCTCCACAGCGAACAGTCTACCCATGGGACCACTTGCCTCCCTGCATCAAAGTTTGTGTATCTCTGCCATCAGGAAAATCACTACCACACAGCTTATCCATCATGTCTACATGACAAGATTTCTGTTTCAATATATATATTTACATTGTTCACACTTACAATGGTGAGAACAAAACCGTAACGGAATTCTCATTATCACAAGATTGTGCAGCAGAGAAGCTTTTTACTCGCCTGATAGGTAGCTGTACTCAAGACAAAGAGGAACAATTTCCATTGGGTGGGTCTCTATCGGAGGTGGGACTTGCTGAAACTGGGAGATACTAGTGACTGAAGGCAACTAGGGAGAAACTTTCAACTTTCAATGACTCTGGATTTCATTAAGGAGAGCACCAGTCCTGACAGGGTCTCTACAGGGAATTTCTAGCCTAATATCACTTTTATTATTCTGATACTTAAAATACCCCATAAACCAGCCGCCGTGGCGAAGTGGTTAGCATCGCGGACTCCCGGCTGGGAGGTCGTGGGTTCGAATCCCATCAGAAGTCATGTGGGTTTTTCTGCCCCGACCGGCTCCTACCCAGAGTTGAGTTGCTGCGGACTCAGTTGGGAAGACTGGGACCACACAGTCGAGTTTCATCCACTTAATGGATGCGTTTCTGAGAGTGTTGCTCAAATTTCCTGATCAACATTATCTCTCGGGCCTGGTTGACGCCGGGATATATTATGAAAGGAAGCGTAGAGTACAGCCCTGTCAAGTAGTCTCAGACCGAAATGGAAATCCATAGCATCATCTTAATCATCCTCATTCTCATCAATCAGCATTAAAAATTGAGGTCACCATGAGAGCAGGGCATGAAGGGCCACAGAAAAGTCTCAAATTCTGTGGCCCTTCATGCCCTGCTCTCATGGTGACCTCAATTTCGATGTCCTCTCCACGTCTGTGGCCTTGGTTTGGTTCCGTCAGGGTTGCCGGTATCGGCGAGTCCATGGGGGCTGTCGTTGGACGGACGTGGTGGCGCCCTCCAGATAGAGAGCTCACTCACGCCGGCTCCGCGACTAAGCAATTATTGTCGTCAGTAGGGGGCTTAGTAGGTGGTGTCCTGCATATGTTAGATCAGAACAGGCGCCACTGAACATCACCGAAGTGACTCGGCAGCAGTGCAGTGTCTCCTCCGGTGGGTTGCCTCTTGACGACTTGACATTGACTGCTCCCTGTGGATTGCCGGTGCCGGGGCTTGCGGCGGGGCTGACCAGGCTGTGGCTGTGGACGGGGTGTCGGAATGAGCGGCGTGGGTGCACTGCTTCTGAGGTGGCGCAGAGGTTGGGACAGCAAAAAAAAACCAAAAAAAACAAACAAACAAAAAAAACCAAACAAACCCATACACACGTTACATTTGATACTGACCTGTCCCCTACCACTAAACCACTCTGGGCAGACCACGTCGCCTGCATGGTAATCCTCCACCAGCGGGGTGTCGGGATGTTCTGGGCAGCAGACACGGGCAGCACGACTGTGGCATCAAAACATGGGGCGTCTGATCAAGCATTTGGCCGTAATTCTTAGACCGACTAGTTATAACATCTGTTTGTTCTTCGAAAACCAAGTACAAACAGAACATGTGGGTGTTCATGCGCATGTTCTTTTTTTTTCTGGGAGCCAGATACCTACTCTGTAGCAAAGACACTACACCTCTTTTTTTAAAAAAATAGAAAAACAAACAAAAAATATATATATTACTAAATTATTACATAAAAGTGCTCAACAGGCTGGAAAAACAACGCTGCTTTCTTATTCAATATTTTTCTTTTCTGACATTAAGTCATCTCAATGAAAATAAGGCAAAAGAAAAAGATAACTAATTTCACTGTACTTGTGGAATTATTTTAAATATCCAAACCAGGTAGAATGTCATTCATAAAGAGATTACACCACAAACCACCTACTTTGTTGTCATTTCAAACCACTGGTTTATTTAATGTTACTATGAAAATGACTCATGTTCTCTCTAATTACATTTTGTCTGTAAGGGGGCAGATTTCATTTAATAGGGCTTGTAATATACAGTATCTGAAAGTCTAATGTCTTGCCTAAGACAATCTTCCCGATGTTCAATATGACAATATTAATATCAATGACACTTTGTAATGAAACCACAATTTGTCTCACTGATGTCATCAACGATCAAGATGGATAACAATTAATAGCGTACATGTATAGAATACAGCTAAGTAATGTTTAAAATGCATTTGAATTTTAAAAACAAAAGGCAATTAGAGCAAATACCGTCAAATATAAAAATTTCAAGAAGTACCATTTAGTTTTACATACTTTAATGGCTCATGAATCCGATTTTAATGATTAAAAAAAAAAAACCCAGATGCCAATAATAATGCTAAAAGTAAAACTAATCAAATGTGTTTCTTTATAATAAATAAAGTTATGAAAAGGTCTTAACTCTATGATTGTCTTTAAGATACTATCGTATATAAGATGAAAAAAATATTATGACAAAGCACACCTGAAAGAACTGCCAAGAAGGAAAGTCTTGAACACTTATCAAGAATGTTTCCAACAAGAGCATCTGGCAACATTTATGCTATAATATCACTATACAGACTGATAAAATCGTGTAAATTCATGGATCAATAGAGGAAAAATGTTGCAATAACAGTAAAATGATTACAAGACAAATTACAAACACTCTTGAGAAGGACCCCCAGAACTTTGAAACTGATCATCCAGAATGTGTATAATGTGTTGCTTAAAAAACGTTCTGTGTTTATGTACAAAACAGTCCTATGTTTACCTGAAGTCTATTATAACAATTACCAACCATCACAAGGACAAGTGGAGCTACGCTTTCCACCATGGCCCAAACATCAATCAACCAATGCCTAAGAATATCCAAACCTCCATCCCACAACTGCATTGACTGCCAGACCCACTTGCTGTCTGTATCTGACATCCCATTCAACAAGCATACATTAACTGCATCAAGCAGAAGACAGCAAATAATGAGTGGCCTGAAGTACTGTACTGTACTGTACTGGCTGCACTATCTGCAACAGTGTAACACTTATGGTCTTCCAGCCTGGGGTGGGCCTTCTGTAGTACACAATTATTATCGGTGATAGGTTATGATAGGACAGGAAAAAAGTCTTGCATGCGCATTTTTTCCTTCTTTCGTCTTTTGATTATATTTATTCATTTATTTGTGTGTGTGTGTGTGTGTGTGTGTGTGTTAGTGTGTTACTGTGTGTGTGTCTGTGTGAATGTGTGTGTGTGAGTGAGTGAGTGAGTGTGTGTGCGTGTGTGTGTGTTAGGATTGGGGTGTGTGGTGTTGGGGAGGGGCAAGGCTTCTGTGTAGCTGGTTTACTTGAGGAGCCCCTTGAAGTTGAACCCTCACTCGAGAGGATTTTTGATGATTTTCACATGATTTTACTGGGTCGACGAAGTCAGCTGGGGCTACAGGAAATTGCTGACTTTTTTTTTCCTTTAATGGGAAGTAAAGCTGGAACTGTGTGAAAATGAAAATGAACTTTCAGACAACCCTTAAAGGCAGTGCCCAAATTGTCAACCTGACTTGTTCAATTTCAACTGATGTCAGCTGGATGTTTTGGTTTGTTCATCAGACTTCTGAGCCAAATTTTCAAGTGTCCTTTTACTTTCAGAGCGTGACAGATGTGCATTAATTAACAGAAGCCCTAAGCAGAGGAAGGGTGGGGGTGGGGGTGGGGGGGGTAATTGTAATTGTAAAGATTTAAGCCTGAAACTGTTTAAAGCCCCAGCGCAACACAGCAGGCCAAAAACCACTGTGTTTGACAGCAGCTCTATACTGTTACACACAGTACAATGACAACTGGTCATAAATGGCACCTCTCAAAAACAATAAATGGCACCTCTCAAAAAACAAACAACTTCATGTGATGTCCACTGTCAGCATGAGCATACTGAACATTTTCCGATGGTTTTTCTTTCACACATCTCTTCCTTTCATTCTTGTTTGCGGACTTGTGTCTGCAGTTCAAAATACAGTGAATAAAACCATTGGTAGATCAATGCCGACCATTATTCACAACCGGTAACTTAACTGGAGAATGATACTGATGATATAGGCAAAAGTTTGAGTGCATGGGGCCTCTGATGTCTTACATCTATTTTCAATATTCACCAATTTTTATCTTATCCCTGAGCTTTGTGGCGGCTTAGTATGGCTGCATACAAATACAATCAGTAAGAATTCATTCTGATGCTTAGCGGACTAAATTTGTTTCTCTCATATACAATCAGTAAGAATTCATTTTGATGCTTAGCGGACTAAATTTGTTTATCTCATTGTTATGGCTGAAGCGGAGCAATCTTTCGCTGCGCATGTTGTAACATCATCTCACAACAGCTAAAATGTAGCTTGCTTATATTTTCTACAACAGGCTGAAAGACAGTATCGAATCTGCGAAACATTCAGCCTATCTCAAAGATTTTAAAATTAATCACTTTTATAAAAACGGAGAACTGACAGTTTGAAAACTCAGGATTGTTTCTACAATTTGCATCACTGATCATCAGTGTAGAATGTAAATACAACATCAACATCCAAACAACCTAAAATAAACGAGACTTTCTTCTTCTTCTTCCGTAAAGTCTCCACAATCAACAGGCTAATTATTATAAGACTGTGAAATGGGGGATCTGCTAAAAAAAAACCAGACAGACAAACAAACAAACAAAAAAATCACTATGCTGCTTCCTAGTTCTTTAGCATGAGATTACTCATATTCATACCACAAAGTGACCTCCCCCCCCCCTCCCCACCTTACCTACTCACTAGCCTACACACACACAAAAGTAGTTGTAGTAGTAGTAATGTAGGGACGTAATCAATTACATAGGCCGTTAAGCCTTTCAATGTCCCCTCGTGTTTTTATACTTTTATGACAGGGTTGAAAATGCATGCAATATAAATTTTCCTTCTTATTCATCAAAGCTTCTAAACTGTACTTTAAATTTCAAGTCTTCATCCAGCAAATTCTTAAAAACATTAGTATTTTTAGCAAATTTAAGTGCAGTTGGCAAACTGTTCCAGTTAGTAATAACTCTGTTACTGAACTTGAATCTCCCATATTAGTATGAAACTGCTTAACAAATATTTTGCCTTCCGAATTTCTTGTTCTATCTGTTTTAACAGCCTCAAAAAAATAGTCCCACTGTATGTCCGTTTGCTTGTGAAATATTTTGTACACTTCAATCAAATCCCTCTATACGTCTACCTTTTAAAGAGTACAAATTTAAGTAATTTAATCTATCTATATAAGACATCTTTGTACATTCTTGCAATATTTTAGTAGCTCTTCTCTGTACTCTTTCGATTGCTATTGACTGTCTTTTCAAGTGTGGGTACCAGATTATATTTCCATATTCAAGATGCGGTCTAACCATAGCTTTATATAACTTTAAAAACGTTTCTTTATTTAGGTAAATAAAAGTTTTTTGATTAATCCAATCATTTGGTTTGCTTTATTTATACACTTATGAATGTGAGTATCAAAAAGTAAATCTTTATCAAAGATTACACCCAGATCCTTTTCTTCCTTACATTTCTGTACCAGCCTATTTCCACCATCTATTTTCATGCTGTATTCATGTTCTGGATTGTTTTTGCCAACATGCAAAACTTTACATTTTTCAACATTAAAATATAGATTCCACTTGTCTGACCAGTTTTGGAGGCAATTTAAATTTTCTTGCAGACTATTATAGTTATCTGATTTGTCATATATTTTTGTGTCATCAGCAAAAATTTTACAAAAACTATTTACCTCATCTGGAAGGTCATTTATAAAAATAGTAAACAGTATGTAAGGTAAAACTGTGGCCACGTGTAAGCTTATAATATCGATTTAACTCGTAAAGTGCAATGCAAAAGGCAGGAACTTGGGCTTTGCCATGAAGCTAGATGAGACATGGCAATAAAACATAACCCTGGCATTAAATAGCACGCACTGGCAGTCACATGTTTAAAAGAAACTGTTTCAACGCACATTGTTTATGCTGACAGAAGAAACAGACAGTGGCTGAACAAAGACAACCATGACAGAAGAAACAGACAGTGGCTGAACAAAGAGAACCAGCATTCAAAACAAAAAACAAGTAGGCTATAAAAGGACGGAGTGAACTCGTAACACATGATGATCAATCATTGGTTGAACTTCGAAGATGACGATCGATCCAACATCCACAACTAATAGAACCTTGGTAATTGTGAGCAAACACATACTCTTCCCATAAAAAAGACAAACTACAAGCAATACAGATTCTTTACAACAGGTTTCGTGTCTCTTTCAGCGCCAAAAGCGGAAGCATCGCCATGCAGTTCATTGTTCACACCAGCGTACTTTCTTACCCACGACTTGTTGACGCCATGTCTGTTGTTTGTCTTCACAAACGCTTGCATTCTGGGTGCTTTAAAACTTTCGGTTATGTCCACTTCCGTTGTTTTAAGGGGGGTAAGGTTTCGACTTTCATCTACTTGCCAGGTTTTTTACCTTTCGGCTGAGAGTAAAGAGTCGAACTAAAAGGTAAAACATTTATAATGTGACTCATTCACAATCACAGCTTTTATTATCTGCATATTCCGCAAAAATCAAAGTGTAGTGAAGTATTTAACGCCTCATAAATATTGAACTAGTCTAGACGACCTCATTTCCGGTAAATCGGGCATTTCCAAGAGGTATTTTCCTTCCTGCTTTAAATAGCTCACAGGGTGTAGCCAAGAACGACAACCAGATTTTTTTTTTTCCTGCTAACTTTGGAGAATATTTGGCGGATTAACCTCCCTGATACCGATTGACAAACAAATACCTTCAAAGTGTTGCAGATACTATTTTTTCTTATGTTTGTTTGTTTGTTTCTCTCCCCCCTCCCCTTTTATTCCTTCTAACTATACAGCGTAATCGGAAATGAAATGAGGTAGGGAACAGTAAACGATAAACAGTAAACAAGTGGGGTATGTTTTGCTCCATAAGGAAACCTAACACAGAGTAACTTTTATTCAAGACTGGCACAGCCTTTTAAACTTGAATAAAGTCAGACAAATACATAGACGAACAATCTAATAGTGGGGGAACAAAACAAGCGCAGGCCAACAACTGAACTGTCTGGCAAAGATTTGGACTTGAGGAGAGGGGAGTTTGAAGATAAAGAAACTGGGAAAATGAAATTAAAAAAAAAAAATGTTACAGATATGAAAACTCTTCTCTAGCTGCATAAGGGAACCATCACAATCCCTGTTGAAAGCAGATATATTTGTATTGCCTGCTCCGAGGCCTTTCGCCTGCTGGATCGGGATTTATCAGGGAAACACGGCTGGTTGTGTCTGCGCTCCCGGCGTCAAATAGAGACACACCACAGTCCATAATACTGTGGTGTTCTCACCACCATGGGTGCAAAAAAGAATCCAATAGCACCCCAGAGCAGCCAGCGAAGAGTAGTAAATGCAACCAAACGAAAGTGTGGGGAAAAAAAAAAGTTGCTGTAAAACTAAAGACATTATGCAAATAATATAAAATGTAGGGGACAGTCTTTGAGCCTACGCCTGAGGATCCACCCAAAGATGCAAGGGAGATCAAAAGACAAACACACAGACGGACAGAAACAATACAAATAACCTCAATTTAATCGAAGCAAAATCGGAAATGAAATGAGGTAGGGAACAGTAAACGATAAACAGTAAACAAGTGGGGTATGTTTTGCTCCCATAAGGAAACCTAACACAGAGTAACTTTTATTCAAGACTGGCACAGCCTTTTAAACTTGAATAAAGTCAGACAAATACATAGACGAACAATCTAATAGTGGGGGAACAAAACAAGCGCAGGCCAACAACTGAATTGTCTGGCAAAGATTTGGACTCATTTCATTTCCGATTTTGCTTTGATTAAATTGAGGTTATTTGTATTTGTTTCTGTCCGTCTGTGTGTTTGTCTTTTGATCTCCCTTGCATCTTTGGGTGGATCCTCAGGCGTAGGCTCAAAGACTGTCCCTACATTTTATATTATTTGCATAATGTCTTTAGTTTTACAGCAACTTATTTTCCTCCCACACTTTCGTTTGGTTGCATTTACTACTCTTCGCTGGCTGCTCTGGGGGTGCTATTGGATTCTTTTTTGCACCCATGGTGGTGAGAACACCACAGTATTATGGACTGTGGTGTGTGTCTCTATTTGACGCCGGGAGCGCAGACAACACTGCGAGTGTGGCATAGCAATCGACACCAGGGGAGAGGTGGCAGCTCTCCTTTGAAGGATGCTGACGTGAGAGGTCAGCGTCATTGGGCGCGTGCCAGCCAACCTTGTTGGTGCCCATATGGTCGCCGGCCCATATGGGCAGGGACTTCGGTGCCCGTACGGTCGCCAGCTGCCCATAAGGTCGCCGGCGACCGTACGGGCACTGAGTGTAGATATTTTCTGCAGTTAAAATACAGACGTGAACGACTCAGTAAATATAATTATGACCTGTAATATGAAGTGCTTTTCTCCTCTCTCTCTGAGCAGACGACAGGCTTCACATCACTGTCGTGATTTTTCATACATACTGTGTGATTCACGGAATGGAGTGCTTAATCTGTTACACGAACTGATTCATTAAGTTCTGTACTTACATCTTTGAACGTGTGGTGGTTCTACTTGATGCACAAAGTGAAAAATTCAACTTTAATTGTTTGTGATTTGTGCAAGTTTCCCTCCTTATCTCGCCTACACGGGTTGCGCAGCGGGGGTCATCCCGATAGATGCGCGCGCCAGCGAGGCCTAGCCAACAGCATGTAACGCGCAGGGAAGGGAAGATTTGTACTTGTGTAGCAGACCGGCAGGACTGTGTGGGTCCTGCTAGGAAAGCTGGTTAATCAGCGCGGTAACATCTGTGTGTTGTGACTCTTCCGCCGACCTTCTTTCTCTGTGTTTCACATAGGACATCCACCAAACATGTGCCCGGCGCTCAACACATGGGCCGTGGCTGGCGCCTAACACGCAAGCTATGGCTACTTACAGCGGTTAGTTTCAGCATTGGTATGGCTGAAGCTTTCTGATTGTTTCCATGCAGTGCGGCACCAGGACCTACAGCCATGGGGCCAGCTACACGCTCCATGGCCCAAGACAGTTTATTTTCACTGGATCATGCCCTTGAAAAAATTCAACACAAAATAGACCCAATACAAAAAACATTTTTGTCTCAGCAAAAACACATGCCACATTGGAGGTATGTACTTTACCACAGATGTGTTGGCAATTATGCACCAAAGGGCCTTACTACGACATGGATTGACTATGGGCCTCATCACAAACCTTACAGTGAACAGTGCTCCACTGTTGATTTAGCATGTCCCATCCCATCAGATTTGTACCAGTCTACATTAGGGATACAGGCTGGTCTGAGAAAACTACTGAAAATACATATTTATTGTACAACGCACAATATCCTTGTTCAGGGTAGGGCATGTGAGGACTGGGTGGACAGGGAGTTCAAAACGTTGCGTGCCATTGTGCACACAATGGCCACAAGCACTGTGCGCCTCAACTCCTGACAGTGACAGACTTACGTCAGCAAGACCACTCCACTGCAATGGTCATTCTGACCAGCGGCGATGCCCAACCAGCCGAGGATGATGACAAGCGCCGCATTGTCATTACCACTGGCACGCCCACCGTACACACTACCGTGGCACCAGGGGAGATCATCGACGTAGGGGAGATAGCCGTGTATCATCAGAGAGCCGCAGATATGTACCTGAACTCTCCCTACCAACCCCCCTCCACTCCCAAAGCATCTACCCATGCTCATCTCTCAACCACCTTGCCCTCCGAACCTGCTTTTCCCTCCTCTTCCCATCCCCAGTACCACACGACAGTGGAGAAAGCTGGATTTTCTACAGTGAGCTCTACACAACACCAAGACACTAATGACGTCGTCCCTTCCCTACAGAATCTACCGTTAGTGCACACAGTGCATGTGTCACCCAAAACATCCCTCAACACTGTGCCACCCCTACCTCCAATGACCCTCAACACTGTGCCACCCCTACCTCCAATGACCCTCAACACTGTGCCACCCCCACCTCTAATGACCCTCAACACTGTGCCACCCCTACCTCCAATGACCCTCAACACTGTGCCACCCCTACTTCCATTGACCCTCAACACTGTGCCACCCCAACCTCCAAAACTGTGCCACCCCTACCTCCAATGACCTCCAATGACCCTCAAAGCACCAGCCCTGACAATCTCTCCAGCAACAGTGGGCTCACCTCCCACTCCCATCCCAACGAGTCACCAACTGAGGACAACAGTGAATCTGTCAATAGCTGTTCCCATGAAGACTGTGTCCCAAGAGAAGAATTTCTAGCAATAACCCAAGCCCTACAAGCTGAAGTCACATCTCTACGCGCAGCTCTTCAGGAAGCAAGACAGACACTTAAATAGAAATAGATTCCCTCACAACTCAAATACATCATCAGTCATCTCAAAACAAATCGCCCCATCAGAACTCATCTAGTTCTCAGCAACCCCGGCAGAAGCAAAAAAACAAACCAGTTGTCTGAAAAGCACTCCTCTCCTCGCTCATCAAGCACTACCCTTCTAAATCCCTCTTCTTCTACCTCCCCCGCCACCCCTGTCCCAATAAATGTGCAATAGAAAGAACCTAAGAAAAAAAAGCATTAACAAACTAATGTACATTTTATTGCTAACTGACAGGCCACCCTGTTTTCTGCATAAAGATTTGTGTAGGCCTTCAATGGCGCATTGTTCCCTGTCTCTGTCAGAGTACATTAGGGTCTATAGGCCTAATCATAAACATTAAAATGATGGGGTTTTAGATTGTTTAAATGTTCGTATAGGCCTAGTCTCTCTCTTCTCTTCTCTCTCTCTCTCTCTCTCTCTCTCTCTCTCTCTCTCTCTCTCTCTCTCACACACACACACACACACACACACACACACACACACACACACCATGCTCTCAAAACACACAAAGACACAAACGCACACATTTACACAGACGCACTCATAAACTGACCTACATACACATACACGTTCATACTCTCACACCAACCAATGGACAGTCTAATAAACTATAAACAATGATTTAATGAAAATGAAACGAAACACATGCGTACGCGCACACACACGCGCGCGCGCGTACACACACACACACACACACACACACACACACACACACACACACACACACACACACAGAGAGAGAGAGAGAGAGAGAGAGAGAGAGAGAAGCACTTTACTAAGTCTCCTCTCTCCTCCTCCCCCCCCCCCCCCCCCCCCCAATCCACACGCGCGCACTGAAGCAGACACAGGGGGTGGGGGTGGGGGGGGGGGGGGGAAGGGGGATGATGTTATAAATAGTTGAAAAGAGAAATACGGTTTGGAAGAAAAAGTAAACACAGAAACGCGCGCACTGAAGCAGACACAAACATTCCGTTGCTCCTCCTTCCTCGCCCATCACATCTCCCACCACCCAGCCCACACTCTCTCCTTCACCCTACAAACAGATACGCACAGATATTCGCACCTATGCTCAGAGGTTCGTGCGCGCGCATTCACACACATACATGCGCGCGCGCGTGCGCACGCAGGCGCGCGCGCGCGCACACACACACACACACACACACACACACACACACACACACAACAAAACACACACACACACACACACACACACACACACACACACACACACACACACACACACATAAACACACACACACACACCACACACACACACACACACACACATACACGAGGAGAGAGAGAGAGAGAGAGAGAGAGAGAGAGAGAGAGAGAGAGAGAGAGAGAGAGAGAAGCACTTTATATTACAGGTCATATATTTACTAAGTCGTTCACGTCTGTATTTTCACTGCAGAAAATATCTACACTCAGTGCCCGTACGGTCGCCGGCGACCTTAAGGGCAGCTGGCGACCGTACGGGCACCGAAGTCCCTGCCCATATGGACGCCGGCGACCATATGGGCCGGCGACCATATGGGCACCAACAAACCTTCCAGCCATGTGGGTGACGACGGGTCTAGCCTGTGTCGCCGGGGGACGGCTCCTGGAGGTGTGGGGCGATTGACGAAGGAGCGCTGCCTGACTGCGACTACCGTGGCCTGGAATACCGTGCTGTTTTGTGGGGAGGCAGACATGGGGCACTCCTTACGGGGTTGGGCTGAAAAATTGCCCTCTCGGCTGCAGTCAGCGAGTGCCCGCCAAGTTTTAGGGACTCGTGCAGCGCTCCAGCGACTTTCGTCCTGCTCCCTCCTTGAGGCGGCCTCACGCGGCACAGGACCATCGCTACCCGAGCATGAAGAAGGCCGCCCGGTGGTCCTGAAGACAGCCTGATGTTTGGGGGACAGCAGGCAACACACACCGACGCCTACCGTCGTCGACCAAGATCCTGAAACTGAACCAACGTTCAAGACCAACTCCACCAAACTTGAACCAACTTTCAAGAAGATAATGACCAGAATTGAGCCAATGTTCAAGAGGAACGCGAGCTCTGGGAGACAAATGCGACGACCCTCACTGAAACTATCCACTACTGCCAGGCGACAACAGTTGCCACAAATATGCAGACCTTTGTCTGCATGAACCTTGTCCTTAAGGGCCTCGGGCCAATAGGACGTTAATCTCACCATCAAAGCAAAGCAGACACAACCAGCCGTGTCTCCCTGATGAGTCCCGATCCAGCGGGCGAAAGGCTCGGAGCAGGCTATACAAATATATCTGCCTTCAAAAGGGATTGCGATGGTTCCCTTATGCAGCTAGAGAAGAGTTTTCATATCTGTAACATTTTTTTTTTTTTTAAATTTCATTTTCCAGTTTCTCCATCTTCAAACTCCCCTCCCTCTCCCCTCTCCTCAAGTCCAAATCTTTGCCAGACAGTTCAGTTGTTGGCCTGCGCTTGTTTTGTTCCCCTACTATTAGATTGTTCGTCTATGTATTTGTCTGACTTTATTCAAGTTTAAAAGGCTGTGTCAGTCTTGAATAAAGTTACTCTGTGTTAGGTTTCCTTATGGGAGCAAAACATACCCCCGTTGTTTACTGTTTATACAGCGTAAGTAAATATGAAATAAGGCAGGGAACAGTAAACAATCAACAACAAACAAGTACGGTAACTTCCCACAAGCAAACATAAATCTACAGGAATGCTGCTTACGACACCGAATCGCTCAGCAGACATAATAGCACAGAGCACACAGAACAAACAAGGAAACATCCCAAAAAAGGATGTTCCAAGCTTGGCCACATACCCCGTACCGAATACATCTACACAGCAACAAGAACTGGAGCAATGAATAAATATAGATAAACTTTTATTCAAGACTGGCACAGCGTAAGAACGATACGGTCTTCTTCAGACCAAGGCAAAATTAAGGGACTCGAATCCGGTGCAGGCAAGCCCTTTTCTGCACAGCATTTGCGTTCAATCGCTTGCCAGCAATTTTCCTATGGTATTTCGTAATTTTTTTCACTTCAACATTTAACAACTTACTGAAGATGATAGCGTAAACAATTCCATAAAATCTAATAACTCGTATTTGCTGATTGTACGGACAGTCTTGTGATGATTTGTAAATACCGAGTGCTTAAACAGTGCTGTAAAACTACGATCACTTCTAGACGGTACAAAGAATTCTGTGAAATGTATATTGTAGATCCGACTTTCAAACAATCCTGTGTTACGTGATAACTTGTGAATGCCGAGTTGCAAACGATCTCGGCTGTAAAACCTGCTACCTTGTGGAAGCTGAGTTTCAAAGTGAGGTGACTGCATTCGGAAATTGAAACAAATTTGGAAAGGAATTTAGAGTAAATCCGCCAGTTAACATGGACAAACAAATCACAAGACCAAACACGACGCGTTTCGATCTCTTAGGTCTTCTTCAGGCAAGAGAAACAACATTCCGGACAATGAAAATGATGACCAAGCTATTGTCTAGCCACACACAACTCCACCGTAAATACTGATGTCACTGTCCACGGTCAGATGCTAGAATCTATCCAACACATCACTTACCTGGATATTTATCATAGCATTCAGGGCTTCAAGCCGGAAATCATCCCCCAGGGCAGAAAAAAACAACAACTTCAGCACTGTCCAGACTAAAACCTGTATGGAAGGATGAGAACATCCCCATGTAACACATCATCAGGCTCCAGCGCGCACTGGCTCATTCCATCTTCATGTGCCCTCACAGCACATCTGGAAAGCAGAATCTAAGCCATGGAAAATGTCCCGCAAAGATTCGAAACATCAGATATATAATGATCATTGTCACCAATCAACAAATGCGTCAGACCATCAGGCGGCACATAGGACCGTACGAAGATC
>CM031618.1:8109959-8152665 GCA_018398815.1 Conus ventricosus | reverse complement strand
TTACTCCAGACGTCGATGATGCACTGTCCTATCCACCATCATAATACCGCGCGTTACATCAAAAAGAGTTTGGCATCCGCATAACCGTGGTTAACTCCAGAATTGCTGCAAGAATGTACTACATGACCAACCAAGCAGCAAATTTGTTTGACGAATACAAAGAGAAGAGAAACTTTGTTTCAAACGAAGTTGAAAAAGCCAAACGAGACAACTTCAGTCAACTGATAACGGATGCAAAATCCACAGCGCCAATGGGGAGGGCAATAAACACTGTTGCACGCAACAAGCGTACAAATCACAAATTCAGCCCAACACCGACAAATTTAACCCACTTCAGTCATTACAGATACCCTTACTCAAGCTTCACAGACTAAAGACACCAAAATTACATGCCGACTTCCTATAATTTTGCAAACAAAACTTGGTCCATACTCAAATTCCCTTCATCTGTACATGAGTAGGTAGCCAGACCTGTTACCGACATTTTGCGTATTGTACCATTTTGACTGCGTACGCCATAGCCAAAACATTTGAGTACGATCCCCCCCCCAAAAAAAGGCCGAAGTCCGATCCAATTAGGCGCCATCTGGATTTAATCACTGTGGCGCATTGTGATTTGTAATTTTACAGATGTCAAGCTCTGCTTACATGCACGCCGACACAGAAAAAGAGAAGAAGGCAAGGTTTGATAGAACAAGAAATCCGAAATTGAGCCTTCACATGGATTACCTTGTCACATGTCTGTTCTGCAAATCGGACTTTTCGATTTCTATTCTGCATCTATGCACATTGAACGGCACCCCAAAAGCAAAGCATAAGATTCAAGACCCGATGCTGCAAAGCGACTTACGTCATTTGCTATTCCATCACAAGTTTATGCCGTCACAGACAGTGAAAGAGAAGAGGAGGTGATCAAGCTGGAATGATGTTCACAGAACTCAATGTTTTAAGCAACAGAATCTTCTCCTCAGCACTGCTGACGGCATCGGAGAAATAAAATCAAGCGTTCCCTAGACTCACAGATGCACAAGGCAATCATGCATGCCGAAACAAGCTGATGCCATTCGTTGAAGTGCATGGCTGATGACATTAAGGTGTAACTGAAACAGAAAATTTCGTTTGCCTTTTCTGTTGTCGACTGACGGCAGCAATGAGCAACGTGAAAGATCAGTATCCAGTGTGATAACTAACATTGTGGGGATTCTGCAAGTTACAGCGTCATCTGCGTGAACGTTCTTGGGTCTTTCAGTCAGCATGCCACAGTGAGCAACCATCGGCATCCCCCCCCCCGCCCGCCCCCAAAACACATGTGAATTGTACTTACTCAATAGCCAAAACATAGGGATTGTGTCAAAGATTTTACAAAATTTTTTTTTTCCTCCAAAATGAAATTACATCATTAAAAAAAGCAAAAAATAACGAAAACATATTTATCTCGATGCAAAACTGATGAAGTTACAATTTTCTTTTCTGAATTTCTTATACAAGGTCGCAGCATAACTTTCAAGAACTTGTTGTTTGATTTTCATAACTCAAACATCGTATGAACTGTTGTCATTCTTTTGTATGAGTATGACCATAACGGTCATTAAAGCCATAACGAGTCATTTGATATCAATAAATTTGCATAGTTGCCTTGTTTTACCTAATCTTAGTATTTTGCAACTACAGACTAGATTTTGAACTTGTTTCTGTCAAAGTCAAATGCAGTCATTCAAATACAATAATATGATTATCAGTTTTAGTTTAGTATTTAATGTCTGGTTTAATTAATGTTTGCTACACTAGGATAGTATCTGTAACTATTTTGCAAACCAGCATTATACCTCAATTGATCCATCATTTTCGTTTTTAAAGTCTGGATTACCACAAATGTAAAACTAGATAAATTGAATTTCATCCACACACATACCTCATCCCCTCAAGCATGCACACACACACACATCACAACACACTAAAACACATCACACACACACACACACACACACACAGTGGCCATCAACTCAAACACTACACACACAACACACACACACACACACACACACACACACATGCTATCATACACCACACACACACACACACACACACACACACACACACACCACACACCAACACACACACACACACACACACACACACACGTGGGCCCTCACACACACACACACATCACACCCACACACACACACACACACACACACACACACACACACACACACACACACACACACACAAATGTATGCTTACATATCATTTTATTTCATTTCATTTTATTTTATATCTGTCAAAGTCACAGCAGATTTCTCTGTGTGAAATTCCGGGCTGCTCTCCCGGGGAGAGCGCATCGCCACATGTGCAGCCCACCCCTTTTTTTTCTGTCTGCGTATGTATTTGTTTTTCCCTAATAGAGTGGATTTTTCTAATGATTTCTGCCAGGAACAACTCTCTTGTTGCCGTGGGTTCTTTTACGTGCGCTGAAAGTGTGTTGCACACGGGACCTCGGTTTATCATCTCATCCGAAAGACTAGTGCTCAAGACCACACCACTTCTGGTCTAGTGACTGGGGGGGAAAATCCAAGCTCCGAACGGGATATCTATATGGTATTACTCTTAGGTACTCAGTTACAATTCAGTCCAACATACAATTCCAGCTAATTGCCACGCTCTCAGTTTTACAACACAATCCTTGCTTTCCAACTGAAAATAGACTCATCCAGTTCAAAGTAATACTTTTTGGTATCTTTGATGACAAACATATATCTTGCACTTGCAAGGATTGTATTTTAAAATTAAGAACCCAGAAAACTGGATGGAACTGGACAGAATTGTAGCTGAGTACCTCAGTGGAAAGACAAACTGTACAACTGGAAATCATTTGGTTTCTTTCAGGAGAGAACATCTACAAGCTGTTGGAAAAAGAACTTTTGGTGAAAACTGATGCAGAGGAGCCGTCTGTACCGTGGAAAAATTGCTTGTCACTTGGATGTGACAATGCAGCAGTTATGGTGGGTAAGAAGAATGGAGTGTATGGGTGGATGACTAGACAACAACCCAACCTCCATCTTGCTGGCTGCCATGTCATCTACTTCATAGAGCTGCACAAAAAGCTGCGGAACAACTGCCATTCAATATTGATGAACTTTTGGTTGACTTGTATTACTACTTTGACAAGTCTTCCAAGCGCCTAGCTTCCTTGAATTGCTGCAAGCAGAAGTGAAAAATCAGAAAATACTAAAACATGTTCAGACAAGGTGGCTGAGTGTTGGCAGGTGTCTTGATCGCATGCTTGAGAACTGGGAAGCACTGGGTGAACTTCTTCAAAAAAGAACTGCTCCGCAAGTACATCTTCAGCACAGTCTCGAATTGAACGATTGAAAGCATTCTTTCGTTCTCCTACAAACAAGCTCTACTGCCTGTTCTTGAAACATGCTTTAAAACCATTTGATGTTTTGAATCAACAGCTGCAGAAGGAAGAGCCACAGATTCACATCCTTCAACGGTCACTGTGCAAGCTGATGAGGGACTTGATGGTTCGGTTTGTCAAACCTGCAGCTCTTACGGGCAAGAGTGTTCTTGATGTTGACTTCAAGGCCAAGGTCAACCAGAAGCAGCCAAAGCAAATTCTCTTTAGTGAAGACGTCAGACAAATGATTGAGAAGAAGGAAGAACACCTACTTCGAGATGTGAGGATTGAGGAATTCTCTATCAAGTTGCTTAACAATTCTATGTTTCTGCTTGTACATACATGAAGGACAAGTGTCCTTTGGACAATGATCTGTTAAAGCATGCAAAAATGGCTGACATCTCCCTTCGACTGGATGGTGTCACAGAGTCTGATCTCTCCTTTTTCCTCACCCAGTTTCCATGTCACTTCCCCAGGGCTGTACCAATGACACAGTTATGGAAGAGTTCATTAACTACAGGTCCCATGATGCAATTCCACAGCTGGAGAAAGAAAGAGCTGATGAAACCTGGTATGCCATTGACCAAGTCAAGGATGCTGTTGGGGTACCAATGTTTTCCAACCTCAGCAAGGTGTGCCTTGGAATTTTGACAATCCCACACAGTAATGCTGGCTGTGAACGAATTTTTTCTTGCGTTCGCAAAAACAAGACTGATCAGAGGGCATCACTGTCTTCTCAGACACTGGACAGCTTGATGACGACTGATCAGAGGGCATCACTGTCTTCTCAGACACTGGACAGCTTGATGGTCGTCAAATCAAGACCGGGGACAGCAGCAGACAGGAAGTACAGCAACACAACTGGCCAAGTTCAAATCGTCCTACTATAAGTCACTGTCCTAGGTAGTGTTAGTTGTATGAAACAGTTGTCAACGCCATGCAGTGACCAAGACTTCAACAATCATTGACACTGACATTGCCACACTGCATTGTAGGAAATTAAGGGAAAATAGCTAAATGGTGGCGTCAGCCCTGATGTGGCCCTCTGCGGTCGGCTGGGCTATAAGCAACATTATCTTATCTTATCCTAAATGGTGGCGTGGTTTTTCTGAAGTAGGTGAATAGGTTATCACACCAATGTTTTTTTTTTTTTAATTCAGCAAAGTGTGCCTTGGAATTTTCAGTGACAATCCCACACAGTATTGCTGGATGTGAAAGAAGTTTTCTTGTGTTCAAAGAAAAGGCCTGACCAAAAGACATTACTTTCATCACAGACACTGGACAGGTGACACTGTCAGGAATCAATTATGTGTATATCTAAAACCGCTGAAATGTAGTTTCTGTCCTCCTTTGATTAGTACACAATTTTTTGGAGGAGTACACATTTTTCTGGACAAGAGTACACAAAGCTCAAATTGAGGGTAAACAGGTCTGGTATGCACATAGCGCAATTAAAGAATAAAAAATCCATGGGTCTGATATCATACCACATTTCTTCTCAAACTCGCTCTACCTTACATTGTTGAGTCTCTTACATACATATACAATCTATCCATTGAAACTAATGTTTTCCCTCAGGCGCTCAAAACGCCAAAGTAATCCCCTTCCAAAATCAAATGATTTGTCGGATCCAAATAATTTCAGACCTATATCCTTACTATCGATTCTATCCAAACCCTTGAAAGACACATACACACACACGTATCTCAGTTCATGGAGAAAAACAAACTATTTCACCCACTCCAATCTGGATTCGATCTAATCATTCCTGCCACACAGCATTATCACGAATGTGTGACTCATGGCTTTCAAATATGAACCAATCACAAATGACAGGGGTTGTCTTTCTTGACTTCAAAAAGGCGTTTGATCTTGTTGATCATTCCATTCTTCTAAAGAAACTATCTGTCTACTTGAACCATACCCCGACAATCTCATTATTCCAATCATACTTGAACGATAGGACTCAGTATGTGGCGCTTAATGGCAAAACCTCCACTTCAGACTTTGTCAGACATGGAGTCCCACAGGGCTCTGTACTAGGCCCCTACTATTCTGCATCTTCATCAATGATTTACCATTGTCCGTATCAGATGAAAAGGTCACGACAGATGTATTTGCTGATGACTCGTCGCTCCAAACGAATGGTAGTGATCTACAGACATAGAAACTTCTCTCCAGGAAAGTCTACACGACGTGTCAGACTGGTGTCATTCAAACTCAATGGTCATACACCCAGCCAAAACCAAATCTATGATTATAGCTACCCGCCAAAAAACACCAGTTGACTCCTCTTTGCCTAAAACTTCAGTTGAATGGCACTTAACTTCTATCGAGCAGGTAGACGAGCATCGTGTTTTAGGGTTAACGATAGATAAAGAATTGAAATGGCAATCTCATCTCAATAAGGTATGCAAGGTAGTCTCAAAACACCTTTTCTGTTATCTCAATTAAAGCGCTACGTCAACAGTAATGTGCTTAACTTTTCTTCAATGCACACATAATGTCACGTATAAATTACGCCTCAACAGTGTGGGACGGCAGTAGTGACGTCCACAAAAAAAGGCTGAATTCTTCCATAGACGTGCAGCAAAGCTACTCCATCCAGCTGTATCTCTAACAACAGACGAAAAAAAAAGCGCTGAACATACTTCCTCTGAATAGGCAACTGGAATTCAACAAGGCATCATTTATGTTTACAATCTTGACAGATTACTATGCCATGTTATATCAATGCCCTTTTTACAGATCGAACAGCTTTTCTGGCTCGACGAAATTCCTTCTTCCCACCACGCATTGATCTATACAAAACAACCCTAGCTTACTCTGGACCATATGTCTGGAACTCACTTCCACCGAATCTACAAAACATGAATACTTTAAAGCCTTTCAAGGAACATTTGCATAAACATTTTATGTCTCAGTAGTTAAATTATTCGATTACAATGATTAGCGTCCATTCGCTAAGTCTTCTGTGAACCATACTTTGAATAAATCGTCTCAACATAAAACCCTACTCGTTAAAATCGCTCATCCCCACTCCCACTCTGTCTACCATCCTTTTCTCCTCCCCTACCTACCATTCTCTCTTCCCACCCTCTCTGATCTCTCTCTCTCTGTAGTTTTTGTTTGTTTGTTTGCTTGTAAGTTTCCTTTTGTTTTACCATCCCCCATCTCATTAGTGCTTTTATGAGCAGTTTGCTTATCATTGTAGAATTAGATTATCATGTTGGTATGTTGAATTGTCTGTATGAATAATATGTGCTGAAATAATGTATGCATGACAAGGACAGATGGTAAGACTAGGCTTTGGCCTAAAATCTTCATCCTTGGGTATTAAAGATCAATCAATCAATCAATCTCTCTCTCTCTCAACCTCCCTTCCCCCTTTTGGAAGTGAGTGTGTCTGTGATTTTATTGCAGTGTGTGTATGTGTGTGAGTAGAGTTTGTGTGTGTGTGCGTGTGTGTGTGCGTGTGTGTGTGTGTGTGTGTGTGTGTGTGTGTGTTTAGTACATGTGTGACTTGGAGAGAGAGAGAGAGAGTGTGTGTGTGTTTAACTTCGCGGACGGTGTGGGTCCATGTGGACCCAGAAGGGTCTTTAAATGCCAATATCTCGTATATTTATAGATATTTTTCAATGAAATTTTAGATATGCTTCAAACACACAAATTCTCTCCTTGTCCTAAAATTTCGAAAATATAGGTCAAAATTTCAAAAGGTGACATTTTTTTTTAGTCATTGATGACGGTGTCGGTCCGTGTGGACTCATAGCTCGCAAAGAGGGAAAACTGTTTACCCCTCCGCGGACGGTGTGGGTCCGTGTGGACCCATGACTCGAAAAGAAGGAAACTGTAACCGATACTGGCACTTCTCGGAAAGCTAAACTAAAAGTAGCAAGTTCTGAGAACCGGCAGGTTTTTCCCACGTTCTCTCCTTGCTACCAGTATCTTTCATGGAGGCTGGACATGATTTTCCCTCTTTGAGGGACATGGGTCCACATGGACCCACACCGTCTTCCGTGTATAGTCAAAAGCACCGTCCGGCGAAGGTTAAGTGTATGCGTGCGTGCATGTCTGTCCCCCACACAACACACAGTACCTCCCTGACTCACCTGGTCCCCCCCCCCCCCCCAGGTTCCTGAGCAACAGCAGCAGCCTGCGGCACCTGGACGTGCGGGGGTGCCACGACGTGTCGGCCAGCAACCTGCTCAGCCTGACCCTGCCCAGCATCCGCAGCTGGAGCTGGGGGTCTTCTGCGACGCTGAGGACGGGGGTCTGGAGAAGCTCCTGGAGAAGGTGAACAGGGCAGTGTGTGGGGTGTACTGGGGCTGTACTGGGCTCTGTTGCACTGGAGTGTATATTTATGTATATATATATATGTATATGTTGTCAGAACTTTACTTTACGGCTATAGACAGTTTCAAAGCGAGGTGACTGAAGGCGGCAATTGAAGCAAATTTTAAAAAGAAAGATCATTAGTTACGCAAGACAGTACAGACAAACGGATAGACAGATTGTCCTGTAATGTGTTTGTCTGTATTGTGTTTGTCTGTATTGTCTTGCGGAACTAATAACATTTCTTTTTGAAATGTCGATAGACATTAAAGAGTAGCACTCACTTTCTTCCTCATCCTTCTTCCTTGAAAGTGCAAAAAGATCAGGGTAAAAATACAAAAGTATTCTGTAGTAGAATTGCATTCTTAACTTCTTGATCATTCTGTCTTCTGGCTAGAAATTAGAATGATTGGTTAGGTTTTTGTTTTGTTTTGTTTATTTTAGATTTCACACTGAACTGCTTTTGCTGCAACATGGAAGCTGACAGCATGCAAGCATTGCAAGTTGAGCAGTACGCCCATTTCTGTCATTTTAGTTACAGAAGAGTCTTGAACCTCTCAGTACTGAACTTTGGTGTGTGGCTATGGAAAAAATACAGACTGGACTTCCCAGGTCTGAACGCTCAGCCGTTTTAATGCATCGAAATCAGGTGACACAAGACGTGCACATGCAGACTTTTCCTTTGTTGGGAACTTCCTGGTGGAACTGATTTCTCTGTATGATATTCAGACTGCTCTGCTGTGGGGAGAAAGGGTGTGTGTGTGTGTGTGTGTGTGACTTCTTGCATGTTGTTACGAGTTTCTCTTCACAGTGGTCAACTAGTATTAGCCACCCTGAAGAAAACTGTTCAAGAAAACTGGTTTACAAATCGAACGGCACGAAAAGCCTCCATGCACACGCGGTCGACCCAACACACTGTTCGAGACTGAGTGCCCAGGCGCACACATCGACTCTGCCTACTGCCGAACCTGTGATGGCTGGTCTTACGACAATGGATCGGATCACGGATGCAAAAATTCGTACGTGCGCTTTCCTTGCAGAACATTGTTTGCCATTTTCTTTGGCACCTGCACTCAGATTTTGCAAAAAAATGGGAGAGGACCCCAGAGCACTTAAAGGCCTCAGTATGAACAGAAGTACAACTGCATACACCTCGACACATGGAGTAGCCCCTGCTTTCAGAGAAGAGCTGCTCAACAAGCTGAAGAAGAATTACTTTTCTTTGTTTTTAGATGAGGCAACAAACAATGCCAACAATAAGATGGTGAATGTTCTTGTGAGGGTTTTTAATGAGAACAAAGGGGGGGGGGGGGGGGGGGGGGGGGGGATGGAGGCATTTGACTTTTGGGAAGTTTTTCTGAAAATTACGCTACTTCGCAAAATATATTTGCCGGTGTGGCACAGATGCTGCAGTTTGACCAGGCAGCTGCAGGTGGTGATGCAGTTCCTTGGACAAATGTAGTCAGTTCTCTCACAGACAACTGCAACGTGATGAGAGGCAAGAAAGAAGGAGTGGGACCCTGATAAGAAGACAAAATCCACATCTGTTGGATGTACATGGTGACACAGTACACATTGTGTCAAACATTGCAAAAGAATTTTGCAAGCCCTTCAACAGTTATGTAGAAGACTTGGGACAAGATTTGTTTTATGACATAAAAGGCAGTCCAAAGGGAAAGGACCTCATTGCTGAAATGTGCAGCCTGCTGAATGTTGAAGTTCGTATGCTGATCAGACCAGTGGGATCACGCTTTCTTCAGATGATTGAAGTGGCAGAGAGAATTGATCAACAGATGGACGTGTTGATTGCATTCTACTTTGGCTTTCTGCAGAAGGCAGAGCAACAACACCACAGGTAAGTCTTTATGGTTGTGTGTGTTCAACATTCTCCCTCTTTCTTTTACTCTCTCTTTCTCTTGCTTCCCCCACTCCCTCTTTCTTCCTCTATCTCTTGCAAATTGAGTTATAATTGCTCAGTCAGTAATGAAAAATTTTGTATCAGAATCAGACACTTCTAGTTTATTGCATGCGAGTGTGTGTGCGTGCACAAGCTTTGTATGTTTAAAAATGTTTAAAACCATTCTCATTCATCAAACGTGTGCTAAGGCAAAAAAAAGAAAGAAAAAGAGTTGTGTGTTTACTGTAACATGTTGAAAATAGTCCAGATTTTATAATATGAGAGAGAAAGAGAGAGAGAAATATGGCAGTGGCTGAACAGCCTCAGAAATGTTGCCAGATCGTGACGTTTTCTGCTCCTCTCATGACATGATCATAAAAAAGTTGTCATCATTACTGATAAGATATCCTTCACAAAATTAATCTCTCTCAACAATACCATTTTTTTTATAGGGTAATTCCTAAAGAAAAGTTTAGGCTTGGGGACTAAAACTGGGGTCAGTCGGGTTACAGTAAACACTCAACTTTTTTTTTTGCCTTCGCACAAGTTTGATGAATGAGAATGGTTTTAACTTTTTAAAATGTACATAGTAATTTGGGACTTGGGGCCATCATGTACGAGACACAGGTATGTGTGTGTGTGTGAGTGTGTGTGTGTGTGTGCGTGTGAGTGAGTGTGTGTGTGTGTGTGTGTGTGTGTGTGTGTGTGTGTGTGTGTGAGAGAGAGAGAGAGAGAGAGAGAGATCAAAACTTTAATGTACAACGACCTTAGGCCACAAGACATGACAAGTGCAGGGGGGAGGGCAGGCAAAAGTAAAACAAGCCATCAGCATATATTTCACAGACTTGATCTCTGACTATGCAGAAAAAATTGCACACTGTAATCACCACAAGTAATCTTTTTTTTACTGAAGGCTAATGTTACAGTAAATACAATCAACTATAAATCGTAGAAAAGAAATTACATGGCAAATACAAAAATGAGACTTCTTTCTAAAAGCCTGGTTTTCTTTCGTTAAAGTAGAAATGAAATGTTTAACTGGTACGTTTTCTGTTAAATATACAATTTTACCTATTAGTGTTAAAGTAGAAATAAAATGTTTAACTGGTACTTTTTCTGTTAAATATACAATTTTACCTGTCAGTGTTGAAGTAGAAATAAAATGTTTAACTGGTACTTTTTCTGTTAAATAACAATTTTACCTGTCAGTGTTGAAGTAGAAATATAATGTTTAACTGGTACTTTTTCTGTTAAATATACAATTTTACCTGTTAATGCTGAACAATTAAGTAGTGGGGGAAAACAAGTGCAGGTAACAATTCTTCAGTCGTTATAGTAATGACTTGGCAAAGATTTGAACTTAAAAAAAAAAAAAAAATTTGAAGATGAAGAAAATGGGGGAATATATTATAACTATGAGATGCCCTTCGCTAGCTGCCTGAGGGAACCATCATAATCTCTCTCGAAGGCACATTTATTTGTATTGCCTGCTCCTAGGCCTTTCGTCCGCTGGATCGGACTCATCAGGGAGACACGGCTGATTGTGTCTGTGCTCTTGGTGTCAAATAGAGACACACCACCTGTTACCTGTTAGTGTTAAAGTAGACACACGTGTCACACACACACACACACACACACACACACACACACACACACACACACACACGCTCACACAATTTGTTTTTAAGATCGGCCGACCATCTTTTTTTTTCATAAAGGGCGAAGGCCAAGTGAGAGATTATTCTTCTCTCTCTGACATGCTTTGCTTTATTTTCGTATGGTCATCTCTGTTTACAGGCAGCTGTTCACAGATGTCCTGTCAAGAAGAGGTGTGTCTGCTGACAAAGAAGCTAGAATCAAAGAAATTCACAAGCAGGCTAAAGGATGTAGCACAGCAAACTCTGAAAAAAAAGATCGAATTCTCTTGAAACTGTTCACACACCATCACAAGACATGTTTGCTAGTGCAGGTTTACAGGGGCATGTTGCAGCAGCACCAGAGCTTTGTGAAGCTCTTTCAGTGTGAAAAGCTTGTTCTCCACAAACTACATGTGAAGATGTATTGTCTCACCAGAGATTTCTTGGGTCTGTTTCTGAGAGCAGAGGTGATGCCACAAGAGCATTCAGTTTCAGCCTTGAAAAAGGTTGACTGTTCAAAGCCGGAGAATCAGGTATCGGACAAGGACTTGGTTGTTGGAAAGTATGCCTGCAGTCTGTATAAAAAAACTGAGGGCAGATCCCAAACAACAACACTGGCTTAAGAAATTCCAGCAAGATCTTCGGCGAGGATATACCAGTGCATGTGTTGCCATGTTGGAGAAGCTGCCTCTTAGCAACCGCACACTTGCCAACTTGACAGCCCTGGATCCTGAAATGCAGCAGTGTGAGGACACAGCCAGAGGACTGATTCAACTTGCTGAGCGCCTCCCAAATGTTATTTCAGATAAAGAAGCTGGGCAGTTGCAAATGGAAGCCAGACAATATACCTGTGATTCAGATATCAAATCATTGGCTTTCACAGAGAGTGATGAGATTGACAAAGGCTGGTGGCACCCTGTCAGTCAGCTCAGGGCTACTGTAGGTGATGGATTGCGCTATCCAGTTCTTTCAAAGTTGGTGAAGGCTGTATTGACAGTCTTTTCTGGCCCTGTAATTGAAGGAACATTCAAAATTATGGATGACATCATTGAAAATGACAGGACTACATTGACAACTGAAAGTTTTGAGGCAATAGCTGTCACCAAGTATGCATTGAAGGCAAAGAAGGAGACATGTTGCAGCATGACCATCACTCATAAAATGAGAGTTTCAGCAACCTCAGCTCATGCTAAGTATGTGGAATTTCTTGAACATAAAAAATGTCGAGTTCAAAAAAGAAGACAGGAGCTGATAGAGCAGGCTGTAAACAACTTGAAATCCGATTCTGAAAAGAATACTGCAAAATTGCAAGCAGCTACCATGAAATTTGGCTTTACCATACCAAAAAAGACCAGTATGAATATATCTCATCCACCAAAGAAAGCTGGTGAGCATACATGTTCTGCAGAACAGACTTCTGTGCCAAACTCGAAACTTGTAAGATCTCCCACATCCAGCGAGAACACTTCTCACCCAACAGACAGGCCTGGTGAACATGCACCTAAGAACAAGAAAATCTTTCAGAAGTTTGCACCAACCTTGGCATCTGCAAAATCTTCAGCTACTAAGAAAACGGACAAGAACACTTTGAAAATGTAATCAAGATGAAGGAAACAACTTTGCAAATGCATCAGGATCTGAAGAATCTTCAACTACATCTCGAAGAAACTTTTTTGAACACCTCAGTCAAGAGCTTCAGCGTGCTGCCCAGTCATCCTTTGTGGAACTGCAACGAGCAGCTTAAGAGGCAGGAATAGAAATTGTGAACAGATGGCCAGTTTGCTGCTTACATGGTTTGGAGGCATCAAGCTACAAAGAAGACTGCTGTGCAGCAGACCTTTATCCAAATGATGCCCCACCTCTGATTCCAGTGAAGATTTGTTGGAGATGGGAATTGTTTGCCACGGAGTGCCTCTTTGCTTGCTTTTGGCAGTGAAGACCAGCATGTGGAAATGAGAGTCCGCATGACAATTGAATTGGCTGTCAATGAAGAATTCTATCTTTCAGATGAAAATCTGAAAGATCCAGATACTTCAACGATTATTCCTTGGTCTAAGCACTATGCAACCTACAGTGAGGAATTAGAGGATGAGAAGTTGGAACCAGGGGCAGTCAGGGACATCTTTCGCAAGGAAGTTTTGAAAAGCATTTTGCCTGGAAGATACCTGGGAATGTGGTTTCTGCATGCAATTTCAAGCATTCTCTGCACTCCTGTCCAGCCCATTTATCCACAGTATGGGGGTCACACTGTGAGAAAGCACCTACAGCGTAAGATTTGTCCCCGAATATATGAACATGATAGCCAAACAAGTCGCCTACCAGCAATCATGTGGACTCGCATGTATGGCAAAGACCTTCCTGAAAACAAATGGGAACCCAACCATTTTGTAGTTTGCTTGCCTGGGAAGAAAGTTCATCCATCAGCAAAAAGGAAAGCTCCACAAGACATCAGAGATTTCTTTGCAAAGAAAGCCAAGCAGTAAATGTGCAATGTGCATTGATTCAGTGCCACCATTGACTTTCCCACCTCCTCAGATGTCTCCATCTTCAGTTTAAAATCCTTTTGTGCATATTGTATACATGTACATTGTATTTCCCTAATTTCGTCGACTGCGACTACATAATTATGTACAGTATCTGTCAATGACAGATTGTGTCATCACTTTAGGTGCATCTGCCAGACTGCACTGCTCATCACATGCTTTTAATCTGTGACTGCTGAAGCCAGTGAAAATAATTCATGCATGGGACTTTGAGAAATTGAGCTTTCCAGTTATCAGAGTCTGATACATAGCCTGCCTGCTGCTTCCATCACCTGCTCACTCCTTGAGGTACGGTCAGTACAATCTGTTCACTTGAATTCTGGATTCTGCATTGTACAGTTTCTGTAAACAGGTGAATTGTAATATTGCTGTACTGAAAAAGTATCAGTTTTATCGATGCAGTAAAGTTCCTGTTATTTTAGACTGCATATTGACATTTTATTGTGCGTTATTTGCTGTGGTTTCAAGATCCACACTTAAGTTCTTAATAGTTTTGTGCGAATTGGTTTTGAATGGCGTTACAGACCCGATAATGAAGAGTCGCGGAATAGCCCAATGCTCAGGAAAATGTTCAGTATTGGAAAAATTTTGGAAAATCACCCATGAGAGGGCCATATCAGGGCTGTCACCACGTTCAGGTCAACTCACAAGTCATTCATTCACACAACTCTTTAAAATACATCTTCTAAAAACCCACCCGAAAGTTTGTTAAAAAATCTTTCCACTATAAAATCTCAGATCCGGTGAAAATGTGGATCTCTTTCAAGAATTCAAAGACCGCATCAAGTGGAACATTTCTGAACAAGGTTTTCATGGAATCTGCTGTAAAATGTTTGTGTCTGACATCATGCTCCCGTGAGATAAGCCGTCATTTGGTCAGGTGCTGTCGCGCCCTGTGCCTCCCTGTTAGGAGGGCTGAGGGTGAAGCAGGATGCCAGCTAACAGGTGCTGTCGCGCCCTGTGCCTCCCTGTTAGGAGGGCTGAGGGTGAAGCAGGATGCCAGCTAACAGGTGCTGTCGCGCCCTGTGCCTCCCTGTTAGGAGGGCTGAGGGTGAAGCAGGATGCCAGCTAACAGGTGCTGTCGCGCCCTGTGCCTCCCTGTTAGGAGGGCTGAGGATGAAGCAGGATGCCATCTAACAGGTGCTGTCGCGCCCTGTGCCTCCCTGTTAGGAGGGTGAGGATGAAGCAGGATGCCAGCTAACAGGTGCTGTCGCACCCTGTGCCTCCCTGTTAGGAGGGTGAGGATGAAGCAGGATGCCAGCTAACAGGTGCTGTTATCAGTTAGTCTACAGCAGGGTTCATACAGGTCTTAAAAGTCTGGAATAGTCTGGAAATTTGAAGCCCATTTTCCAGCTTCTGGAAAAGTCTGGAAAACCGCACTATGGCCTGGAATGGCCTGGAAATTGAAGAATCAAGCACAACTGCTTGCTATTGTGCATGGCTGCTTTAATTTTCAGCATCATTTAGCATTTATAATGTAAAAAAAAAAAAAAAAAACCCAAATTATTCCGTGCCCTCAAAGGTGATATTTCGTGATTGCATACTTTCACTTTGGCCATCAAACTACTTCTGAGTTACTTCCCTTACATCAAGGTCTTGTCAACATCGGGGTCTTCTGGCCATTTCTGCCATTGCTGCCTGTTTGTGTTTCAGGATGGGAAAGTGGTCCTTCAGTGCACTTCGGCTTCATAACGTCACTTTAACCCTCTTATACTCGCAACGGGAGAATCCGGGACTGAACGTCGGGCGCCTGTTCTTCCCGTACCGGGACGTACCAGGACCTCTCTGTGGGAATTTTCCATCACGCAGTGATCACGTGTGTAGACACACACAGTCGCAGACAGTAACTAGGAAGACTCAGGCATGGCCCAATCATGTGTTGGCACTATTTTTGGGTGATGGAACCGTGTGTGTTCATTTAGAATAGGCACAGAACGCAGCGAGTAACTTTGTGAATGGAAACTGACCGACTTTCACAATGGCGGCTTTCGCGTCTCCTACGAACGACGAGATGGTCGACCACTCGCAAGGAGTTAGATGAAATTATTGTAGAAGTGGAGACATTTGAAAGAAAAATGGAGAATGAAAGTGATATAGAAGTAGGTAGTAGTGTTGAAGAAGACGGTGAAGTGCAAAGCGACCCGGAATACAATGTTCGACTGGCGGCGCTTCAGACAAAATGGAGGCCCGCGACACACGGCACGGCAGGGGTGCGTCCGTTTCAGGAACCCACTGGGCCGGCTCACTCGTTACCTGACACTGCTACACCACTTGTTTTTTTTCGTTTTGTTTGTTCCTCTTTGTTTTTTAAAGACTGCTACTGATGAAAGAAACAGGTATACAAGACAAAAACAAGCTGCAAAGGGCGCACCTGACCCTCTTTTATAGTATTGTGTGTGACATGTGACAAGTTTTGTATGACATTGGTGGGACAACCAGTGGGACCTGTACTGCCAGGCAGCAGATGGTTTACGTCAGGTAGGCCTCAGGTTTCATCTTACACTAACAGCCTGCATCAGCATGGTGACTGCGCATGCTTGCATGCTGTAAACTTGATTGTCATCATAAAATTTCACGTGTCTGGTGACAATTTGGTGACAGTGACACGACCTATATCTCTAAGACAGACAAAATAGAGTTCAAAGTGAAGTGCATGCTCTTCTGAAACTGTCTGCCAATTTTCTTTCTCCTAGCGGTTCACATACATTCCCCATAAGTTAATAATCACACATACCCATTTTTAGGCTGAAACCTGTAAAAGAATCTGAAATCTAGGGGAAGTTTGCAGTCAGAGAAACTGAGTACAAGAGGGTTAAGACATTGCATTATGAACAAGGTCTTGAGAGTGGTATTGAAAATGCAGGTCTTGGCCTGGAGAACAGTCTGGAATTTTGAGTTGCATTTCCTGTAGGAACCCTGTTGACAGCTAAGTCCATTATTTTGAAGTTGCAGGTCAGATGGTTCTCTTATTATTGATTTCCGATGGCTCAAGACTCTTGACATTGAGTTGACAGTAAGAACTGGTCATTTGTGTGCAGTTTATCCTCTGGCTCAAGGCAACTTACTGTATTAACCCTCTTATACTCGCAACGGGAGAATCCGGGACTGAACGTCGGGCGCCTGTTCTTCCCGTACCGGGACGTACCGGGACCTCTCTGTGGGAATTTTCCATCACGCAGTGATCACGTGTGTAGACACACACAGTCGCAGACAGTAACTAGGAAGACTCAGGCATGGCCCAATCATGTGTTGGCACTATTTTTGGGTGATGGAACCGTGTGTGTTCATTTAGAATAGGCACAGAACGCAGCGAGTAACTTTGTGAATGGAAACTGACCGACTTTCACAATGGCGGCTTTCGCGTCTGCTACGAACGACGAGATGGTCGACCACTCGCAAGGAGTTAGATGAAATTATTGTAGAAGTGGAGACATTTGAAAGAAAAATGGAGAATGAAAGTGATATAGAAGTAGGTAGTAGTGTTGAAGAAGACGGTGAAGTGCAAAGCGACCCGGAATACAATGTTCGACTGGCGGCGCTTCAGACAAAATGGAGGCCCACGACACACGGCACGGCAGGGGTGCGTCCGTTTCAGGAACCCACTGGGCCGGCTCACTCGTTACCTGACACTGCTACACCACTTGTTTTTTTTCGTTTTGTTTGTTCCTCTTTGTTTTTTAAGACTGCTACTGATGAAAGAAACAGGTATACAAGACAAAAACAAGCTGCAAAGGGCGCACCTGACCCTCTTTTGTAGTATTGTGTGTGACGTGTGACAAGTTTTGTATGACATTGGTGGGACAACCAGTGGGACCTGTACTGCCAGGCAGCAGATGGTTTACGTCAGGTAGGCCTCAGGTTTCATCTTACACTAACAGCCTGCATCAGCATGGTGACTGCGCATGCTTGCATGCTGTAAACTTGATTGTCATCATAAAATTTCACATGTCTGGTGACAATTTGGTGACAGTGACACGACCTATATCTCTAAGACAGACAAAATAGAGTTCAAAGTGAAGTGCATGCTCTTCTGAAACTGTCTGCCAATTTTCTTTCTCCTAGCGGTTCACATACATTCCCCATAAGTTAATAATCACACATACCCATTTTTAGGCTGAAACCTGTAAAAGAATCTGAAATCTAGGGGAAGTTTGCAGTCAGAGAAACTGAGTACAAGAGGGTTAAGTATATGATTTGTACACACTCCTACACACGCACACATGCACGCATGCATGCACACACACACAAACTCGCACAAGTACATGTGCATGTGTTGTCCATCCCTCTGCCCCATGCGCACATGCGCACGCACACACGCTTGCGACTTCCGGAACAAAAATACAGAACTAACAATGCATGTATATGGAAACTTTATGTTGACTCGCATCATCACCCACTCTGATCCCCAAGACCTAGGATACAACTTAGAACCACAATGGCCAAAGCCACCGAGATCTCGGTACTTAACAAAAGACCCAGAAAGAAAATTTCCTCAAGAGGTGAGTTTTGTGAGGAGTTGCGAAGTATGTAAGTGTAATGTAGCAGTGTGGTCAGGGTTAGTGGACTCAGCTGAATGCCATGCTCCAGGGCTCCCACTTCTCTGCAAGTTTGTAGGGTTTCAGAGGAATGTAAAAAACGAGAAGCAGCTAACAAAAAAGTATTTCGGTGAAAAGACATTTAGCGAGGAGGGGGAGTGGCAGTCCAGTCCTAGGTGTGTTCTCAGCATGCTGGCAAACGACACTGACGTCATGAGGTGTCGTGTACATTTGTTCAGGGTCCGTTTTGCTTTCCCTGTTGAAGTCAGGATGATGACACGCTTTGACGTTGTTCTTTGGGAAGACACTGTAAACATGAAAGAGATGCAGACCTGTGCACTGTACGATTTTTGCGTATAATCTCACGAAATTCGATACAGCTATATGATTGTACGTTTGAAAACTGAATTGTATGAAATTTTGATCACCGAGCTCATGAAAATGCGCTGAACATGTAATCTGGCTTGAGTCCAAACTTTCAAAAGTTCCCACGGCGCATGCGCACTCCCTTCCTCTGTGAATGCATTGCAACATGGGTTCTTGTTCAGCTTCAACTCATGCCCACGAAACAGATGATGAAAAATTCAGATTCATTGGTGGAAGTTGTGGTCAAAGACAAAAGAAATATCAACAGCAGTACAAACCAGTGTACCATACAATTTTCAACTTCAGGTTCATTACTGTGTTGAAGAAGGGCGATACGTTTGCACACTGCACCACATGCAACTGTGAAATCTCCATTGCTCACAGTGGTCGTTTTGACGTTCAGCAGCACATCAATGGCAAAAGCCACAAGGGAAACAGTCATTCTGGAAAACAGAAGGCTACGAACATTCAAAATTTGTTTTTGAAGTCGAGTTCAGCTGGCGCTTCTTCTGATGAGAGACTGGAACATCAAACTACTCATGCAGATGCACTTTTGTGTCTCATCATTGCCGAGGACAATCTCTCTCTTGCCACTGTTGACATTTTCGTCGAAACCAAGTAAACTCTGGAAAGTCTGCTCATCAGGAAGAATGATGACTGTTCTTCAAGATATGCAGTTCAGAGCTTCTCAGCTGACAGTTTAAAGGAGCTGAAATCAGTTTATTACCAAAGTCTGAAATAAAATTCACTTCATAATTATTATGCTCTTCAGAGTGGAAAAGTGCCATGTTAGTATGTGAAAGAAAGAGATCACATCAAGAATTCTTTTTCCCAGTTATATCCATCAGTATAGTAAAAGTGAAGAGACAGTTAAAGAAAAGTGTGGTAATAAAAAAAATTCACGTTAATGTTAATTTTCTGCAAAGGCTTTTGCCCATTAGAGGACACTGGCAAGAAACTCGCATTAGTTTGACAATTATTGATTGTGAATAAAGCCACTTTCAGTGATGCCTTTTGCCTTTTATAAAAAAAAAATCTTTAATAATAACAAATTTCCAGTGTTTCTGATGTCTTGAATGTGTTCAGTATTGTTTCCTAGGTAGTTACTTTGCGCTGCAGAATCTTACACAGTGTGCACACAATTGTACACATTTTTGACCCAGAACCTACACATAGAATAATCTCTGAGGGGTAACCAGGTCTGGAGATGTTGGAAAGCGGTATGACTATGAGCAAGCGATCCTGATTGTGGCGGGACCAAACGGTGGATGATAAACCACTTGAGGCTCACACTGGTGTCGGGTTGCACCATTGTTGATTGCATAGTTCACAATGTTATGGCTAGGGGCTGGTGTGATGGAAGAGACCCCAGATTCCCTCAAAGTGAGGCGATTTTTGCCTCGCCTTAGTGGGAGTCCTGGTAGTCAAGAAAATATCTTCCTTAGTTGGTTTTCTGTGTATGGCTAAGACATTAAGGGATGGAAGGGACCCCAGATTCCCCTCAAAGTGAAGTGATCTTCTTCTCGCCTTAGTGGGAGTCCTAGTAGTTGAGAAAATATCTTCCTTAGTTGTTTTTCTATGTATGGCTGAGGCATTATGGGATGGAAGGGACCCCAGATTCCCCTGAGAGTGAAGTGATCTTCTCGCCTTAGTGGTAGTCGAGAAAATATCTTTTTTAGTTGGTTTTCTGTGTATGGCTGGGACATTATGGGATGGAAGAGACCCCGGATTCCCTCAAAGTGAGGCGATTTTGCCTCTTCTCAGTGGGAGTCCTGGTAGTCGAGAAGATATCTTCCTTAGTTGTTTTTCTACGTATGGCTGGGGCATTGTGGGATGGAAGGGACCCAAATTCCCCTCAAATTGAAGTGATTTTTGCCTCTCCTCAGTGGGGGGGGGGGGGGGGGGGGGGGGGGGGGGAGTCCTCGGTAGCCAAGCGAAAGTATGTCTTTGCTGGGTTTTTTTTTATATAAAACACCCTTCCCCCACCCCCTGGGTTTCAGTACGGGGCCCAGCTGCAGGAGGTGAACCTGTCGTGGACCACCTACTCCCAGCCGGTGATCCGGGCGGCGGTGCAGGCCCTGATCCGCTCCACCCCGGCGCCCCGCCTGCGCCTGCTGTTCCTGGCGCGCACCCTGGTGACCCCGCAGGACGTGGTGGAGGTGGTGCAGCGCCTCTCCCACCTGGCCCGCATCGAGCTGAAGGACTGCGCCCACCTGCCGCCCGACTGGTGCAAGCTCTTCAACTCCGAGAGCAAGATGAAGCGCCTGCACAAGCTGGTGCGCTCCCACCTCCGCCGGGAGAGGGAGGCGGCCGAGGCCGCCGAGGAGGAGAAGGCAGGAGGAGGAGGAGGAGGGGAGGGGGGTGCTGCGGTGGCGGCGGAGGAGGAGGAGGAGGAAGAGGGGGAGGAGGAGGGGAAGGAAGGAGGTGGTGGCGGTGGTGGCGATGACGACGGTGGCGATGACGACGACGATGGTGGTGGTGGTGGTGGTGGTGGTGGGGGCGATTCGTAGGTGGAGGGTTGGGGATGGGGA
This sequence comes from Conus ventricosus, assembly GCA_018398815.1. Taxonomy (NCBI): domain Eukaryota; kingdom Metazoa; phylum Mollusca; class Gastropoda; order Neogastropoda; family Conidae; genus Conus; species Conus ventricosus. Next base: position 8,131,421 of record CM031618.1, on the reverse strand, counting down.
GAGTGGTTGCCTAATGATGAGGGTGGAAGATGGGTGAGCGTGAATTGAAGTATTGACACAGGCTAGTAGGATCTTTAAAAAGAGAGAGAGAGATAGGAGGGGAAAAAGCTATGACTGTACTGCAGTAATGCAAGTGTTACGTTCTTAAATTCTAGTGGCGGGGGGTTGAAAGGAGATTGGTGAGGTGACCACCACAGGGCAAGGAAAACAAAATAAAAAAGAAAACCACGCTTAGGTTTGAACACAGGAGAATTATTGTCAGTGCTGATTTTCCAGCTGGGTGTGGCTGGGGAAGCTTGACCGCTGTGACACACCGATGAGAGGGCGTACAGACATGGACTGACCGACAATGTCTGTCTGTCATACTCACAGGAATGGACTGTCTAAACAATGGCTGGTTCTCTGTCTGTCTGTCTGTCTGTTCCCTCTCCTTTCTCTCTCTCTCTCTCTCTCTCTCTCTCTCTCTCTCTCTCTCTCTCTCTCTCTCTCTCTCCACTTAATCCTACTCTCTCTTCCTCTTATTCCTTCTCTCTATATTCCTCCCCAATCCCTCTGCCGTCAACTGTCTCTCTTTCTGTCTCTCTCTGTTGTCTGTCCGTCTGTCTGTCTGTCTCTCTGTTGATCTTCCTCTCTTTCTCTGCTCATGCCACTGTCTTTCTTTCTTTCTGTCTTATTCCTTCACATCAGCCCTCCCTCCCTGCCTCACTCCCTTTTTCCCTCATCCAGCTCTCTGTCTTCTCTCTCTCTCTCTCTCTCTCTCTCTCTCTCTCTCTCTCTCTCTCTCTCTCTCTCTCTCTCTCTCGTTCACCCCCTCTCACTAGTGCACTGACTATCTGATCACCCTGTCTCTGTTCTCGGTGTCTCTTACCGAAACACTCATTCAGTCAGCTTTAATCCTACCCTTCTGCCTACTCATGCATGCATGCATGCGCACACGTCCTCACAATGATTGTGACAGTCCTCTTCCTCTCAACGCACTTTTTCCCGGTCCAACCCCGCTTCCATTTCCATCGGAAGCCATACATGTTCAGCCCTAGCTCCAGTGCGAACCTAACTGGACGCTGGGAACTGGTAGTTTTATTCTTCTGTTTCATGATGTCCTGGTCGACACGCTCTCCAACAATCATTGTGAGGACGTGTGCGCATGCATGAGTAGGCAGAAGGGTAGGATTAAAGCTGAAGACGATGTGCTGCGGTGATCATCGGTTCGCGTTGACGGTGATCATCTTCAGAGCTGGGTTTCTGGAGCAGCAAGGAGAGAACTTGTGATGCACTGTGTCAGAGTTAATGGCTGTAGATTTGCATCTGCCATTCATTTATTTATTTATTTATTTATTTTTTTTTTTTTTTCTCCATTTCTTGTTTGTCTGTCTGTTAGTCTCTCTTTCTCTCTCTCTCTCTCTCTCTGTCTCTCAGTCTGTCTGTCTCAGTGTCTGTCTCTCTTGTTTCCCACTCTCCCTGACTCTCTCTCTCTGTCTCTCTGTGCATGTACAGGTTCTCTCTCTCCCTTTCCCTCTCGTATGTGCAGATGCGCTTTCTGTGTGTGTGTGTGTCTCTCTCTCTCTCTCTCTCTCTCTCTCTCCCTCCCCCCCACCCCTCCTCCTCCTCCCTCACTCTTGTCTACTCTCAACCTTTCTCTCTCTCTCTCTCTCTCTCTCTCTCTCTCTCTCTCTCTCTCTCTCTTCCTCTTTCTTCCCCCACCCCCTCCTCTCTTTCTCTTCATCACTAGTCAGTGCTTTTTCTGCTTGTTAACATTTACTACATCAGTCTGTTGGATGAACGTGACCTGAAAGTGCGACACAAACATTCATGAGGATAACTGAAGGACCAAAGACTCCCAAGAGTTACCTACCTTGCCTCTGGTCTCTACATCATCAAGGGGCAAAGACTCTTGAGAATGACTGACCTATCTTGCAGGCTTCAAACTTTGTTTGGCATTTGCTTTCTGTTCAACCTTTTTGTTTGGCATTTGCTTTCTGTTGGCTTTACAGAAACAAAAAAAACCCACTTTTTTTTTAACTTCTCTGTATGATGACAGCTATTAATCAATTAACCCCTTGACTGCACGAATCTGTATCGTGCACCTAGCAAATTTGGTATAGTGATATGCCTCTCTGTGTAGCTCATACATAGCAACCTCATCACCAAATTGCTCAACCTACTAATAGTGGGAGTGCTGCAGCACACTCCTATCAGGCACACTGACAGATTTACTGCAGTGGTTACACAGTACCAAGGAGAACCAATGGCCGCTCAGCTAGATCCTCTTGGCCAGCGAGTCCCACTAGCTCTCTTGTCTGCCTTGGCCAAGTGCCAGTGGTGGTCTGATCTCTGCTCTCTGAAGCCTCCCTCGAACAGAAAAAAGGGGGTTCTAGCTTATTCTTCGTTTTGTTTGTTTTTAAAGGGCGAGGCCAAGTCTGTTGACAGCTGCCTGATACGATCAGTGAAGACGAATGTTTGAACTGGCACAGAGGAGTTGATTGGTGGTTACCCATTTGGTGGGGGGGGGGGGGAGCATAAACACAAGCTTTTGCCTCTGTTCAGATTTGCGGGGCACAGAGTTGTTGTGGAAATACTTGTGCGTTTTGCAGAGCTGCGAAGTGCTGCACTGTTGGCGTAGCATGCTATGATGTCACTGACAGTGTTTTTGCTGTGCTTCACTGTTGGCGAAGCATGCTACGATGTCACTGACAATGTTTTTGCTGTGCTGCTAATACGCTTTGTGACTTAATGCTACGTCAGAAAACAAAAGTTTCAGGAATTAAAAAATGGCATGCTTCATGGATTTGTCAATGGTAATAAAACCCAAAGGGAGTCTAGATCTTTTGACTGTGACGTATATTGTCAAACAAGGGATATGTTCGGTAGGAGAGGATGAAAAAGTCGAAGAAATATTGCTGAAGATGATTGCGATTTTTGCCACCTAGTCAGTTGGTTTCGTTGTGGGCCATTTTGATTTCTGGTACAACTAGCAAGATTTCCCTCTCCTATGTGTGCGAAGCAAATTGTGGCAAAAACCGGTGTTGAGTCTGACTGAACGCGTGGCAAACGCATGTTAACACTTAAATTTGGATGGCTACACTTAGGATGCCAAACTGCGACACTCTGTGCTTAGGAGACCCCCAGCAGCGCTGATTTTGTCTCAGTGTTGTCTGTGCTGCTTGATGATTCATTGGCATGTTTTTCATCGTCTGAAAGCTGTTCTCACAGGAGAGGGATCAAATGGAAATTCAGCTTTTGTTCTGGCATACAGGTTATAGCAAAGGGCAATGACTCTGCGGCAGTCAGGGGGCATAAACAGATGGCCCTGCACGGTCAGCTGGACCATAATAACTCTGAAACACAGATTTAGTCACTTTGTGTCCACGGAACGTCGGCAGTCTTGCCTTAAGATATTTCTCTCTCTAAACTGGAACTGTTGTTGGTTCTACTCTCTGCCAAGCCCAGAAAGCATTCATTTATTTTGAATGTCAAACCTGCAGTCGGGCAAGCCTTGAAAATGAGCGTTTCTGATGAAGGAAGGTGTGAACGGGTGAATTGAACTCTGAACTCGTTACCGATTAACAAAAATGTGGTGCACAAGATGAGACTGGACAAATTGTGATGTAGTGCGTGCTCCTGGGTGGTCTGATGATTTGCGCTGGGTAGATTAAGTGTGGGATGCTGTGTGACTGAATTCATGACGTGGAGATTACGGCTTCAGGCATGTTCACATGCGTGTATTGTATGCACTTGTGCGCGTTAAAAAATTGTACATACTACATGGTGGTATTGAAGGATTTGTGCGTGTGTGGAAGAAGAACCGAGTGATGCCGTCTTCTAGATGTGTGCATGTGCATGAGTGTGTGTGTGTGTGTGTGTGTTGTGTATGTTTGGCTAGACAGAAGACTGCATTATGATCTCTGGGCAGAACTTGTAGTGTGCAGCTCGATGGCTTTGAAACTTGAGCTGGTGGTCTTTCAACCCTGGGGCGGCAGTAACACCGAGTCCCTTCATGAAGCTGTGGCTGGTCTGTCCTCCTCACCGTGAGACGTGTCTGTCATAGTGACTCACCATGGATCCTGTGTTGCCGTAGTCACCAGGGAATCCCGTTCATCACAGTCTGCTCAACCGGAGTCCTGTTTGTCGTAGTCGCTCGCCATGAACAGTCACTTCGTCACAGTGGTTCACCATGAATTCTGTCCATCTTTGTCGCTCACGGGGAATCTTGTTTGTGACAGTCCCTCACCAAGTATCTTGTTTTTCATAGGTGCCCCCCCCCCCACCTAGGATCCTGTTTGTCGTAGTCGCTCACCATGAACAGTCACTTCGTCACAGTGGTTCACTGTGAATTCCTGTCCGTCTTTGTCGCTCACGGGGAATCTTGTTTGTGACAGTCCTCACCAAGTATCTTGTTTTTCATAGCTGCCCCCCATAGGATCCGGTTTGTCATAGTCGCTCGCTCACCATGAATCCTGTTTTGTCTTCGTCACGGACTGTTGAATCCTCTGTGTTGTAGTCGCTATATGTGAATCGTGTTAGTTGTAGTCGCTCACCATGGATCCGTTTTGTTGTGGTCTCTGATTGTGAATCCTGTTTTGCCTATATAGTCCCTCACTGTGAATCCTGTTTGTCGTACTTGCTCACCATGAATCCTGTTGGTCATGGTGGTTCACCTTCAATCCTGTGTGTGTAGTCACTCACCAGAAATCCTGTTTGTCACTGTCACTCATTAAAAAAATCATTTGAATGTGTTTGCATGTGTGTTGCGTGTGTATGTGTGTGTGTGGGGGGGGGGGAGTAGGGGGGGCGCATGCATGTGAGAGCTTTCCTATTTTTCCTTGAGGATCACTGTTGATTCATTCAGTTCCTCAGCCTGTTCTCTCACATCCATGATTCGTGTGGTGAAGTATGTGCAGCGTGTGTTTGCAGATACACGCATGTGTTGTTGTTGCTGTTGTTTGTTTTGTTTTGACGATGTGGGAGGTTTGATTTGATAGCCTGGGTCTACGCTAGTCGGGGGCAGCTTGAAAAGTCATGACGAACACAGGCTCTCTTCTTTTCTGTCAGTCGGGGAGAAATGAAACTGTGGCAGAAAGGGACAAGTTTGAGAATGTGTGTATACGCTGCACAAAAACAACAGAAGGCTGAAAAAGTACAAGCACAAGTCTACCAGTCACTATCTACGAGATCGCAACCAGGACTGAAAAAGGCTTCGTGTTACCTTGATCGAAAATGAAGACCAAACCAAAAAGTGCGGGATTTCTGTTACAGAAACTCAAACATTCTGACTTTACAGTCACCATACCGCCATTTGTATTGAGAACATTGCAAGTAACACAACATTGCATTTCTCCAAAAAAAAGACATTTTGTTTAATTCAGGTTCTTGTGCCCCCCCCCCCCCCCCCCCCCCCCCCTTTTTTTTATGTTTTTAATTTTTTTTTTAATGACAGTGAGGTTTTGTTCAGGTCAAAGGTAAGCGAGGGCCAGGGAATTTTGTTTCGATGATGCTGTACAAATCCAGGATAGCTCATGTAAATATATCCGGGTGACAGTTGCGAAAGGGTCAGGGCATCAGAGGAGGGGGATTATGGGGGAAAAAGGGATGGGGACAGTGGACTGATGTAGGCTCATTTGTGTAACTTTTTGCAACAAAGGGTGTGTGTGTGTGTGTGTGTGTGTGTGTGTGTACAGTGAAGATATGGTCAATACTTATTTTTGTTTTGGTGCCTGTCCTGTGTCTGCATATATATATGAGACATCTTCATTCTTGAATGACTGGAAAGCTTATCTCTCATCACTTTTTTTCTGCAGCCAGACGATATGGTCAGACAGTGAACCGTTCCAAGTTTGGGATCAGAGTGGATTCTAAATCTGTAGTTACTTTGAGATACTTGTGTGAGGAGAACATGATCATTGTCCTTCCATACAACTTGAAAACCTGGCAGTGCTACACTTTCAAAGAGTGTAAAATGAAGGAGTGAGATAACTTTAACTTTTTAGGTGAAATTAGAATTGACTGTCCCCAGCGCTAATATTTACTATGTACATCATACGACTTCAAGTTTAGGATTTCATATCGAGCATATGGAGGTTAACAATGTGTGTGTGTGTGTGTGTGGCGATTGTTCAAAATCAAGAGGCTGCATCAGTCTTGAGTTGTATATTTCTTTTTTTTCTGCTAGTGTTGCTGTGAGCATGTGTTAGCTGGGTGTGACGATTGTTCATATCAGTTCGGCTTGGTTTTGTAAATCAATGAAATACTCTGGACTCTCTCCATAACTCGAGGAAGCCTTTGGGAAAAAGACGTGTGCTTTATGATTGGAAGCTTAATCTGATATACACAAGTGCAGAAATGTTAGAGACAAAAACTAGTTCTTTAATAAGGGGGCGGAGTCTTTGCAGAGCGTGGAGCGTTGAAGGGAGGACAGTCTTGAACAGAGAGAAAAAAAAGTTGTAGGAAAAGAAGAAGAAGAAAAAAAATTTTGAAGGGAGACAAACCTAGAACAGAAAAGAATGTTCTGGAAAAAAACAACAACAAATTTGAAAGGAGGAAAATCTAAATGTGGGAGAAAACAACAACAAAAAAAGTGTTGTAGAGAGTGAAATCCGGACCAGACAAAGAGAAGAAATGTTCTAGAAGAGAGCTTTCAAAGGATAGGAAATGTAAAAAAAAAAAAAGAGAAACATGTTGTTGACAAAAAGGGGCTTTTGAAGTAAGGGAAATCTAGAACATACAAACAAAATTGTTCTTAAAAAAAAAGGCTTTTGAAGCAAGGAAAAGTTAGAACAGACAAATAAGATTTTTAGAGGGGGGTAAAAAAACGTATAAAGGGAGAGAAATCAAGAACACAGGGGAAAATAAGATGTTTCTGAGATCTGATATATAAAAGTGAAAAAATGTTTCTTAAAAGAATGGAATAGGAGCCTTTTATCTGGAGATAAATGAAGTATAGCAAAATGTTTTAGAAGTGCAGGAAAGTAGACTTGTATTTGGAGGTGAATATAGCATTGAAAATGAAAAAAAAAAAAAAGTATTCTTGAGAAAAAGTCCTAGGGAGAGGGAGTCTTTGTTTAAAGAAAAATCAAGATCTAGTTGCAAAGTGAGACGACTGCAGGCGGAAATCTAAACAAATCTTAAATAAATATTGGCGAACCGCCAGAGAAACGTGGACAAACGAGTCACAAGACAAAACATGACAATTCAACGTCTGCCTACCTTGCGCTGAAGAGTGGATCTAAGCTAAGCGGCAAATTCATTCATTTTCGTTGTCCTATTTGTTTGTGTCTTACTTGTGAGTTGATTTTTAACGTGGTGACAGCCTTGATGTGGCCCTTTGCGGTCGGCCACGCTATAAGCAACATTATCTTACCTTGTTTGTGTCTTGCCTGAAGAAGACCTAAGAGGTCGAAACGCGTCATATTTTGTCTTGTGACTCGTTTGTCCACATTTCTCTTGGCGGTTCGCTAACATTTATTTAAGATTTGAAAAATCAAGAGAAAAGTTTTCCGGAAAAAGAAATCACAGAAGAGAATATTTAGTACAAAGATAACAATAAATGACATAGTATAGACAAAGGCAAAAATGTATATAATACAAGTATATGTATATATAGAGAGAAAATTGTATTTAAGTTTTTGAAAGGGAGGCTAGGGTGAGGGTCTTGATTTGGAGGTTTTAGTTATCTTATGTGTCTTTTAATTATATTCAGCTGAGCTGCATTCTAAAAAGGTGGCAAGACAATATCTAAGTGACACAGAAAGTGTTGATAAATTGTGGAATAACTCACAGTTGTCAACCTCTTGTGTGGACAGAGAAGAAAAATGAAGCGAGGCCAATAGCTCCTGGGGTTTTGTTTTGGGTTTCTTGTTTTTATGGTTACGTGTGTGTGTGTTGTGTGTGTGTGTGTGTGTGTGTGTGTGTGTGTGTGATCATGACATTAATCTTTGATTAAAAGAAGATGCATGTTGTCTTTAAAGCACAGGGGTCAGAATGGAAATGTTTTCTTTTGTTCTGTGTTTGTTGTTTTGTTTTGCTCAGTGCATCATGAATAAATGAAGGCCTTCAGATTGGCATATCTATTTTCTGTGCCATTTCACTCTTGGGGGTGGTCACCAGATCCTTATGTGAACAGGTGTGTGTGTGTTTGTATGTGCATGTATGTGTGTGTGTGATTGAGTCAAACTGTGAAACAGACTGATTTGGTCACTGTACCCAACCTTGCTTTTCTCACGCAATCAAATGAATGAAATCATCAAATAACAATCGATTATGATTCTACAATGAAAAGTGAACGAAGATGATTATATGGATATATATGAATGCCCATTGCATTTATGCAAATATCTAATTTTGAAGGGAATGGTTGCCTAATTTGGACATGCATTTATGCATGTACAGGCCTTCTTGTGTGACAGGAACGGAAAATGCATATGAGCAAGTTTTTACTCTTGTTTCTGGTCAAACTTTCAAAGAATGAGTGTGAATGTGGGACTTATTATCACTGTCAAGTTGTTTCTTGTTAGGTGCTATTTATTTGAGTTTCCATGTGAGCGCTTGTGTTACTATCTATTATTTATATTTTTCACTGTCAAGTTGTTTCTTGTTAGGTGCTATTTATTTGAGTTTCCATGTGAGCGCTTGTGTTACTATCTATTATTTAAGAACTTCATTCACTTGTGTGGCCTCTTCATGATATGTGGCTTGCTGATTTGTTTGGTCGTGATGGTTTGAGATGAGTCAGTACTTGGACACTGGGTCTCCCATTCAGTCAGCGTACTCAGAATTCGACTTGGTCAGTCTGGTGGGAGTACACCTCAGTATTGAATCCCTTCAACACTTCTCTTTTTTTTTCCTCCCTCATTCAAGTGCTAATTGTCTTTTTTTTCTTCTTTTTTTTTTTCTTTTTTTTTTTTTTTTCAATGCTGAAGAGTTACTGCTTGTTATTGATTGTTGGTGGATGTCAGGGATGATGGCTTTGGGGTGAAGGATTATAGTCCAATCAGGGATTTTCCTGTCAGCAACATTCGGAATACACTGTTGGTACTGTTTGGGCCAGAATATCAGCCCTGCAGCGTGAGTTGATGCACGAAAAGACGAGAGCAATAACAGAATTGCTGCGCCACCAGACAAAGGAAGAAACAAACTACAAAAACAAAACACAACGCGTTTCAGCCTATCCTGTCCTCCTCAGGCAGGACGAATAACTTTCAAAAACGAAACATGAAAAGATGGTCATCTATATCCTGGATTTGGGTAGAAAATTTGGTCTTGGGTGAAAGTTAAACTTAATTAAAGAATAGAACTGAAGAGGGGAGAAGCTGATGGGAAGATGCCGTTTGAAATAAAGTCTTCCGCTTGGAAACTATCTTAAAGACCAACAGTTTGAAATAAAGTCTTCAGCTTGGAAACTATCTTAAAGACCAACACGTTTGAAATAAAGTCTTCAGCTTGGAAACTATCTTAAAGACCAACACGTTTGAAATAAAGTCTTCAGCTTGGAAACTATCTTAAAGACCAACACGTTTGAAATAAAGTCTTCAGCTTGGAAACTATCTTAAAGACCAGCAAGTTTCCCGACGCCCAAAGGTCCTGAAAAACATTTGAAATCTTTGTTTTGAAATTCTCCTCGGAAGTGAATTTGTCACATGCAGGGGTTTGACCACTGGTTTTCAGCTGAGACCAATGTCTTTTTTTGTGGTTTTCGTTCATGATTGTCGTGACCAATGTCTTTTTTGTGATTTTCATTCATGATTGTCATGACCAATGTCTTTTTTGTGATTTTTTTTTTTGTTCATGATGTCATGACCAATGTCTTTTTTGTGATTTTTCGTTCATGATTGTCATGACCAATGTCTTTTTTGTGTTTTTTCGTTCATGATTGTCATGACTAATGTCCTTGTTGTGATTTTGGTTCATGATTGTCATCCTTCCTAGCTTGTCCTTCCTCTTCCTCCCCCTTCTCCCTTTTGTGCTGCCTGCTTCTTTCTCATCGAGTTATGCTGTCCACCAATTGTGGAATTAAATTCAGACTTGTCATCATCGATTTGTTTTTTGGTATTGCGTAATAGACGGTGCATTGAGCTACATACTCAGGTTCTCCTTTTGCTTTTCAGGTACAAAAAAAAAAAAAAAAAAAAAAAAAAAAATTAGTGTGGTAGATGATAAAAGCAGGGTGGATACTGTAATTATGTGTCGATTTAGTTGCTTTGTTTATTGGATTGATTTGTCCTGTATGTGTGTGTGTGTGTGTGTGTGCGTGAGTGTATATATGTGTGTGCGTGTGTGTGTGTGTGTGTGAGTGTATATGTATGAGTGTGTATATATGTGTGTGTGTGTGTACAACATGTTCATGATTCATTTTTGGACACATTTGTTTGACGGTTCTTTTTCATGTTCCTCCCGTTTGGAACGGTCAGCCTGTAAGACAGGTGTGCCATTGGCATGTGGTCAGGTGGTCAGGTTGCCCCACTTGTGCTGCATTCAGCGTGGTGGGTGGACGACATGCCCTGTTTCCGATCTGTACATAAAGTGCTGTGATCCAGTCCACAGCTAACCCGTGTTCACAATGTTTCTGTTTACTGCAGCGACTGCGTTTGTGAATAGAGCGCTCCAAAACAGTCTTCGAAGGCTTTGGTGGTCTGTGGCTTTTGGTTGTGTTTGGTGTGCAGGCAGCGAACATGTGCATGTGCATGCGCACTTTTACACACATGTTGTCTCTCACTCTCTCACACACATGGAAGAACACACACACACATGCTTTTGTTAAGGCACATAATGTGTGTGTGTGCGCGCGCACACACACACACACACACTCACTCACACAACAGATGCACACATTTACACATACACGCACACACACGTTCTCTCTCGCCTCTATCTCACTCTCTCTCTCTCTCTCTCTCTCTCTCTCTCTCTCTCTCTCTCTCTCACACACACACACACACACACACACACACACACACACACACACACACGCACACACACTCGGAGTCGGTGACAAGGATGGTTTCTAGGGAAAAACAAAAACAAAAATGGGTTTATTCAGACCTGTTGACCCTCTGTTACGCTGCTCAAGTCAAATGCATCAAACTGTGGAGTCCGCCATTTCCACTCTTAAATACACCAAGCGCTGAAGTCCACCATTCCACAGTCATTCTCAAGTCCAGTCCGCCAAACAACAGGGACAAATTACGAGACAAAACACGATGCGTTTCGACCTCTTAGGTCTTCTTCAGGCAAGACAAACAAACATTCATGACAATGAAAAACATTGTCCTGAATGCTATCTAGCCTGAAGAAGACCTAAGAGGTCACAACATTCAGGACAATGAAAAACACTGTCGTGAATGTTGTTCGAATGTTGTTGTTTGTCCTTGTTTTTTGGTGGACTCGCAGTAATCATAATTCTTTTTAAAAATTGACACTGGTGTCGAAGAACCTGACTTTGGTCGAGTCACCTTCTTTGAAGAGAAGTTCCTCGAAAATCAACATGAACAAACACTCGTCGGCGTAACAATAGGTAGGCATTAACAGAAACACCAACCGATAAACAAAACAAATAAATATGCAAACATGCGAAACGGTAATTAGACAAACGGAGGTCGGCCATTGCTACAGCAATGGGCGACTAAACAGCTCAGACCCCATTTGCTAACGTTCCAAAGGTTGCCAGTTCCAATCCCGGACACCCATCATAATAGCAGTATTTCGACTTCTGTGCGAACGCATTACTGTTCTGGCGGTATTGATGTAGTGGTTGATGGACCGATTCTCCAGATACTCCTGCAATGTTTATTCCCCTTTGCCATGTCACCTCAGTTGCGGCGGACGTTAAAATCGCAGGAAACTATAAACGATGTCATGATAATGACCCCCTCAGCGGCAGAGAGGTGTTCAAGCTGGATCTGGTCAAGGAGGAACAAAAGTGAACTTTATAAGGCTTAACTTTCCCTTCAAATATCAGGTGCCCCAGTGGCTCAGTGGTTAGAGTGCGAGACATTAAGTCAGCCATGACTCGTCCCAAGATGGAAAAAAAACACAAGATGCGAAGCATATAAACGAACTCCCAGTTTTCCAAACCGCTTATAAATCGGCCAAGTGCTTTGTGAGATAAGAAATAAAGGCAAAATAATGGTTTTAACGGTTATTTAACCGATGTACACTTTTGAAACTGGTATTTTAGTCCTCACTGGGCTAAAGCCTGTGTACATACCAAAATTAACCCAAATCGGACAATATGTCAAGAATAACGGTTTTTAACGGTCAGATTTTGAAACACTACATGGAAGTGCCATTTGTGTGTGATGACCTTTCTATATACAAAATTTAATTAAAATCCACCTATATATAAGAAATAACGGCAGAATAACGGTTTAACGGTTATAAAACCGTTATACACCTTTGAAACCGGTATTTTAGTCCTCACTGGGCTAAAGCCTGTGTACATACCAAATTTAATCCAAATCGGACAATATGTCAAGAATAACGGTTTTTAACGGTCAGATTTTGAAACACTACATGGAAGTGCCATTTGTGTGTGATTGTCACGGTCAAAAATAGAACAACCAAGTCGTGGTCCAGGTTGTTTGGACATAAGCTCTAACTCAAATATTCTGGGCGCCACGTAGACGGGCCCATGGTTCGGATCCAGCCAATTAAGCATAGGGGAGAGGCTCCACAGAGACGGTCTGTCCGGCCAGACGGACTAAGCAGCTTTGACCGACGCCTCGATGTCTAGCGAGACGAGTCGTAGCGCCTGGCTCAGGCTCATCTAGCCAATTTGTGGAACCAGCGCCATTGTTAGTCGGACGTCGCAGGTTAAAGCAGGAAAGGGAGAGGGAGAAGGTAGTGTGTGGTGGGGGTGAAATCTAGCTAATCAATGAAATGACCAATTGACCACCACAGAGAGTAAGGCGTGTAGGCGTGACTGTCATGATTTGAATATCCAATGGAATTAGAGGGAGATAACTTCGGGTATCAGGGGTAAAAATACTGACCAATGGTACTCGCCCTTTTGGACAATCGGAACGGGATAGAAGGATGTGAGAGTGAGAGAACGGGTGAACGAGGGGGAGAACGAACAGAGAGACAGAGAGAGAGAGAGAGGTTCTGGGGTGTAGTCTCTGCAGGAGAAAGGCAGAGAGATGAGAGGAGTGAAGTTTGAGCATTAGAACCAGATATAGTCTGCAAAGGGAGGACTAAAGAGAGATGTGGAAGGAGAGAGTTGCTAACTAATGAAGAGAAAAAGAAAGAAAGGAAAAGAAAAGCAACCATGTCCATTTAATAGAGCAGACTAGGAGAGAGAGAGAGAGTGCAATGCGTTAATGCAGGAAGAAAGAAAGGAGAACAGTTCGATGTTGATAGTCACTGTTCCATCTGAACGGGGGTTCGACCTCATACTTGGCCCAGCGCCACTTCATCGGCTGTCCAACCTGACCAACGCCAGCTCGGTCCAGCCGACCGATGCCAGCTGTCTAACTTGACCGGTGCCAGAACAGTTGTGTCGTGCTGTGAAAGTGACAGTGAAAAAGAAAAAGACTAAAATAGAAGGAAAGAAAAAGGTCAGTGATCGTGAATAGTTAAGATCACCTGGCCAGGTTTAAAGTAGAAATTATTATAACCGGGTTAGTTATTGATGTTTTAGATAAATGATTTTGTGAAGTTCAGGGAAAGAGAGTTTGTGTGATTTCATTTGATTCCATATGCATTGATGTTTCGTTTCTATGATTCATGTTGTTGTAAAGTTTATAGGACTTTATCTAGTGTGTGATGTGACGATGCATGATATATGGAATGAGATTGTAAGCAGCTGTGAGTGTGTTTGGGTGTAGCGATAGTCCTTCCTCACTGACAATCACCGAGGTTGACAAGTTATTGGTCGAGCTTGCCAGGATATTCAGGCCCATTTATTATAATTGTCATACTTCTCAGAGAGGAAGCTGGGGGGGATTCAGTATTGTTATCTAAGTACATGGGGTTGTCTTTTCTGTATGTTCCAAGATAGTTAATTACTAGGCTTGGCATTGCTTCCATGATAGTTTAATACTAGGCTTGGCTTTCAGCCCCAGAGTAACTGATTTGCACAGATTGCCTTATAATCGCGCTCATAGTAAAAGATGGGTCAGGGCTGGGCGTCTTATAAAACCTAAACTACGTATGTCCCATGCTCATATTATCATTCATAGGATTGGGCTATGACGTCCACTCGTGTCGGTAACCACCAGTTTGGCTGTAGTTTGTTATAAAATCTTGTTCAAAAAAAAAAAAAAAGAAAGAGATACAATGGGGAGATGAACAACCCCTATTGAACAATTCGTGAGCGTGCTCGTGATTTAGGCTATTCGGGAGAAGAGTTGCGAGGCATTCTTTGACAAAACCAGCAAAAGATGCGAAAGGGCATGAGCGAGCAGAAAGACGACGTCTGGCTGTTGAAATAGCAGAGCTGAAAGATTATAAGGCTAGCGAAACGCGGATACAGAAAGAATGGAAGCAGGAGAAAGAATGATTAAGGGAAAGCGCGGAACAGAAAGAATGAAGCAGGAGACCAGAAAGAAATATGGGAAAAGCGCAGAACACAGAAAGGATTAAGCTAGGGAAACGCAGGAAACGAGAAAGTCTAAAGGTTCAATTAGAGTTAGAGGAAGTGAGAATACAAGGGGTGACCCACCGATGATGGTAGTTCACTTTCCAGTGACTCTGTGCGCTGTGTACTATTGCCCCCGACAAAAGTTGTGCCCGAAATTCTCTGAAGGAACCGATTCGATTGTTGCATACATCAGTCGTGTTCGAAAACGTTTACGACAGTAGGGTTGGGCTCCAGAAGGAGTGGGCAGTCATTTTGTCGGCGTTACTGACGGGTATGGCATTACAAATTTTTTCATGCGTTACCAGCAGAACACCAGTCTGATTTCGGCGCTGTGGAAGGAATCGTTGATGGAATGCGATTTAGTCACCTATCACAGAGGGGGGTTCTGGAAGAAATTTCGTTCAGCTAAATTACAAGAGGTGAGACGTACACTCAGTTTGGTGCACGTCTAGATCCTTTTTTTGAGAAGTGGTTAGGTTGAGTGGTCAAAAAAAGGATTTCCCCGTAAATTAAAAGAGTAGTTAAAAGGGAAACAAATTTTGTCAGGTTGGGGCCCCTGAATTAACCATAATTTGAAGGAGAGACGCAGGGGGGTTGTTGAAGTTCGAGAGGGTTTAGGAGGACGTTTGGGCACGAAGGTGCGGGAGAAACAGGTGTGGCACAGGTGAAAAGGTGCAAGGGACAGGGGTTTTTGCAAAGTCTGAAAACCAGTGGTGGGCGAAGGAAAGGGGCAAGGGAATAGGTGTTTATTGGTCACAAGAAGGGAATGTGGGAGGGTTGTCGCATGAGGTTCCAAAAGGGCAGCACCCTTGAAGAGGTGGATAAGGGTCGAAAGGGAAACGACCTGGGGGAAACCCAAAAGGGATTCAGTCTAAAAGAGGGGGGGGTGCACCCTATGGTGATGGACAGGTAGTGTCGGGAGGGGGCATAGGTGGTGGTTGTTCCCAGTGGAAGAAGGGTGGTTGGGCCAGCAGAGGGTAAAAGGGGTTTTACGAGACACTGGTTTTTTCGGGGGGGGTAGTACGAACAACGTGGTCAAAGAAAGGGGATTTGACGGGGCAAATCCAGCCCGTACTCAAAATCGATGGCATGTGGGGGATTTTCCGTTGCTAGAAGAAGTACGTCCCCCTTATTTCTCAGGCGAGTTGTCGGGGTGATGGAAAAAACCCCTTCATGATTTGATCATGGGAAATATTCCAGGTGCAAGGGATCCGGGGATCTGAGTTTTGACTGCTAAGGGGGGCGTTCAAACAGGGGAGCAAAAGGGGGAAAAGGTTTTGTTTTAAACCGTTAGTCGTTCGGGCGGAAGTCAGGCATGTGTGTCGCCTGATGGTTTGGGAGCGGGGAACAAACCTTCGCTCGTAAAGTTTGGGAGTGGCAAGAGGTGGAGAAAAACAGGAGGTTAGAGGAGGTGAGACAAAATTTTCTTGTAAAAGGGCGGGTGTTGTAACCGAGTGTTCCCCCAAGGGGGAAAGAAAATTTAAGGTGCCCACTAAAATTGCTTTTTTTTTTTTAAAAAAGAAGAAAAATGGAAAAAAAAAAGGAAAAGGGGAGGGGGTGGGTGGGAAGGGGGGGAGGAAGAGAGACGAGAGAGAAGGACGAACATGCAATGCCCCCCCCCCCCCCCCCCCCTCCTTTTCTAAGTCAGTTGACTCAGTTAGGGTCCGCGGTTATGTGACACTGTATGTCAGTGGGCCCGAGTCGCTCATGGCGGGCATTTGGCACCAGCCAAAACAGTGCCCGAATCTTCAAATGATTTTCTTTGGGGCCAGGGGCAAGGGCAGCATCAAGCGTTTTCTGCATGTCATGTGAGTGTGTCAAAGGTCAGCCACAAGAGGGGGGGAAGGGAAGGCGCCTCTTAAACTCCCCCTTAATTGAACACCTTCAGGAGAGTGGGTTTATCTGATTGGCCCCCAAACTCGCCTGTTCCCAAAAATGGGCACGTATGAGACATTTTAAGTTTGCGGGGAAGGTTTAAGGAGGCTGGGGCGGTCGAAGAAGCAAAATTTACAGGAAGGGGGAAAGCAATCCCCTAAGGTGGGGATCAAGTCCTGGTATGCTTTCCCACGGGTAAACAGCTGTGATGATTGAAAAGGACCATTCCCATCATGAAAGGGTCGGTCGGGATTACCCATTTTATGTGAATGGGAAAACCCAAAAATTTTTTCCCTGCAAAAATTTTCCCCCGCAATTTTCAGCGTGAGACTCAGCAATAGGCGCAGCAGCAATCTTGAGAGGTGAAAAGGACCCAGCAGAAGAAGGGGAGGGGTTTTTTTTGCCCAAGTTTCCCGAAGGTCATACAGGGTTGGGCATTTTGGGGTAGACAGTGGAGTTTCCCAGGTTTTGTTTTCGGAGGCGACACAAAGCAGCCAGAAAAAGGGAAAGGTGGAGAAGATGATGAATTCGGAGACCAAAAACCAAACAGAAGTCAGGGTCTGCTGGTTTTGTTGGGTTTATAGGGAGTTTGTTCCAAATTTTGCGCAATCACGTTCCTCTCTGATTTTGGTCAAGGAGGGGAAAAAGGCAGTGGTCGGTGGGCAGACGCTGCGGCAAGCCGCGACGGTGTGGAAAAACTAGGGTTTCCCCTCCATCCTGAAGTACCAGTTGTCCAACCTTTTTGTTGCGGACAGACATCAGGGGTGGGAAAGGGGGGCAGTATTGTTGCAGGAGCATGAAAAGGGGTCGAGTTTCCCGTGGGTATGCTAGAGGAAGCTGCGAAGTGTGAAGAGGGTACGCAACTGTCGAGAAGGCCCGTGTTTAGCCCTTGTTGGGCCTTTTCAGAAATTCCACAAATACTTGTATGGGAAAGAGTTCGTGTAGAGACTGATTCAACCCCTCAAATTCCCCGCAGGGGGCGCGTTTAAAAAACAGCAGGTTCTGCGTTTGGGGAATGGGCCGCGCCCTACAGGTACCGAGCCGTTACTTTTTGGTCGACAGAATGCGGAGTGACTATTTAAGCCCTGTAGTCTAGCAAGCTGCAACTCAGAGGAAGTAGTTATCCGGGGTGCTTTGTTTTAATAGGGTTGATTACAGTTTGTTGATTGGTATGGGTTTTTTCCCGTTGGCGGTTTATATTTTTTGTGTGGCTTGTTCATATTTTTTTTGTGAGCTTGTTCTGTGAATGTAGTTAATGTTGGAGCATACAGTGCTTTTGTGTGAGGCATTATTTTTCAATAAGTGAGGATGGAGATTCTCAAATGAAGTGTCATGGATCGTATATATTTATTTTGCTTTTCATAAGAATTGGAAGAAAGATGTGGCAAATCGCGGGGGGGGTTGATAGGTGGCACAGGGTCGTTATAAAATGAATTGAAAATAATGCAAGAGCGCACGTCAATGATAACTCATTGGAGTGGTATTCACTAATGATATATTTTATAATTTATAAACCGTTGGTTGTAAAGTATTTTTTTAAACTTTGCACGTGTAGCTGTGTGTCAGCAAATTCGGTTGTTGTTGTTTTTTGTACCGTGGTTTTGAGACGATGGGGTGCATGTCTTTTGCAAGGGGGAAATTGTCACGGTCAAAATAGAACACCAAGTCGTGGTCCAGGTTGTTTGGACATAAGCTTAACTAAAATATTCGGGCACCACGTAGACGGGCCCATGGTTCGGTTTCCAGCCAAATAAGCATAGGGGAGAGGTCCACAGAGACGGTCTGTCCGGCCAGACGGACTCAGCAGCTTTGACCGACGCCTCGATGTCTAGCTAGCGAGTCATAGCGCCTGGCTCAGGCTCATCTAGCCAATTTTTTGGAACCAGCGCCATTGTTTGTCGGACCGTCGCAGGTTAAAGCAGGAAGGGAGAGGGAGAAGGTAGTGTGTGGTGGGGTGGAAATCTAGCCAATCAATGAATGGGCCAATTGACCACCACGAGAGTAAGGCGTGTAGGGGTGACTGTCATGATTTGAATATCCAATGGAAATTTGAGGGAGATAACTTCGGGTATCAGGGGTAAAAATACTGACCAATGGTACTCGCCCTTTTTGGACAGATCGGGAACGGGATAAGAAGGATGTGAGAGTGAGAGACGGGAGAACGAGGGGGAGAACGAACAGAGAGACAGAGAGAGAGAGAGAGGTTCTGGGGTGTTAGTTTTGCAGGAGAAAGGCGAGAGATGAGAGGAGTGAAGTTTGGCATTAGCACCAGATATAGTCTGCAAAGGGAGGGACTAAAGAGAGATGTGGAAGGAGAGAGTTGCTAACTAATGAAGAGAAAAAGAAAGAAAAAAAGGAAAGAAAGCAACCATGTCCATTTAATAGAGCAGACTAGGAGAGGTGCAATGCGTTAATGCAGGAAGAAAGAAAGGAGAACAGATCGATGTTGATAGTCACTGTTCCATCTGAACCGGGGGTTCGACCTCATACTTGGCCAGCGCCACTTTCATCGGCAGTCCAACCTGACCAACGCCAGCGGTCCCACCCTGCCCGATGCCAGCTTCTAACTTGACCGGTGCCAGCGTTGTGTCGTGTTGTGAAAAGTGACAGTGAAAAGAAAAAAAAAGGAAAAGAAAAAGACAGTGATTCGTGAATAGTTAAGATCACCTGGCCAGGTAAAGTAGAAAATCTTTTTTTACCCGGGTTATTTAAATGATGTTTTGATAAATGATTTTGTGGAAGTTCAGGAAAGAGAATGTTTTATTTCTTTGATCCATTGCTTGATGTTTGTTCTATGATCATGTGTAGTAAAGTTATAGACTTTACTAGTGGTTTGATGTGACGAATGCATGTTTATATGAATGAGATTGTAAGCAAGCTGTGAGTGTGTTTGGGCTGTGCGTTTAGTCCTTCCTCCACTGACATCACCCGAGGTTGACAGTAAATAACCTTTCTAAATACAAAATTCATTAAAAACCCCCCAATATATAAAAAAAACGGTTTAACGGTTATATAACCGATATACACTTTTGAAACCGGTATTTTAGTCCTCACTGGGCTAAAGCCTGTGACTTTTCAAATTTCATCCAAATTGGACAATATGTCAAGAATAACGGTTTTTTAAAAGTCAAATTTGAAACACTTTATAGAAGTGGCATTTGTGTGTGACAACCTTTCTATATACCAAATTTCATTAAAATCCACCTATATATAAGAAATAACGGTTTTTAACGGTTTGCTTAATCCATTTTCAGCATTACATCACTTACAAATGGACAGAGGCTCCGATTTGTCACAAGACCATCCAAACCGCTTATAAATAGGCAAGTACTTTCTGAGATATTCCATAAAGAAGAAAAACCGTTAAAACCCGTTAGTAACGGTATAACGGGGAAAAACTAAAAATCATAGGCATCATCCGTGACCCATAATGAACATACCTGCTAATTTTCATAAAGGCGGCCAAGTGCTTTCTGAGATATTCCATAAAGGAGAAAAACCGTTACAGCCGTTAGTAACGGTTATAACGGTAAACTAAAACATCGGGCATTATTCGTGACCCATAAAAAATACCTACAATTTTCAGAAAGATCGGCCAAGTACTTTCTAGATATTCCATAAAGAAGAAAAACCGTTACAGCCGTTAGTAACGGCTATAACGGGGGAAAACTAAAACATGGGGCATCATCCGTGACCCATAAGGGAACGTAACTGCTCATTTTTACAAAGATGGGCCATGTACTTTCTGAGATATTCCGTAAAGAAGAAAAACCGTTACAGCCGTTAGTAACGGCTATAACGGTAAATGAAACATCGGGCATCATCCGTGGCCCATAATGAAATACCTACAAATTTTCAGAAAGATTGGCCCAGCATTTTTTGTCTGGAGCGAGTGGAACACTTTTTGACCACGGACACAGACACACACACCACACACACACACACACTGTCATGTGACGTACCCCTCACTCAAGGGATGTGACGCTCCATCACCCTGGAAGTTAGTGATATGAATCATTTCCCGTGCCACAATTAAAGGAAGAATATTCATATGGCTTGACTAGTGTAGCGGGCGTCCCCAAAATAATTGTGAGTATGACTCATTCAAGAAACGAATGTGGTTTATTGGGTGAAAGTGACCACTGAGTGTAGTTTAAAAAGGGCTGGTAAGGTAAGGTGTGGTCATGTGTTTTGAACACTAGATGCACTCACTAGGAGAAGGGGGGAAAGAGTTCAGTTTTAACCCGCAGATGGCCTAGAGACCCCGAACCCGTCAGGACGGTGGTCCTCGTTGCTGACCAGTCATTACCAGGTGAGCGATAGATAGTTGGGGAAAGCTACAGGGGGAAACTTAAAGAAGAGAGAAAAAATTCATATGTTGAATTGAGAGCAGGTTACTTACACGAACCCTTTTTCGTGTTTCAGCCCTTCACCCTTCACCCTTCACCCGTCACCCTTACCCTTCACCCTTCACCCTCAACTTTCACCCGTGAGGTGGTTTTAAGATGGCCATGGTGTGGGGAACACACCGGTAGTTCAGCCCAGCCAGTACCAACTCCAGGGAGAGGAGTTGAAGCTGTCATTTTGCAAGAGACAGAAGAAGTCGCGGAAGAGAAGTCGAGACTCGTATCTCCAGGGCAAGAGAATTTCGAGGGGGCAGTATTTGTCTCAGAGAGGGAGACAGGGAAAGGAGAAAGCAGGGAAGCTTTTACTTGAGGAGGCAGGTCCTCAGTGATTACGGGAGTTATGTATTCTCCGGTCCCGGGAAATTTTGGGATAACGGAATGTGGGAAAGGGCCCTAGCTTTATAGAAGCGGAACTAGTTTTTTTATCTCTCGGTGTGAGGAGAGATACATGTGTGAAGAAGATTATTTTATCTCTCGGTGTGAGGAGAGATACATGTGTGAAGATTGATTTGTCTCTTGGTGTGAGGAGAGATACATGTGTGCAGATTTATTTGTCTCTCAGTGCGGAAGGATAGGGAAAAGTTTACAAAGGGTTTTGGGGAAATTTGGTTT
>CM031618.1:8104686-8109859 GCA_018398815.1 Conus ventricosus | reverse complement strand
CATTGGAAGAATCATTCTTCCTGCTGCTGAATCACTTTGGTGGTGTTCAGTGGCGCCTGATCACAGCGAGCATACACAGGACGCTGCCAGTTGAGGCTCCCCACTGCTGACCGATGATTGCTGAGACAGTGCGAGTGAGCATCAGAAGATGCAACTGCACTAGCGGTAGAAGTATTGCTTTCCTTTCCTGTCACAAGAGTGTGTTCGTGTGTGTGTGTGTGTGTGTGTGTGTGTGAGTCTCTATGTGAGTGTGTGTGTGTGTGAGTGAGTGTGTGAATGTGTGTGTATGTGTTTGTGTGTGTGTGTGTGTGTGTGTGTGTGCGTGTGTGTGTGTGTGAGTGAGTGTGTGTGACCGCACCCTATGATTCACGGAGGCTGCACACCGAAATTGAATGCGCCAAAGCCTAGCTTAAGGAGTCAAGTATTTATAGACTGTCGCAGTTAGATTGTTTTGAGAATACCGATTGTGTCTGAGAGTTGATTCTCATTTTCTTTCATATGGCCATCAAGGTACAAGCCAGGTGGTTCCAAGCAGACAGATTAAAATGAAAAGGAATGGGACTATTTTGGTGGCAAATCACCTGGCGCAGTAATAGGGTCACGGGTGAGTGCAAAGACCTGGAATGTGTGTCAACTAAAAGGAAGGTCATATAGTTGAAGACTGTGATTTCATCGGTGAAAATGCCCCCCCCCCCCCCTCCCCCAAACAAGGGAAAGAATTGGTGAGGAGTTGTTCTTTTGATCAATTATCAGTTAAACATTGAATACTCGCTCAATTTATGGTAGGATCCTAAGCATTGACATGGATTATATACTGTTTTAGTGCAAAACCCAAACTGTGGCTTGTGGCTAACTGCGGGGCGAAAATCATGATGGACATTGACGATGCTTTGTTTACCCCTGTTTAGTTCTTGGGCCGTTGGAAACTTGCCTCGCTTGTGACGTCATACATCAACGCGGCAAGGTTTGCCTTTCCAGAGAACATGCGAACCTGAAGACAACCCATTTAACCACATTTACTGCGATGAGAACAGGGCCGGTAAAGCATTCTTTTAAATGAAATGTGTTTTAATGGTTTGCGTGTATTGTGTACGCGCGTGTGTGTGTGTGTGTGTGTGTGTGTGTGTGTGTGTGTGTGTGTGCGTGTGTGCGTGTTTGTGTGCGTGTTTGTGAATGGAGGGAGAGATTAAATTCTATTGTTTATATTCCACTGTCGTCTATATCAGGGCAGAGAGAGAGAGAGAGAGAGAGAGAGAGAGAGAGAGAGAGAGAGAGGAGAGTACAAATACGAACACGAATATGCCCCTTGTTTATATGGGGCCTTGGTTTTACTGAATAAATCGTCTGAATCTCTCTCTTTCTCTTTCTCTCTCTCCCTCTCTCTCCCTCGCTCTTCCTGCCTCCCCTTTTCCTTCACCACTCTCTCACTCTTTCAAATGTTATATAGATATACACCTATGTATATATAATGTGGTGTATGTGTTCAAGTCGTTCATAGATTATGAACAAAAAAAACATGTTACAGTAAATGAACTTTGAGAGGCTCGACAAGAATTAGTATCTCTTAACAATGTTACTCGTGCACATTTTGCGAATTGAATGTTTTTGTTTAAATTCGTCGGATCGTCCATGAGCGAACTCATATTCTCTCCACCATGTTTCTTTAAATCATTTTTTTTTTCCTGATAATAATCTTGCTGTATGGATCCTGAACGGATCCAGGATCCGTCCTTTAGTCCCGATCCGCATCAAAATTGAGAGTAATCATCCTTGAGGCTCATTCCATCATTCCACCAAGTTTTTTTTATTAAATCGGTCTGGTGGTTTCTGTGTAACCTTTACGGACAGACAAACAAAGAAAGCAAACAAATATGGATGAACAGTGCATTTCCTGACGGAGCTCATCAAACGACAACTCGGTGAAGGTGTGCGTCCTTCTCCACGAATGCGAGCCCTGGGTCATTAACGGCAGATCTAGCGGAAAAATAAGACAAGCGAGAGAAAAAATACACGCTTCAGACAGTTTCTAGTTCTACGGCATGTTTTGGAATAGAAGAGACGCCAGCCTCCAGACCACGCTGAAGGTGTACAGTGCCGTTGTTCTCCCCACACTCCTCTATGCATGTGGAACGTGGACAGTGTACCAACGGCATGCCACGAAGCTGGATCACTTCCACACAGCCTGCCTCAGAAGACTGCTAAACATGAAATGGCAGGACAAAATCCCAGACACAGGGGTGCTCGACTAAGCAGGCCTGCCGAGCATCCACACCATCCTGATGCTGTCTCAGCTTCGAGGGGCAGGTCATGTAGCTCGCATGCCAGACCACGGGCTACCCAAGAGACTCTTCTACGGTGAACAGCAACAAGGAGTGCGTTCACATGGAGGTCAGAAGAAACGCTTCAAAGACACTCTCAAAACATCCTTGAAAGCATTTTGACATCGACCCTGACACATGGGAACGAACTGCTATGGATCGAGGTAGGTGGCGCTACTCTATCCACAAAGGTGGACAATTTATGTGAAGAAAGGACAGCAGCAGCGCAACCAAAGAGATAGGCAAGAAAAGCCCGCGCCAGCAATCAAGAGCAGGTCTCCCACATTGCCTGTCCAAGCTGTCACTGCACATTCTGTGCATGCATCAGCTTGATCAGCCACCTGCGTATTCACAATTAATCATCCCCCCCCTCCCTCTCCCCATCCGCTAGATGTCTGAAGTGGTCCTCGTCGATTCGACGGAGAACAACAAGTTTACGGCATTTCATACAATTACAAAGGAAAACGACTAAGTCCGGCAACAAGTCAACCCACATGCTGGCAGACGAGATGGGCCACTTCTCTCACAGTCCTGGCACCGTCATTGTCTCCCGTCTTGGTAACTATGCTAATGCTGGTTTACATGACTGACGTGGAACATCAACACACACACACCCCACCCCCCATGATAATTGATTCAAGGCCAGCGTCTGATACCCCCCCCCCCCCCCTTTTCAATGAATTATCAAAAAAAAAAACCCACCACCACCACCACCACCCTTCACACTCACCCCGGCCCCCCTTCATTTTGTAGTCAAGTCAAAAATTTGTAAAGTCCACTCGGTCGTGGAGGTCGGGTCAGAATTATGCAAGGAAGTCAATAACGGTGATAAGCTGAAGTGCCAAGTCTTGAACATCCCAACCTAGCCGTATGTTAAAACTGAGAGACAGATCTAAAACAAAGAGTGAATCACCAACCACGCTCACGTCAGATCAAACGAAACATTATTGATTTCCTCCCTCCCTCCCTTGCGCCACTCTAGCATACGAGACAAAAAGAAGAAGGAGAAGAAGAAGAAGGAGGAGAAGAAGAAGAAAAAATGATAAGAAGAAAAAAAAAGAAGAAGAAGGAGAAGAAGAAAGATAAGAAGAAGAAGCAAAAGAAGGAGGAGAAGAAGAAGAAGGAGAAGAAACAAACAGGGCCTAGGACCAGTGGAATGAATGTTCTGGTCTGACACTGAAACGCAAATTGACTGCAAATCTGAAAGCAACAGACGGCAAGACGAAGTGCTAATGGTGATGGAAATTTTCTCCAAGACTCTGTGGAACGCAGAAGTATTCTGGAAAGAGAGAGAGAGAGAGAGAGAGAGAGAGAGAGAGAGAGAGAGAGAGAGAGAGAGAGGAGGATGAACTTACAACGTCGGGCTGATACCCCGTGTCGCAGATGTGTATGGGATGCTCTTCATCCTTCAACTGACTGCAGACACACACACACACACACACACACACACACACAAACACGCACACACACACACACACACACACACACACACACACACACACACACACACACACACACACGCACACACACACGTGAATCAAGTATTAGTTTACAAAACTTGCAGCACAAGACCATGTTTGCGTAATTATAAAAAAGACTGATCTCAGTTAGCACTCGATGTAGTAGAAGTCGGGTAAAACAAAATCGGTGATCTCCACACAGTGCCGAAAGCTTGTACTTCCCCTGGCAACCTGGTCGTGAAAATGTGAAAAATGTTAAGAGAGGACACTGATTATCCATTCTGAAATCTCTCTCTCTCCTCTCTCTCTCTGCGCGTGCATGTATGTGTGTGTAGCCGCGTATGTGTGTGTGCGCCCACGTGTGTGGATTTATAAACAGTGCACGCGTGCGCGCGCACGCACATACACACACACACACACACAACACATGACACTGTGTCTACATATATAGATAGATATAAGACGGATAAATAGATAGATAGATAGACAGACAGATACACAAATAGATTCCAGGCTTTGACCAACACAATCAGCCATGTGCCGTTGATGAGGCCCGATTAGGGGGCGAAAATAAACTACGGAAATGCAATATAACTGGTTCTGCTTTTTTTGTTTTTTTCGTTTTCTTTTTTCTTTGAACAGATTTCGATGGCCCCCATGTGCGTGGAGGTAAATGGTTCAGTAGTAGCAGTCCGTCGGGAGCCGATGAAGACGATGGTCTGTGTAATCAGCGATGACGATGACAGCGCACGTGACTCCGCAGCCTGAAGCTGGAAGCACACAGGCGCCCACAGGAGTCACATCGATGGTCTGAGTTTGGGACTGAGGAGGACGAGGCCCTGTGTCGTCTGTCCCTTGCAGAGGCGAGACGCAGTCTTCTGTCCTCTTCGAAGGCAGCTGTTGCTTTGAAGGTGAGGGACCTCCAAGATGATCTGTCAGCAGCAAGGGGTTCGAGCTCGCGAGGCTGGTTGCCACACCATCTGAGATTGCTGATGGGTGTCTTTGTACTTCAGTTTGGGCCTTCCCTGTCTGCGTGAACCACGCTTGAGCTCACCGTACATCAGTTGTCTTGGTGGTACGGCTGTCGTCCATTCTGATGACGTGCCCAGTCCAACGTAGCTGAGGCTTCAGAAACAGTGGCTCAATGCTTGTCAAGCCAGATTTGTCCAACACCTCTTGGTTTGTGACTTCGTCCTGCCAGTGAATGCCCATAATCATGCTCAGCGATCGCGTATGGAACGGTTCTAGCTGCTTGATATGCTTTCGATACAGGGTCCACGTTTCACATCCATTCACTAGTGAAGACAGGACTACAGCCCTGTATATCTTAAGCTTTGTAGACAGCCTTATGCCTTTTTGCTGGAGGATCTTCACTCCTAATCTTCCGAGGGCCTG
>CM031618.1:8099686-8102186 GCA_018398815.1 Conus ventricosus | reverse complement strand
GGGACCAATGACATCCTTTCAGGTGTGTGTATATACGGAATTGGTTGCTTACGCATAAATTTTGCTTTGATATTGTGACTACCATTGTTAACATATTTGAGAGAGAGGGGGGAGGGGGAGGGGGAGGAGAGAGAGAGAGAGAGAGTGTGTGTGTGTGTGCGGGTGTATGAGTAAAACAAAATGAAAAACTGAAAATAATTAAGTCCTTTGTTTCATCTATGTTGTTTCCCTTGTATAAGCAACACATTATCAGAGTGAGTGTGCCGGTACACCACACATTAGAACATTAACAAACCCAGACACTTTGTATCAATTGCCAAAACACTAAAATCGGCAAAAAATATGTCCATTTGTAAGAGAACATACAGACTATGCATGGTGTGTATGAGATTGGCTGGGAAAGAAAAGAAGAAGAAAAAAAGAGAAAAAAAGAGAGAGAAAAACTAGTAGTGGAAATTGTTTGTTTTTTTTTCCCGTTTTTTTTTTTTTTTTTTTTTTTTTGGCAGATGAAGAGGACAGTGTGAAGCACCAAAAAATGAAGAGGTGGATTTTGGCCTTAGGAAAAAAAAGAAAAAGTACACACAAAAAATCACCACCTTAGGTGCTCCATTGATCCGAGAACTGATGCCACCAAAAAAAAAAAAAAAAAAAAAAAAAAAAAACAGGACGTTTACTGCGTTCTCCTTTGATACAAACCGGAATTTTATACTAAATTTTTGTACGCATCCTTCGAAGTTGCATACGGAGAGAGAAAAAAAATCGCCCAAAACGCCAGTACGGAAATCCGTTATAATACGGAACTATTCCCACCCATGCAGTCGTAAATTCCGGTGATCAGATACAGTGTGGAAGTATGGTTTCCAATCCATCAGAAGTTGGCGAAGGTGGACTCCCCCTCCGCTGGTTCCATGACCGAGACCTCTTGCCAACAGTAGGAGGCTGTTTGGGTTTCCCTGCATATTTTGGATCAGGAAAGGCAGGCACTGACCACCCCAAAGTGACCCATTAAGCTGTGCAGCGTCTCCTCGGTGGGATGCCCCAAGGCCTGTATATTGAACTGTCTGTGGTGTTACACCGGTCCTGAGGCTGCTAGGGGACGACAGCTTTTTTTTTTCTTTTTCTGTCCCATCTTCTACGCCACCTCAGTGGCAGTG
The DNA here is from genome assembly GCA_018398815.1 of Conus ventricosus. Classification (NCBI taxonomy): domain Eukaryota; kingdom Metazoa; phylum Mollusca; class Gastropoda; order Neogastropoda; family Conidae; genus Conus; species Conus ventricosus. The sequence goes on along the minus strand of CM031618.1, from coordinate 8,101,032 downwards.
CACCATGCCCCTCATTCCGACAACCCCAGCCCCAGCCACGCTCGGTCGGCCCCGCCGCAACCCGGGACGGCAATCCACAGGGAGCAGTCAATGTCAATCATCAAGAGGCAACCCACCGGAGGAGGACACTGCACTGCTGGCGAGTCACTTGGGTGGTGTTCAGTGGCAAACCCGTTCTGATCCAACATACGCAGGACGCCACCTACTAAGCCCCCTACTGAACCCACAATAATTGCTTAGTCGCGGAGCTGGCGCAAAAGAGCTCTCCCTCCGGAGGGCACCACCATGTCCGTCCAGCGACAGCCCCCAAGGACTCGCCGATACCGGTGACCCGACGGAACTAAACCAAGGCCACACACGTGGAGAGGACATCGAAACTGAGGTCATAATGAGAGCAGGGCATGAAGGGCCATAGAATTTGACTTTTTTTTTTTTTAATGCTGATCGATGAGAATGAGGATGATATAAGATGATGCTACGGATTTCCATTCCGGTCTGAGACTGCATGACAGGGCTTGTACTCTAGGCTTCCTTTCATAATATATCCCGGCGTCAACCAGGCCCGAGAAATACAGACACATACAGTGTTGGTCAGGAATTTGAGCAACCCTCTCAGAGACCCATCCATTAAGTGGATGAATCTCGACGTTGTGTGTCCCAGTCTTCCAAACTGAGCCCGTAGCAAACTCAACTCTGGGTAGGAGCCGGTCGGAGAGAGAAAAATCCCACACGACTCTGATGGGAATCGAACCCACGAGACGAGTTGGTATAGATGGAGGGAATGGAAGAAAGAGGGTGGGTGTAATGTCACCGAGAGTGCATGGGTCATGACACAATTACAAAATAATAAAGAAAAGAAAAGAAAAACCAACTAACAACAACCAAAAGAGAAAAAACAAAAAAATGACAATAGTAAATTGGTCTCCAACATCTCTCTCCCGGTCCATCTTTTATTGAAAAAACAACAAAACAAGGAAAACCTAAAAAAAAAAAAATGAACATAAAAAATCAGAACTCCACCTACCCCCACATCACCACACGCGATCACTGTCATTAAAAGGATATATATCATCAGCAACTTAATGATGTTGGCTTTACAATGTGGCAAAGTGGACTTAGGCAAAGGCAAGAGCTCGATCGAACATGGATTTTCAACTTCAATCTTATTATGTCGGATGCTCAATCTCTCTTCGTGCCTGCCACTTGCACAGATTAATCATGCAGACTAAATCGCTGGGTGTTGTGGATCAATAGAAGTAGCAGAGACAGCAAGCAACCAGCGCTCAGATCAGCCAGGCAAACAATCTGAGACCAGCCAGAATGTGTTTCTCTTCTCTTTTATTCAG
>CM031618.1:8084455-8098686 GCA_018398815.1 Conus ventricosus | reverse complement strand
CGTGCGATGCATTCTCCTGGATTGTCGCACAGACAGGAGGAAGAGCGCTGTGAAAAGCACATGCAGCAAAACTCTAAACCGGCCATCCCCACTGTTGACCAGGGAAGCATCTCTACTCATCTCTCTCTCTCTCTCTCCTCTTTTATTATATATATATATATATTATATATTATAGAGAGAGAGAGAGAGAGAGAGAAAAAGAGAGATGTGTGTGTACACACACACACACACACACACACACACATATATATATATATATATATTGAGTTATAAACAAAGCTTGCTGTTATGTCTTAGAGTTATAAACAAAGCTTGCTGTTTATGTTAATATATATATATATATATATATATATATATATATATATATATATATATATATATATATATATATATACATAAAACAGTGGAAAAAGAAAGAACTGCACCACCATACCGCTTGGTCGTCTCTTTTGTTTGTTTGTTGCTGTTTTTTGTCCGATATTTCGGTCCTTCGCTGGACCTTCTTCTAGGACAGGAAAACGTAACCACATATCAGCGTATGTAGTTACGTGTTCCTGTCCAGTGCACAAGGTCCGACAAAGGACCGAAATACTGGACAAACAACAGCAACAACAACAAAGGAGTTGACCAAGCGGCCTTGTGGTGCAGTTCTTTCTTTTTTCCACTCTTTAAATCGTCTCTCGACACCAGAGTAACTGACCATTCAGCCGTGAGAGAGTGGTGTTCTATCTGGAGTTTTAAGTTTTGCACGTTTTATTTCAAGTTACCCCTCTCTCTCCCTCCCTCTCTCTCTTTCTCTATAAATATGCGTGTGTGTGTGTGTGTGTGTGTGTGTGTGTGTGTGTGTGTAAAAACAAATCTGTTAAATTTCCATATATTAAAGAAACTAAGTTTTCAAAAAAATCCACGTCTAGAGCCTTAATATGATCTGGATCCTTACATCAAAAAACATTCAGAGGTTTCGTTCTAGAGCCGCATTTTTTTTTCTTCTTCCCAGCAAAGTTGAGCTAAAATCGATCAAGCAGTCAGGCTTGATCTTGTTGACAGACAAACAGACAAACCAATACACGCAGATGAAAACATAACCGCCAAGACGTACGTAGACAGTTATCAACCCTGTCCAGCCTCTCATCGGCTGTGTGAACTCAAGGTCAGGGAAGATTCTGCCAGTGCTGCCGAGTGGGTCTACTGATCAGTCAGTGTTTACTCTGGTTACCCGGCGATTCAGCTGTCAGTTCTCACATTGTTCACTACCTTGAAGCTGGCTCCCATGGTTGGCACGTAGGTGGAATCAGCACGCCCCAATTCCGTACATCGTGATATTGGTGGTTTTCCCGCACCCTGTCATCCAAAAAAAAAAAAAAAAAAAAAAAATTTAAAAAATAAATAAATAAAAAAGAACGACAAAAAGGGCCATTGTTGACAGAATCAGCGCCAACAACCGCTAGCAACAACATCAGTTTTGTTGTTTGTTTGTTTGTTTTTTGTTGTTGTTGTTGTTTTTAAAGGTTTGCTCGTTTGTTTGCTTTCTTGTTTGTTTGCTGTTCTTGTGGAGACAGCTCGATCGAAGCGGTAGACGCTTACAGAATATTTTGGGGGTAATTTCTCCACAAAAACTGGGAAATGTCAACACACGGAAAACATTCAGCCAAAGTATGCAGAAGGAAATTAATCAGCATAACGTGTCCTTAACTGTGATGAACCAGCAAAAGACGTAAAAGATGGTCATGGTGATGCATTTATTTCACACAGTCGTACGGATGGGAGTGAGAAATGTTTGTAATACTGAAAAGTTTGCAGCCAAACGTTTGGGGGGTGGATGGGTATTGGGGTGGGTGGGTGGGTGGGTGCGTGGTGGTGTTGGTGTGACGTGAAGAGCGCTCACGCGCTTGGGTAGGGGGACGGAGAGGGAGACGAGTTATCGGGACCAATGACATCCTTTCAGGTGTGTGTATATACGGAATTGGTTGCTTACGCATAAATTTTGCTTTGATATTGTGACTACCATTGTTAACATATTTGAGAGAGAGGGGGGAGGGGGAGGGGGGAGAGAGAGAGAGAGAGAGTGTGTGTGTGTGTGCGGGTGTATGAGTAAAACAAAATGAAAAACTGAAAATAATTAAGTCCTTTGTTTCATCTATGTTGTTTCCCTTGTATAAGCAACACATTATCAGAGTGAGTGTGCCGGTACACCACACATTAGAACATTAACAAACCCAGACACTTTGTATCAATTGCCAAAACACTAAAATCGGCAAAAAATATGTCCATTTGTAAGAGAACATACAGACTATGCATGGTGTGTATGAGATTGGCTGGGAAAGAAAAGAAGAAGAAAAAAGAGAAAAAAGAGAGAGAAAAACTAGTAGTGGAAATTGTTTGTTTTTTTTTTCCCGTTTTTTTTTTTTTTTTTTTTTTTTTGGCAGATGAAGAGGACAGTGTGAAGCACCAAAAAATGAAGAGGTGGATTTTGGCCTTAGGAAAAAAAAAGAAAAAAGTACACACAAAAAATCACCACCTTAGGTGCTCCATTGATCCGAGAACTGATGCCACCAAAAAAAAAAAAAAAAAAAAAAAAAAAAAAACCAGGACAGTTTACTGCGTTCTCCTTTGATACAAAACCCGGAATTTTATACTGAATTTTGTACGCATCCTTCGAAGTGCATACGGAGAGAGAAAAAAATCGCCAAAACGCCAGTACGGAAATCCGTATAATACGGAACTATTCCCACCCATGCAGTCGTCATTCCGGTGATCAGATACAGTGTGGAAGTATGGTTTCCAATCCATCAGAAGTTGGCGAAGGTGGACTCTCCCTCACGCTGGTTCCATGACCGAGACCTCATTGCCAACAGTAGGAGGCTGGCTTGGTTTCCTGCATATTTTGGATCAGGAAAGGCAGCACTGACCACCACCAAAGTGACCCATTAAGCTGTGCAGCGTCTCCTCCGGTGGGATGCCTCAAGGCCTGGTATATATGAACTGTCTGTGGTTGTTACACCGGTCCTGAGGCTGCTAGGGGACGACAGCTTTTTTTTTTCTTTTTCTGTCCCATCTTCTACGCCACCTCAGTGGCAGTGCACCCATGCCGCTCATTTCCGACAACCCCAGCCACAGCCACAGCTCGGTCGGCCCCCGCCGCAACCCCGGCACCGGCAATCCACAGGGAGCAGTCAATGTCAAGTCATCAAGAGGCAACCCACCGGAGGAGACACTGCACTGCTGGCGAGTCACTTGGGTGGTGTTCAGTGGCACCTGTTCTGATCCAACATACGCAGGACGCCACCTACTAAGCCCCCTACTGACGACAATAATTGCTTAGTCGCGGAGCTGGCGCAAATGAGCTCTCCCTCCGGAGGGCACCACCATGTCCGTCCAGCGACAGCCCCCAAGGACTCGCCGATACCGGTGACCCCGACGGAACTAAACCAAGGCCACACACGTGGAGAGGACATCGAAACTGAGGTCATAATGAGAGCAGGGCATGAAGGGCCATAGAATTTGACTTTTTTTTTTTTTAATGCTGATCGATGAGAATGAGGATGATATAAGATGATGCTAACGGATTTCCATTCCGGTCTGAGACTGCATGACAGGGCTGTACTCTAGGCTTCCTTTCATAATATATCCCGGCGTCAACCAGGCCCGAGAAATACAGACACATACAGTGTTGGTCAGGAATTTGAGCAACCCTCTCAGAGACCCATCCATTAAGTGGATGAATCTCGACTGTGTGGTCCCAGTCTTCCAAACTGAGCCCGTAGCAAACTCAACTCTGGGTAGGAGCCGGTCGGAGAAGAAAAATCCCACACGACTCTGATGGGAATCGAACCCACGAGACGATGTTGGTTATAGATGGAGGGAATGGAAGAAAGAGGGTGGGTGTAATGTCACCGAGAGTGCATGGTCATGACACAATTACAAAATAATAAAGAAAAGAAAAGAAAAACCAACAACAACAACCAAAAGAGAAAAAACAAAAAATGACAATAGTAAATTGGTCTCCAACACTCTCTCCCGGTCCATCTTTTATTGAAAAAACAACAAAACAAGGAAACCTAAAAAAAAAAAATGAACATAAAAAATCAGAACTCCACCTACCCCCACATCACCACACGCGATCACTGTCATTAAAAGGATATATATCATCAGCAACTTAATGATGTTGGCTTTACAATGTGGCAAAGTGACTTAGGGCAAAGGCAAGAGCTCGATCGAACCAAGGATTTTCAACTTCAATCTTATATATGTCGGATGCTCAATCCATCTTCGTGCCTGCCACTTTGCACAGATTAATCATGCAGACTAAATCTGCTGGGTGTTGTGGATCAATAGAAGTAGCAGAGACAGCAAGCAACCAGCGCTCAGATCAGCCAGGCAAACAATCTTGAGACCAGACCAGAATCGATGTTCTCTTCTCTTTTATGTCAGCAAGGATGGTCAGCAAGCATCTGTCAGCGAGACCCGTCAGCAAGAACAACGCAAGAACAACTGCGTAAGAACAACAACCCACCCGAACACACAAACACACTCTCCTTTTATACATGCTCGTCGTCAATTGATCGGACGACCAACACTACCACATCACCCTAACAACATAACATCGAAACAAATCTAACGACCGACTCTACGACATCATCCTACCAACATGACATCGAAGCAAAATAATACTATAACAAACTATCGATAAACGCAATATAATAATCTAATTCTAACCAACAACTATTAAATGAAACTTAATCAAGTTTCCGATGATTTGCTTGCCTTCGTTCCGAAAACGAAATGTAAACAAGCAAATCATCGTAGCAACTAACCCTTAGCAACTGTATCAAAATTTATATTCCCAAATAATTGATTTCTCTTCTTCGTTGATATTTTCGTTATTGATGTATGATTTGTGTTTGAACTAAAAACAGCTTAAATGTTTGTTTGTTTCGATATAACTTATATTTACCTATCTTCCATGGAAACATATTCTATTTTGGATCTACAATCTGATCTTTATGATTAAAGAGCGTTTGACGTCATTCGTTTGTTAAGAGTGATTTCTCTTGTAATAATGGCTGAAAAAATCGTAAATAACTTTTCTTCACTTCTCCACATCTGCCCCCTACTCTTGTTTTTCAATGCCCTCATTGAATCGAAAGTTGGGACAGGTGCTAGGATGGGTATATAACTCCACTTCCTAGTCAATTTCCTGTATTAGGGTTACTGCCCCTTCCAAAATATATAAAGTAAAATTTAATAATATTCAACACTTTTCTCTCTCCCCCTTCTCTCGATTATTCAAGGTCCTCCTTGAATGAAAAGAATAGAGTATATTTGATACTTCTTATTCTTTTTAAAGAGATTAGGACAATTTGATTCATATCGCTATCTTTAATAGGTAATATGATAATCAACTATTAATAGAAGGGGAAAATCCCGATTATTCACGTGACGCGTTCTTTTCATTCAGCTTGCGAAATGAAAGAATAAAATGAAGGCACTGATTCAAACTGCGTTATTTTATAAATAAGGCGAGTTTGAATCAGGGGAATGGGGTTTGTTATAAAATTATAATTGAAGGCATTGATTCAAACTGCGTTATTTCATGAATAAGGCAAGTTTGAATCAAGGGGTAGAAGGAATTAATAGTTTAACAAAAAGGAGCTTTACGACTTATGATTATTTTAGGGGTGATTTGATTCTAGTGCGTTATTTTATAAATAAGGCACTGAGAATCAAAACGGGAACAGGGAGAAGGAATTATTTTCTTTCTCAGCCATTCTGTAGCCAAACTACACACGAGAGATGAAAAATATATTTGTATATTTCCATGGAAGATCTGTTATAAAATAGACATTGTCAAAAGAAAATAAAAATTAAACTTTTAGCAAAGATAACTTTTCAAAAATATAGTAAAGTTGTTCTTGCTGAGGTTGTTGTTCTTGCTGACTTTTCCTTTTTCTTTCTCCAAATATCTCTTTTCTGCTTATGAAAGAGAAATGCCTAACTTTTCTAATTCTAATCTTGCTAACTTTTCTTTCTCCAAACGTCTCTTCTCTGGAGAATGCCTAACTTTCTATTCCTAACCACTGTTTTTTAAACAAAAATTACTGGATTCTCAGAATACACTTTTCTTGGTTTGCTGGCAAGCCTTAGGGATCTTCTATGAAGCGGAACCGGTGTAGGCAGCGGAACTGGTTTCTTCCGTTCAGGAGTCTGGGGAATGTTCATCATTACGAAGTCTTCCTCGGATTCGCTGTAGGAGTCTTCGTCCCGTGTAGGAGGTGGTATTGGGTCTTCGTCCTCGTCTTCCTCTGGGTTCGTGGCTGGCAGCATGTCTTTCCTGTTGACCGTGCGGTCGATTCCTCCAGCCAATGGTCGTACCACGTAGGCGTCGTTGTTATAGGGCCGTGTGACGACCTGGAATAGTTGAGGCTTCCAGGCATCTTGCAACTTCCCTCTCTCCCGGTTGCGAAGGTAGACCAGGTCCCCTTCAGACAGGATGGAGGGAGACGTCTTCTGTCTGGCTTCGTCTCTCCTGGCGGCGATTTTCTGGGACTGTTGGCGTGCCTTGCTGTAGGCGTCTCTCAGGCGAGCCTGGTGAAGATTGACCCAGGTGTCGAGTTCAACTGGCTGGTTGTCGTTGCCCAAGATGTCATCGACTGGGAGTCTTGGGTGTTGCCCGAATAGTAGGAAATGTGGTGCGAAACCCGTGGTCCGCGTGAGGCGTGTTATTGTAGGCCTGGACCAGTTCCGGCAGGTGGACAGGCCAATTCCTTTTCTCTTCATGGGTGAGGGAACGAAGGAGCTTGAACATGGAGCGGTTGAACCTCTCGCATTGCCCGTTGCCCTGGGGATGGTAGGGGGTCGTGTGGGTCTTCTTAATGTTGTACATCGTGCAGAGCTCGGCGATCAGGTTGGACTCGAAATTTCGCCCTTGGTCGCTGTGGATACGTTCTGGAACCCCGTACTTCAGGAACCATTCTTTGATCAGAGCTTTGGCCACAGTGGAGGCTTCTTGGTTGGTGGTGGGTACCGCTTGTGTAAACTTGGAGAAGACGTCTGTCATTATCAGGACGTTTTCTCTACCGTCGCTGGCAGCTTCTAACTTGGTGAAATCTATGGCCAAGACTTCTAACGGTCGCGATGCTTGAAGGTGTCCTGACGTGGTGAAAGTCTTGGGATGTTGCCCCAGGGTGCATCTCTGGCAGTTGGAGATGTGACGTCCCACGTCCCCGTGCATGCCCGGCCAGTACGCTTGTGTGCGCAGGAGCCCCATGATGCGGTTGATTCCCTGGTGGCCCATGTCGTCGTGAAGGGAGGTCAGGACTTCTTCTTTCATCGTGCGGGGCAGGACCAGTTGTCGGCAGGGCCCATGTTGCAGATCTTCGACCTTCCTGTAGAGGATCCCGTCTTCCAAGAAGAGTCGTGAGCGCTGCTGGCAAAGGGTTTGAAGATCTCGGTTCCTCTTGTGGGGGGTTCTTCCGGCCATACTGCCAGACTGGGGCGATGACTGGATCTTGTGCTTGCTCTGCTCGTACTTCAGCCAGCGTCTTCTTCAGCATCAGGGGTGTTGTTCCGGTATAAGCGTGACTCTGCAGTCCGTCTCTTGGATGGCAGCAATCTGGGATGGGACAGGAGTAGCAGCGGGCTTCATCTTCCGTGGTGGGGGCAGTCTGGAAAGGGCGTCGGCAGGATTTGTCTTTCCAGGCCGGTACTTGATTTCGAAGTCGAACTGTGCTAACTGAGCAGCCCAGCGTTGCTCTAAGGCGCCCAGGGAAGCTGTCTTGAAGTGGGCAAGGGGATTGTTGTCGGTGTAGACGACGAACTTGGAGCCCAGGAGGTAGTCTCTGAATTTTTCGGTGACAGCCCACTTCATGGCGAGGAATTCTAGCTTCATGCTAGAGTAATTGGCCTGATTCTTTTCTGTTGGACGTAGCCTTCTGCTTGCATAGACCAGGACCTGGCGTCGCCCATCTTGTTCTTGAGAGAGAATGGCGCCCAGTCCGTCGTGGCTGGCGTCAGTCTCCAGGATGAAAGGCTTGGTGAAATCTGCGTAGCCCAGGACAGGTGCTGAAGTCATGGCGGTCTTCAGTTTTCTGAAAGCTTCCTCATGGTGTTGGGCCCAGCGTGTGGTGATGTCGGCGTTTTTTTTCTTGCTTTTGTCGCTGGAGACCAAGTCGTGGAGGGGACCGGCTATCTTGGCAAAATTTCTGATGAACCACCGTAGTAGCTGGCGAAACCCAGGAAACTGCGGAGCTCAGAGGTTGTAGTGGGGACTGGCCATTCCTTGACAACCCGTACCTTGGAGTCTTCGCAGGATACCCCTTCAGCAGAGATGGTGTGCCCCAGGTAGATGACTTGGCGTCGCAGGAATTGACATTTGTCTGCCCTCAACTTGAGTCCCGTTTCTTTGATTCTTCGGAGCAGGCGTTCCAAGTGTTCCAGGTGTTCTTCAAAGGTCTTTGAGTAGATCAGGAGGTCGTCGATGTAGACCAAGAGGAACTGGAACATGAATTCGGACATCGTAGACTGCATCAGTCGCTGGAACGTGGCTGGTGCTGTGCAGAGGCCCATTGGCATTCTGGTATATTCAAAGAGGCCCACTGGAGTGGTGAAAGCCGTCTTATGTTGATCGTCAGGGTGCATGGCTATCTGGTGGAAGCCGGAGCCAAGGTCAAGGGTGGAAAAGTACTGTGACCCGACCAGAGCATCGAAAGACTCTTGGATTCTGGCAGAGGGAAAGCATCTCTGATGGTTTTGGAGTTCAACTTGCGGTAGTCGACGCAAAGTCGGATGGACCCGTCTTTCTTCCGGACGATGACAATCGGTGCGGCGTAGGGCTGTAACTCTCAGTGATGATGCCCTTCTTCAGTAGTTCTTTCAGGTGACTCTGAACTTCTTCAAATTGATGGGGAGGAATTCTACGATATGGTTGAGCCACTGGTTTTTCATCTGTAGTCTTCAGCCGAAGTGTCACTGCATCAGTGTAGCCCAGGTCTGTAGAGTCAGTCATGAAAGCGTCGGAGTACTTTTCAAGGAGGTTCTGTAGCTTCTTTTTCTGTCTGTCAGTGCCATCGAAGTCTGGAGGAAGGAGTTGGACTTTGTTTTGCTGCTTGCCTCTGTCTTCTCTCTTTCTTCTTCTTCTTCAGCAGTGACTTCTGATACGATGAGTTCGTTGACGTTGAGCTGGATCAAAGGCCCTTTTTCATGCGTGTTGACAGCTTCTAAGACAGCTACTGGAGTTCTGGCAGGCAGGAGTTTGTCCTCATGTGTCAGGTTTGCCATCCTGACATAGCGTGACTGCCAGTGGTTGTTGAGCAAAGTGGGGACTAGTAGCAGGCCTTGGGGAAGTGGTTGCGTCGATGGTGAAGCCATCAGGATATGAAGTCAGTCTTCGGCTTGAGACTTTGATTGTCGCAATAGAGAAGGCAGGGATGTGTTGACGGGAGATCGTACGAGCGATGTCCTTGGTAGACATCTTCTTCTTCTTGATTTCTTGCGCTAAGAGTTGAAGGGTTGGAGGAAGGTTTGAAGCATTGTTCAGGCAGGGTTCTAAGACGTTCATCCCCAGCAGTACTGGGACTCGTTCCTTCTTCTCCCTCATAAATGGCTCCGTAGGCGTTTTGACTACGAAGACCGGGTGTTTGAGCAGAGGGTATTGAAGACTTGTATGTCGACCAAGTAGATGGCGAGTAGGGCACCTCTGCCCCATTCACTGCTCGTATTTTGACGAGGCCATCTTCTTGTCGAAGATTCTTGAGATTTCTTGCAGCCCAAGCTTCTGTGACAGTCGTTACTATCGCTGCCCGTGTCCACGAGAGCCTGTGTCGTCCTGCCGTTAATCTTGATTTCAGTCGTCGGACATCTTCCGGCGAGGTTTGTCTTCGTTTCTTCCTTTGATGCGCAGCCTTTTGCTGCGAACTTGACTTCTTCTATTGTTGTTGACTGCTTCTTCTTCCTCCCCCCCGCTGCCTGGTTTTCCATAACAGCGGGGTTACTCGTTTCCCCTGCATCCTGTAGCCCTGTTGATTTTGTCTTTGCTGCCTTTGAAGATACTGTTGTCTTGCTCGGCAGTTTGCTTGGACGTGTCCCTTGCGCTGGCACCACCAGCACGTCCGTGTAGACTGGGAAGCTGGCTGGTGGGTGAAGGAAGGCTGATGGGAATGCATTCTGGGAGGGGACATCGCTGGTTGCTGCCGACTTCTAGGGGCATTGATGTGCTGCTCTTCTATGCTGCCATATAGGTGTTGCTTGAGGGCTTCCGTCTTCAGAGTCAGCGCCGATATTTTCTCCTCCAGCCTCTGCAGCATGTCGGGGCCCAGTGATGTCTGTTCGATGGCATTCTCGGCGATGGAGTCTTCCCTCATCCATCGTTGTGCTTCCTTTGTTGCTTCTATGAAGGTAGCCCGGGGGTGTTCCCTTGTAAACCGCTTCATGTCCCTCTTCAAGGATGCCGGGTGCAGGCCGTTGACGAAGGCGTCCCGGAGTAATGTTGGCTCGAGAGGCGCGTCAGGATTCGCCTCGTAGATCTTGACCCATAGCATGCGGAGTGTTGATGCGTATTCGCCTATAGACTCGCCCCTACCAAGCTGTCGCTTGAAGAAGGTCGCCGTCAGTGTTGAGTGATCTTTTTGTTCCCCCCATTCTTGTTCAAGAATCTTGATTATTTTCTCAGCTGAGTTGATCTCCCCTGCTTCCCGTGTCAGGATCTCTTGCTTGGCTCGTCCGTCAAGTGAGTTCAGAAGCCAGCTTGCCGCTAAACGGTCTGGGATGGGCTGAAGTTGCAGGATGAGGCGCACCTCTCGGGCGAAGTCCTCCACATCGCCATCGCCTGAAAATTTACGCAGCTTGTAGAGTCTGCAGGGGTTGCTGTGTTGCTGGAACCGGTCGCCAGCATCAGTGTTGTGTTGATCTTGGGGTTCGCCAATGGTCATCATCTCTTCAATGATGTCCATAATCTAATCTGAAGAAGCTGGTCTGGACCGCAGCCGGCTTACTGAGTCTGGTCTGCTGTCAATATAGGCTTACTTCTATATTATGATCCACAATCCCACTTCTGACACCAAAAATCTGTGGCAAAGTGGACTTAGGGCAAAGGCAAGAGCTCGATCGAACCAAGGATTTTCGACTTCAATCTTATATATGTCGGATGCTCAATCTCATCTTCGTGCCTGCCACTTTGCACAGATTAATCATGCAGACTAAATCTGCTGGGTGTTGTGGATCAATAGAAGTAGCAGAGACAGCAAGCAACCAGCGCTCAGATCAGCCAGGCAAACAATCTTGAGACCAGACCAGAATCGATGTTTCTCTTCTCTTTTATGTCAGCAAGGATGGTCAGCAAGCATCTGTCAGCGAGACCTGTCAGCAAGAACAACGCAAGAACAACTGCGTAAGAACAACAACCCACCCGAACACACAAACACACTCTCCTTTTATACATGCTCGTCGTCAATTGATCGGACGACCAACACTACCACATCACCCTAACAACATAACATCGAAACAAATCTAACGACCGACTCTACGACATCATCCTACCAACATGACATCGAAGCAAAATAATACTATAACAAACTATCGATAAACGCAATATAATAATCTAATTCTAACCAACAACTATTAAATGAAACTTAATCAAGTTTCCGATGATTTGCTTGCCTTCGTTCCGAAAACGAAATGTAAACAAGCAAATCATCGTAGCAACTAACCCTTAGCAACTGTATCAAAATTTATATTCCCAAATAATTGATTTCTCTTCTTCGTTGATATTTTCGTTATTGATGTATGATTTGTGTTTGAACTAAAAACAGCTTAAATGTTTGTTTGTTTCGATATAACTTATATTTACCTATCTTCCATGGAAACATATTCTATTTTGGATCTACAATCTGATCTTTATGATTAAAGAGCGTTTGACGTCATTCGTTTGTTAAGAGTGATTTCTCTTGTAATAATGGCTGAAAAAATCGTAAATAACTTTTCTTCACTTCTCCACAACAAGAACAGAAGAGGCCACTAGCTTTTGGAGAACAGGTGGAATATGGCGGGATGATGGTGAAGATGCTTCGTCATCACGAGCAATTTTTCTTTTTTTTTTTTTTTCTTAAATCATTAAATCTGCGTCACTTTGTGACATTTATTCACGTCATTTTGGCATTGCCCAGTTCACAAATTGCTTTACTGAAGATTGAAGATTGCAGACCCATTCGAAAAAACATGGAACAGCAACGTCTACCATGGAGATGTTTGTGTCCGGGAAACCAAGATCTACATTGCGCTGTGCCTCTCCTTGTTCCCCACCCACCATTTACCCTTCATCTATAATAGTGTTTAGTCGGACATGTGCATCATATAGCCAGTTGCCTTTCTTCTGTTTCTTTGGTCTCAATGACGCAACATGACTGTCTCAACTAGAACAGAAACAAAAACAACACCAACAATGTCACAGATAAACAAAAAAACAACACCAACAATGTCACAGATAAACAAAAACAACCACCCAAACATGATCAGACAGGCTGTCCCCTACGACAGTTCAGTTGTTGGCCTGCGCTTGTTTTTCCCCCACTATTAGATTGTTCGTCTATGTATTTTGTCTGACTTTATTCAAGTTTAAAAGGCTGTGCCAGTCTTGAATAAAAGTTACTCTGTGTTAGGTTTCCTTATGGGAGCAAAACATACCCCACTTGTTTACTGTTTATCGTTTACTGTTCCCTACCTCATTTCATTTCCGATTTTGCTTTGATTAAATTGAGGTTAATTGTATTTGTTTCTGTCCGTCTGTGTGTTTGTCTTTTGATCTCCCTTGCATCTTTGGGTGGATCCTCAGGCGTAGGCTCAAAGCCTGTCGTCCCCTACGACAGTTCAGTTGTTGGCCTGCGCTTGTTTTTCCCCCACTATTAGATTGTTCGTCTATGTATTTTGTCTGACTTTATTCAAGTTTAAAAGGCTGTGCCAGTCTTGAATAAAAGTTACTCTGTGTTAGGTTTCCTTATAGGAGCAAAACATACCCCACTTGTTTACTGTTATATTTTTGTTTTATTCTTATCAACCCAATTTCAATCAAAATATATAATCAACATCTGATCGTGTGCATGCCAACAATCTGTGGAGCAAAGCTACTCCCAAAAGCCTGGCATGTGGGGCAAAAAGACACAAAGTGAAGCAAGTATTCGGTTCTTGTCCACGTACACAATCTACATAAATTTATATGAACGACACATCCCGGTGGGGCTTTGAATCAAAGATCCGAGTAGGCAAGACTACCAGTTGGAGTACTGCCACAAGAAATAATCAGTTCAAAAACTGATGGAGTGTGTGTGTGTGTGTGTGCGTGCGTGCGTGTGTGTGTGTGTGTGTGTGTGAGAGAGAGAGAGAGAGAGAGAGAGAGAAGAGAGAGAGAGAGAGAGAGAGAATTCCTCAGCAATACTTTGCAAAAAGGCATACGACCAAGATCTTGTTTTTCTAAAATCTACATTATTTTTTGGAACTATTTTCAAATGATTTTCTAGATAGTGACGTCTATAGATCTATGTTTAGATCTAATGATTATTTATTGTCACGATTGAATGTTTATCAATCTGATCAATGTACGTTTTATGCTCCAAAACTGTATTTTCGTGGCAAAAAATTTCAAGACAACCACATTTTGTCTGAATGTACATACTCACAAAAGCTTAATTAGAAACTTATCACGCCCAAAACGGTCTTTCAACCTGAGAACCGTTACAAAACGAACACTGACTAAATTTCTTACAAACCCGAAGAAAATTTCAAATTCATACATAATGAAATGAAAGTACGGGGTGAAATCGTTTACATACTTTCATCATTTTCACAGTGAAAATTCAGTAGTAGTAAAACGTACCTAAAGAACCCAAAATCAAACAATTGGCAAGGTAGTTTTTCTTGGACATTTTGAAGGCGTTGTGGAAGGGTGTCTTTTCACTCAAAATTAACCCCAAATGCTAGCCTAATTGTAACTCTCAATCTCTCTCTCTCTCTTCTCTCTCTCTCTCTCTCTTTCTCTCTCTCTCTCTGCGCATGTATACACATTTACACGCGGATTATATACATATTTCTTTTCCCTCCCCACTGACCTTTTCGCAACAGGCATGTTTTAGGCATTATTCTATTCAACCATTTTCCAAATTGTCAAATTAATGGCTGAAATGCTGCGCTGACCGTCGATATAGTGACATTGTAAGGGACAGACGTGAACAGCACACTTAAAACAA
>CM031618.1:8074455-8081955 GCA_018398815.1 Conus ventricosus | reverse complement strand
TCAGACGATTTGCTTGATTTGTCAGCCGTGGCTGGCTGCTAACAAGAGTTGAATGTGTTAGGGCTCAAACAAAGACCGGAACCAAACAGTCGAGTTTCATTCATGTCATGGATATGTCCTTGGAAGTGGTGCTCAAACTTCCTGACCAACACTGCAGGTGTCTGTATCGCTCGGGCCTGATTGGTGCCAGTATACATTAAGTAAGAAAGCAAGCGTAGAGTACGCACTGTCGTCACGCAGTCTCTGACCAGAATGGAAGTCCATGGCATCATCTTCATCACACCCGTTCTTCTTGATCATTATCAAGCACGCACACATGAAAAACAAAAGTCTCAACTTTTGTGCCCCCCCCCCCCCCTCCCCACCTAATGCTCTTCTCTCGTGGTGACCTCCCGTTCGCTTCTATCTCCACGACCACATCTGTGGTGACTCGGCAGGTCGTCAGGAATTTTGTGGGGGTTGTCAATGGATGGACATGGTGGCGCTCTCGGGGGGTGTGGGTGGGGGTGGGGGGGTGGGGGATGGTGATGTGATGCTCACTGACTCCAAGACTAAGCAATTGCTGTTGTTGCCAAGGAGGCTTAGTTGGTGTCGTCCTGCATTCAGTTTGTTAGATCAGAACAGGCACCTCGGAAACACTACCAAAGTGACTCGATCGGCGACAGCAGTGCCGAATCTCCTCTGATGGGTTTCCCCATGATGACTCGGCATTGACTGCTCACTGCGGACTGCCAGTCTCGGACTGCGTCGCAGGACTGCATAGTACCACCAGCAGACCTGAGGGATGTGAAACATAAAAACAAACAAACAAACAAACAAGCCAATAAACAAAACAAAAAAATTCAACATGATTGAAATGAAAATGAAACTCGGGAGAACTATTTTGGACATAGTGTTTGATGTACTCATGAACAGTCTTCAAATGTTCAAGGGGAAGAAATCCGAATTATTTCTCTTACGGGCAGGTATAAGTCCCTCACAGATGTTGGCGAATTGTGTGATCTGATACATTTTTACAAGTGTAAGGGGTAGAGAGACACACAAAAAAGACAAATTTTGATGATTTATTATTTGATTAGGCCTTTTTTGTTTAAAATCCCCTCGAATCCTTGATACAGACAAAATGAAGGTGTTGTTTGGTAAGGTAAAGGACAGGGAAAAAAATCTGTGTTCACCATTTACCATAAATACTAACATCTTCAGACTGGTGCTTGGAATGACAAGTGTTTTCATTTGATTGCGCAGATGCAGACTGGAACCCAAGCAATTCTTTGCAAGGGAGAGAAGGCAGTGGTGGTCGGGAAGAGGAGCCGCGACAGCTCAGTGGTGGTGTCTCTCATGTTGTTCTTCACGTGTATACACGCTGCAATCTTTGTGGCTCTGTCTCTCTACACGCAGCACAGGCTGGACAACGTGGAACTGAAGATTTCTGTCATGCAGGAGGTAGGACAAATGAAAAGTGCACAGAAAAGAGTAAGAGCACCAGTTTGAATGTTTATTGAACTAACAGGCCATGGGTCGTAAACTGAAAGGACACTCACCTGAATAAACCTCAATGATAATACATACATACACACCCACGCACGCACGCACGCACGCACGCACGCACGCATATACACACACATACATACATGCACGCACGTATGCACACGTACGCACGCGCGCGAGCACACACACACACACACACACACACACACACACACACACACACACACACGCACACACACGTACACACGCACGCACGCACGCACGCACGCACACACGCACGCATGCACACACCCCACCCACACACACACACACACACACACACACACACACACACACACACACACACACACAAGTCCCTTCAAGTGAACAAAACGTGAAGATTAGGAAAAGCAGAACTAAGTGAACTAATTTCTGAATTAGTAGTTAACCTTTCACCAGGTGAACACCAAGATTAATCGCATAGGACGAATCACCAATACACAATAAATTAGATGACGGAGGAGGAGGGGGGGGGGGGGGGGGGTTGGAGGGGGGAGGAACGAAGCTTTATACAACCAAGCCGCTTCTTTCCTTTTCAAAATACACTTCATTACGAACAAGGTAAACGTTTTCCCTTATTTGTGGGGGTCTCCTTGCCCCAAAGATAGTAACATACGCTGATTGGTAGGAAGAATGATTGGTAGGATGAATGATTGGTAGAAAGAGTGATTGGCAGGAAGAAATGATTGATAGGAAGCATGAATAAAACCGTTGATTTCAGGAATGGCCACAGAGACAAACGAAGACAAGCCCACCGAGCGGTGCAGCGATGAGAAGTGAACAACGGACCGTGGGTTTCAAATCCTGTTGAAACGAGACGTTTTGGATCTTCTCGAAATTTAAGACACGTTCAGGTAATTTGATATCTGTTTGTGGGTAATGCATGCCTGTTTTCATTGTCTGTGTTTGTCTGTGACTGTCTGTCTGTCTTTTCCGTGGTTCATTCCTTCTTACTTTCTTTCTTTCATCTAGGTGTGATTTTGTTGCATTGAAGTTGCCCAAATTGAGGCGGAGAGGGGGAGGGGAGGGGAGGGGTATTGTGTAGAGTAGCGCACACAAGATACGTATGTGCTTACATGTACACACCTCTGCGCACGCGATTGACGCGCCCCCCACACACACGCTCAAGCACGCACGCACGCACGCGCGCGCGCACACACACACACACACACACACCACACCACACACACACAACACACACACACACATGCACGCACGCACGCGCGCGCACGCGCACACACACACACACACACACACACACACACACACACACGCACATGCGCGCCACCACATATACACACATAAACAGCGTCGCGGCACACACACACATACACAATCTCTCTCTCTCTCTCTCTCTCTCCCCCTCTCTCTCTCTCTGTAAAACATACATACATAGGCATACATACATACATTACTCTGTGCCAAACACACACAGAGAGAGAGAGAGAGAGGAGAGGAGAGAGGAGAGAGAGAGAGAGGAGGGGAGAGAGAGAGAGAGAGAGAGGAAGGCATGGAGCGTGACCTTTCATGCTATGGTCTCATCGTGACCTAGCTTTCGATTTTCCATCCAGGCCGGTATACGTGCGATAGTGTAATTCGCTTTTTTTTTTCTCCCCCTCTTTTTCCCTTTGTTTTGTTCTATTTGTTTGTTTGGTTGGTTTTTCTTAACATTTGCGAGAAAGTTGAATAGAATCCGGCCGGTTGCGTACCCCGATACATATGTTGATGTATCTAAGTGAAAGATGTATCAAAAACAATGTTTAAACACGTAATACAGACTTAGCTTTCTTCAGTTCGAAATCCGTTTCATCGTTTACATAAACCGAACAAATGCTATCTGTAAGGATTTGAGATCAGAAAGAAATCTTTCAGAATCATATCAGGCCATTATTTTTTTTATTCCAAGCACCATAAACAGGAATGAGTCCTCTGATTGCTGAACAAAAGTTATTGAACGTTTCACTCTGTTTTCAGTTCGTATCAGGCCTGCGTTCACAGTCTGATCAGCAGAATTAGACCAGCAGCTCCGAAAGAGCGGGGATGTGTGTGTGTGTGTCGGGGGGGGGGGGGGGGGGGGGGGGGGGGGGGAGGGGGGGGGAAGGAGGGGGGATAGGAGGGAACAGGGGATCTTATCTTCCTCTGCAAAAAACATAGTTACCTTTTCTCGATTTATTTTTTTATTATTTTTTTCCCTTGGTCGACCTTCGTCAAGGCGGCTTATCATGAAATATATTTGGATAGAACTCAATGAGCCAGTTACACATACAACCTTCTACTCGCATCTCTCTCTCTCTCTCTCTCTCTCTCTCTCTCTCTCTCTCTCTCTTCTCTCTCTCTCTCTCTCTCTCTCTCGCTCTCTCTCTCTCTCTCTCTCTCTCTCTCTCTCTCTCTTTATGTGTGTATGTGCGCGCGCGCGTGTGTGTGTGTGTGTGTGTGTGTGTGTGTGTGTGTGTGTGTGTGTGTGTGTAATGTATGAGCGCGCGCATGCGTGCACGCGCGTGGTCACGGGGCTACTTCTAATATCTGTTGCAAGTCTACAAAATGAAATACATGGTCTATGCTGATTTCGACTGATAGGCATACTGCATATGTACATGAATAATCAAGACCCTCTCCATCCCCCCACAACCCACACACACCCCACCCACACACACCACACACACACACACACAACACACACACACACACACAATTAATAAGGCAAATTTTGAAAGTTCTTCTAATCGTTAATAAAAACTATTGAAAAGGCAAATTTTTAAGTTCTTTTAATTGTTTTTCCAAAAAATCTATTTATGCTTTTTTTTTTCCACAGGAAGAAATTGCCCATAGAGTATGCCGACAAGAGATCGGAGAGGTGTTGAAAACAGCTTGCGGATGTCATTTTCCGCAATGAAAACGAGGCAGAGGGGCCAGGATGTGCGCACGCGTTTGATTCCTGGGTGTCAAAAGCGGCAGACGACAGGAACACTCGGCAGACGACAGGAAATGGCCTGGGAGGGATTTTTTGATGAACTTGCCAATGCTGAGGTAAGCATAATTATGTAATTGTTTATCTGATGAAATTTAGCCGTTTTTGTGTGTGTGTGTGTTTGTTTTTTTAGTCGAGAGTAAGGCCAATCACACACACACACACACACACACCACACACACACACATCAAATGAATGGGCTGACAGAGCATCAAAAAAAAAAAAAAAAAAGCAATTAAATCGAGTGGTGTTTATAGAATTGATACATACTCTTTTTTTTCCAGGAAATGTACCCTTATTGAAAAAGACTTATGGAATCATTTTCAGAAATTTCAAGAGGAGTTTAAATACAGTTCAAATAATTTTCTTACCAATCAGCACACAAGGTTCTCTTATTATTGTATAATCTCAGCCACATAGAAATCTATATATATTAAAAAAAAAAAAAAAAACGGACAGAAGAGAAGACAGATAGTATCATTTGCATACAGGTTTAAATTAAACGCTTTTAAAACAAAATTTAGCAAAATAAAATATCACACGCAGAATGCATAGTTCAGCTAGACGTTTGGCTTGATTATGTTATTTCGTTTGGTTTGATTATGTTGTTTTATGCAATGTTAGTATCAACTCCACTATTTCACGCACCTCCACCTCACATGCAGACTTTTTTTGTTGGTTAAAAATCACATTATGTGTATAGACATTAAATTGAAAGGCGTGCGCGCACACCACCACACACACACACACACACACACACACACACACACACACACACACACACTCACGCATGCACGCATTCCTTGATCTGCTGCTCAAAATATTGTAGCAAATCAGATTCAAACACAAAACGCTGAAATGAGTTTCATGTATCGCTGCATTTTCTACATTTGATGAAGTTAAAAATGGCTATAGTCAACTGTCACACACTCAATCAGTAGTAGATCAGTCAATGAATCATGTATTGTGTTCAGCTTCAGATCTTTGAAAAATACTGCGGAAATGCATCCAAGATCTGTTTACCTGGTGAGGCATATTTCGTTGACATAGCTTCGTCCGCGTTGACTTGTTGTCGCTACTATGCTGGTGTTGCCTTGATAGTTGTTGTTGCAACCACTGTTGATAAGTATTGAGGTTGTTACTGTCGTTTTGGCTGTTTCTATTGCCGTTGTTCTTGTGGCAGTTATTTCCTTGCTTCTGTTGCCTTGGTGTTCGTGGTGTCGTTGCTGCTGATGTTGCTGTTGTTATTGTATCAAGTGTTGGCTCAAGGGACGCTGGTCGTGATTGTAAAATTGTGACAAGAGTAACATGAAATAGGTGAAGTACACAGTTTGTTTGTACTTGTGTGCATTTGATGTAATTCTGTTTCTGTACAAATATTACTTTTCTATTAGTTCACTTCTTTTTACTCTTCTCTCTGTCTACTTCTGTATCATTCAGTCTCTCTGTATATGTCTGTCGCTCCTCCCGCATTGATACCCTACCTGCCTCTCTCTCATTACCTACTTCATTTCTTTCCAACAATACATTGTTTAAGCAATCAGCTGAACCTAACACTCTGTTTAACTTATGATGTGATTTTGCATCGCTCACTGTACAAAGAAGGAACCAAAGATTGAAGGTGGAAAAAGAAAGAAAGAAAAAGAAAGGTATATGATTGGTTTGTTTAATTAGTTACCTGTCGTAGCCTGCCACGCACAATCTACTCTCTTCTCATTCACAGTCTGCGCGCACGTGCACAGAATACCTCGGGGTATGTTGACAATGGAATGCAAATCACCGCAGAATAGTTTTGGATGACACTGGTTTCTGTACTAAGCCTGACATCACGAAATGAACTTATCGCATTTTTGACTTGCACAAAAAGATGTCAGATCGCAAGCATTAATTTCTGTCACACATTTGTGATGTGTAAGTACTTTAATTTGTTTAATGAAAACATTTCTTACTGATCGATTTGATTCAAGGAAAAACAATGCGTACTTAATTAATGTAGGTGGTCTGATGTAATACTGTTAATCGTGCACCTGCCTGTCTTCTTCACACAGTCATTCCCCTGGGCCGTCTTTATTCAGTTGATGATCTAATCCTCTAACTCGACTCTTTCAGAGAGAGAGAGAGAGAGAGAGAGAGACTGCTCTTATTGATTATTCGTATAAATACAAAATCCACGTGGCGTAACATTTTGAAAAAATGTAATCATCCGCGGAGGCGGTAATCTGTCCTCTTTCATCCGCACGCAGAAATTGGGTAACTTTTATAAGCAGCCCGACCGTTTTGTTCATACATGTTCCAAATAATCAATGCAGTTTGCCTGTGGATTGGTGATAAGTCGTTATACCTCCGTAGGCCAGAAGGATCTGATCATTTGACGTGCGGATGCCTACAGCTGAAAACTTTTGTAGTACAAAAAAATCAGCTTTCTTTTCTTTCTTCCTTTTTTTCTTTCTTTCTTTCTTCTTTTTTCTTTGTTTTTCTTGGGCGAAGCCTAACCAAGATGTTGAATTTTTTTTTTTAAACAACGACACACAATCATTTAGTGAGTAAGTTTTAAGTAATTAACAATATTCATGAGATTTAGACGTTTTTGCTTTTACAACGGTGAAATGATATAAAGTTAGAAATAGAGTTTGTTTAGAACTTACCGCCAATGACATTGACAAACAAAGCACATGACAAGACACGATGCATTTCAACCACTTGGGTCTTCTTCAGGCGAAAAAAATAAATCACATTTAACATGTGGGACAGTACAGACAAAGAACGAAAAAAGAAGAAAGAAAAATGACTCATCCGTTGTCGGCCATGCGGTCGGTGGGCGGGAAATGACATGGGGCCAGGGGGATTATGGGAGAGGAAACGGGGGGGGGGGGGGGGGTGCGTCGGGGGAGGTGTGTGTGTGTGTGATATGATAGGGTTGTGTGTCTAGTTTATTGGGATGGTGAGGTATCCTTGTGATGGTTGTGGTAATGGTGGATTGATAATAATGGTAAGGGAAAGAAGGG
>CM031618.1:8051955-8069455 GCA_018398815.1 Conus ventricosus | reverse complement strand
ATCGGGTGGCATGTTTGCTCTGTGATGGAGCGCCAAATCGATCAGCAGTTAGGTCTAGCCAGTTCGATATAGCCAGCACCTAGCATCAAAAACAAAAACAAAACAAAAAACAAAAAACGAGAGGGGTTCGGTGCATTTTGGCTCACAGATGATGAATATGCAGCACAGGATGATGAAGGATAAAAGGTTTGGAAAACAATGGGAAAGGAGAATCATGCACTTAAATATTTTTTTATTTTTTTAAAAGCGAAATGAAAGTGAAATGCACTGTTTAAAAGAGATAGGGCCTACAAAGTGGGAATTCTATAAGAGTCGAAAACGATTCACTGTCTGTACACAGTGTGTGGAGTAGAGGGTTGCTGAACGGAGAGGGAAGGGTGGAGAAAGGGACGGAGGGGAGGGCCGTGCTGCCATAGACCATCAATCAGAGTTTTGCGGTTCAAGTGTCTCTGTTCTAATTAATTTCCTTGACTTTGACAGTACAGGAAGCGAGAAGACAGTCGTGCCTTTGCGTCGACTTGTTCCAAATGTGCGTCATGAGATTATAGTGACGTGTCTGTAAGCGAGATCTTTTGACGTGACGCATATTACATCCAATTTTATTCGAAGAATCCATTTCGGGTTTTTCTGTAAAAATCTCTTTACGAGGGGGTGGAAGGCTAGTGGATGGAGAGGGGTGGGTTAAGAGAAACGGAAAGGGGAGGGCTGTTCACCATGTATCATCAGTTCGTGTCCTGAGGTAAAAAAAAAAAAAGACATCAAATAAAAGGGACGTCATTACACATGACATGTTTTTCTGACGTGAAGGGTATAATTTCCAATTGTATTTAATAGACCTGTTTCCGATTTTCTTTCTTTCTTTTTTTTTTCACGAATAGCAGTTGCTTTCCGTTATTCTGACAACAGTGTGCCCATCACGGTGTATCTGTATAGCCTGTGTAAAGATCTGTAATTGCTGAAACAAGCAGGATTGTTTGATTTGCTTCTACAGTGTAGCTTTGCTTGTTCTAGTCGCCATGTATGATCAGCTCATATAATCTTGCCTAGCTCTGTTTGGTCGTATACATTTATGTATGGTCTGTGATAGTTCAATCTGCAATATTTGTATTCATATATGTACAGCCTCGCTTAGTAGAAATCGCATTAGATGGTCCAATCTTCATAGACGTAACTTAATTTTTGTTACGATTTTTGCATGAGATATAGAACATGATTTTCATTAATGTATAAAGCAACAGTTATAACCGATCACAATATGTAAGAAAATTTCATCCTGTAGTATGAAAAATATTGCTTTAAAACGTCAGTTGCGAGCTGAAATATCATGTTTATGCTTGCGGATGCCTTAAAAGGTCGTATCAATATACTAACTGCTCTACAAGCTGTCAACGTTCAAATTCATCGAAGACACACACCCACGCACACATGCCTGCCCGCTCGCACGTACACACAACCGAAACAGGATGGTCACACAGACTCGCTTTGTTTACACATGTTAGGTTAAAATGTGCGATTTGGACTGACTTAACTTGTTGACGTTCTGGTGGTACATTTGCAGTGTTAGATAAACACCCACTTACCATTCTTCAGCGATAGTTATCCCGTCTACGTATCATCTTCGGTGGATATGAATGTTAAACTTAAATGTAACTAATTACAAGACTGTCTCAAGGCTCAAATGTGTATTTGCCACGCCTACAGGATAAATGAAAGCAGAAAATAGGAATAACAAGATGCTAAGCATATAAACGCACTCCCAGTTTATCTTGAATAGTGATAACCTTTCTATATTCCAAATTTTATTAAAACTCACCAATATGTAAGAAACAACGGCAAAATAACGGTTTTAACGGTTATTTAATCGAGGTACACGTTTGAAACGGAAATTTTAATCCTCACTGGCCGCTGTACCTACCAAATTTTATCCAGATCGGACAATATGTCAAGAATAACGGTTTTTAACCGTCAAATTTTGAAACACTGTATGGAAGTGCCATTTGTGTGTGATAACCTTTCTGTATACCAAATTTCATTAAAACCCACCTATATATAAAAAAATAACGGCAAAATAACGGTTTTAACGGTTGTTTAATCGATTATCAGCATTACATCACTTACATTTAGAAAGAGGCTCTGATTTGTCACAAGATCATCCAAACCGCTTATAAATCGGCCAAGTACTTTCTGAGATATTCCATATAGAAGAAAACCCGTTTTGGGCCATTATAGCCGCTAGTAACGGCTATACTTGTAAAATAAAACATCGGGCATCACCCGTGACCCATAATGAACATACCCACAAATTTTCAGAAAGATCGGCCCAGAAGTTTTGTCTGAAGCGAGTGGAACACATTTTGACGAAGGACAGACAGACAGACACACAGACAGACAGACAGCATTTCTTCGTTCCCGTTGTAAAGCACTCCTGTTCTATGAGAACTGGGAGAATAAAAAAAAAAATGAGGGACAGAAAAGGTCGAAAAAGAGCTGGGACAACCACCATCATCAACCAGACTCCACAGTCTGTCGAACGTATGTTTTGCATTACTAACGGCACAAGTAGTGGTACTAGCACTGCTACTCGATTAACAACTCCCTTTTCATCTACTTCTTTCATTCCGCTCTAAAGTTACCGTGTTTTCTAAATCGGCAAAAACCGGTCTGTCTGTCTGTCTGTCTCCCTGCCCGTCTTTCTCTTTCTGTTAGCCTCCTCCCACCCACCCCTCTTTCTCTCTCTCTCTCTTTCGCTTGCTCGCTGTCTGCATACATCCTCTCTCTCTGTGCCTGCATCCTCTCTCTCTCTCTCTCTCTCTCTCTCTCTCTCTCTCTCTCTCTCTCTCTCTCTCTGTATCAATGTTCTAGGTCAATTGTGAACTATTGTTTTTTTTCTTCAGTTTAACGTCATTTCACCATTGTTGATATTAGACGGTGGTAAAAAAAAGTGAAGGGGTTGGGGCATGGCGAGGGGTGGGAAAGTAAGTGTGTGTGTGTGTGTGTGTGTGTGTGTGTGTGTGTGTGTGTGGTGGGAGTGGGGAGCAGGGGAGTTGAGGAGTGATGTGTGGATGAGGGTGCATGTGTACGAGTGGAATTAGTGTTTGTGGCTATTCAATTAGTATATAACTGAACAAAATGTAATTTAAGAGTCCTAAGTAGTGTATCGACTTATGCGATCTAAATTCTATAGAACAGTACTAATATATAGGGGCCTACTAGCAACCATGTCAGATATATAACAAGAAGTACTTCAATGGCTTCTCAATGCGGTTCTCTACCAAGGAGTACACAACTGATTGGATCAACTTGGAAGTGGGCATTGCAATGGGCTGTGCAATTTCCCCGATACTGTTCGTGCTGGCAATGGAACTCATCTTGAAAGCAGCAACAAACAACGCGAGACAAACAGACCTTGGCGATGGATACAAGATGCCTCCTCTCAAGGCCTTCATGGATGACATTTACAGTGATTTCATCCAGAGAAGACGAGACACGTCATGTGCTGGAGAGGCTGGACGACATAGTTGCCTCATCCAGAATGAAGTTCAAGCCAAAGAAATCACGGAGTCTCTCACTGAGGAAAGGAAAAGTGGCTGAATCTGTGGTCTTCAGTGTTGCGAACCAGGCCTTTCCCAACAGTCACAGAAGAACCAGTCAAGAGCCTTGGAAGATGGTATGATGATACGCTGAAAGACACACAAAGAGCAAAAGAAACCAAGCAGATGGCGGAAGAAGGCTTGGAGACCATTGACCAGTGTGGGCTCCCTGGCAAATACAAGGTCTGGTGTCTGCAGTTCATGCTGATACCAAAGCTCCTATGGCCTCTGATGATATACGACATCTGCACCAGCACAGTGGAGGCAATGGAAGCCCAAATCAACAAGTTCACAAGGAAATGGCTTGGTGTCCCACCCTGTCTGACTGACATTGCGCTGTACTGTCGCCAAGCAAAGCTCAAACGACCACTGAAATCCATCCTGGAGGAATACAAAGCAGGGAAGATCAGACTTCAAGCATGCTGGAGGACTCAGGAGACAAGGTGGTAGAAGCAATCAAGCCCCAGCTGAAGACAGGCAGAAAAAAGTTCAAGAGGCGATGGATTCTGCAAAAGAAAGTCTCAAGATCAGAGAAATAACAGGACACACACAGACCAACAGACAAGGACTGGGGGTGACCAAAACTGAATGGTGGTCAAAGGCCAAGGAAAAGCCAAAAGAGACATGATGATTCAGGAGATGAGAAAAAAGAAGACCAAAAAAGACTCCAAAAAGCAGTCCAGCAGAGCCAGCAAGGGCAATGGACAACGTGGGAGAATGCACTCCAAAGAAGTCTAACTTGGAATGACATTTGGCACATGGCCCCTCTCAGGATCAGCTTCATTCTCGGATCTGCATATGACCTTCTGCCCTCAAATGCAAACCTGGTGAAGTGGGGGAAAACAGACGATCTGCATGCCCCCTCTGCCATGAAAAACAAACAGTGGAGCATGTTCTAAGCTCATGTAAAGTAGCCCTGGCTCAAGGAAGGTACACATGGAGGCACAACCAAGTGCTCAAAGAGATTGTACAAGTAGTCTGGGCTAGTACCAACACCACAAAAGGGAGAATCAGGACTCCAAAAGCACCCGCAACATTCTTCACGGCAGGAGGCAGCAAAATCATGGCCAAGAACAACAGTGCCACTCGAAACATGCAGGCAGAGTCTGCTGGATGGGGCAGATGACTGGGAGTGCACTGCAGACCTCCCAGAATGGAAGAGTCACCCAGAGATCATCAGCAAGAGTGGCATGAGACCAGACATAGTAGTCCGCTCTAAGTCAACCAAGCAGCTGATCATGATCGAGCTCACGGTGCATATGAGAACAGAATGGAGGCAGCTCAAATCTACAAGACTGAAAAGTATGCTGATCTGGCAAACAGCCTGAGGAGAGAAGGCTATCAGGTCAAAGTCTCACTGCAGAAATTGGAGCTAGGGGATTTGTAGGAACGTCTGCATACAGCCTCATAAAACAGCTCTCAGTTGCAGGGAAGGAAAAAACCAGAGCCCTGAAAGCAATGGCAGAAGCGGCAGAGAGGTGTTCAAGCTGGATCTGGTCAAGGAGGAACAAAAGTGAACTTCATAAGGCTTAATTTCCCTACAAATATCAGGTGTCCCTGTGGCTCAGTGATTAAAGCGCGAGTCATTAAGTAGAAAATGAGCATGTCCAGAGGGTCATGGGTTCGAATCCCAGCCATGGCTCGTCCCAAGATGGGGGGAAAAAAAGGGGGGGGGGGGGGGGGGGCAGCAGAGGGACATCCGGAGTCATGAACCGTTTTGTGGCCCAACCCCCTAGAGTGTCAGGAGATAAGGGCCGAAACACTTGCTTGAAGGGGGCTTCTCTTCTGAGGACTCTCTGCTGCCACGCTCTCCACGAGTTTCTTTCTACAATAATGATGCATAAAGTAACACAGTGAATCAAAAAAGATACCAACTGGACTGGAATCCAAAACTTTAGAGAAATTATAAAGTAACTGATAATTATTCAAAATGTCCTCTGTGTGAATTATTGTATGTTGTACGCATCGGTGTCTTTGATACACTTGCCCATCTCCTCTCTTCCGTACCGACATTCGTTGTAACAACCTAATAACGTTCATTGCGAGCACAGGAAAAAACGTGATGAATTCCTGGCGCGTGCGTGCAGGTGGCAAAGGGGGAGACAGGTGTGACGGGAGTGAAGGGGGACCCGGGCCTTAAAGGGGACAGGGGACCAGCCGGGGACAAAGGACAGGAGGGGGACCCGGGCCGCGGGGACTCCGAGGTAAGAACACTGGGCGTGGCATTTGTTCTTTTTTTTTTTTTTTTCATTGTCCTTTGACGGGGAAGGGGAGGGGTACCGTGACGAAGGTTTGTACGGTCGGTTATCTCTGTGCCCTGTGATCTCAAGCATGCACAAACAGATGTCGTCACCACAGCAGTGTTTTGTGTTGTTCACCCCGGACGTATTCGTTCTGTTCTTTTGGAAATAAACAGCCCGAAGTACCCTGCATATGGTCTTGCAATCAATCCGAGGTCACCACCATAGAGACTGGAACAGGGACGCAGGTTTGTACGAGCCAGGGATCTTTTCTGCCTTCTGATCTCAAGCATGTACAACGGATGTCGTCACCACGACAGTGTTTTGTGTGTGTTAATCCTGGATGTATTCGTTCTGTCTTTAGGAGGTCCACACCCCATTGTACCCTGCAGAGTGATCTTGGACAGCGAGTCGAACCGAAGTCATCACAGTAGAGGTTGGAACAAGAGAAAAAATAAAGTGAACCAGAACCCAGAAGGCAATGGCAAAAGTAGGTTAAAAACAGTTCCGGCTGGATCTGGCCGAGGAGGAACAAAAGTGAACTTTTATAGGGCATAACCTTTCCAGCTTAATACAGGTATCCGACAGCTAGCTATGGAGTAAGAGATCCGTTAAAAGAAAAAGCAACAGCATAGGACATCCAGCCATCCAGGAAGTGAAGGTTCGAATCCCGGCATCGCCAAAAATATTTTTGACAGAAGAAGGGCATCTAGGAGAAATGCCCTGCATGTTGTCTGGCCTTAGAAGTGTCAATTCTGAAGCGGTTGTCTGAGGGGAGCTTCTTCTCTGAAGACCATCTGCTGTCGAGCGCTCCTTAAAGAGTTTCTGCCCACTGTATTAAGGTCACGGACGAAGAATCATGGCGAAATATATATGCTAGTAACTGACTTGTAGTTCTTGATCTCTGCAAGGAGGTCTTTGTTTGCCAGCGTGTGTGTTGACTGACGCCTCACACTGTCATCTGTCTATGGGCAGGGTATTGTTCTAATTATTATCCCGCGGTGGTGGACTCCTTTGCAGATACATTTGAGAACAACTGTGTCGTCGCTGCCCAAGAGTTCATCACGGCATTTCTTCTTCTTCTGCGGTCGATGATGATCGTTGATGCGTGTGTGCGCTGATTTATCCCCGAAACCTGCGCACACTCACGTACGTTCCCTTAGCTCAAGTCTTAAAAGACCTACCCTGTGAACACAGGGGAATGGTTTGTTCACTACCCCCGGGGTGTCTTTCCCAGGGCTAAGAGCTTACGGTGCGGCTCTTGATCACATGATGCTCCTGTCATTGGACATACGGGGTCTTTCTGTTGAGATAACCGCGTCACCAGTTATCCCGCCCCATCCCACGAGGAACATCGCCATTTGGTTCAGAACTGCTCATTCGACCGGGCAAGCCTGACTCCTATCGCAGCCAACTTCATATCTCTGGGCATCCCACTAACCACCACCCGGGCACCTGCCTGGTTGGGGATGGTCACCCCCTACTCCAGGATCACGGCATTAGAAAAAAAAAATCAAACGAGCAGTGCGGAAATGCTAGAAAGTGTCCATCTCCTGATGTGTCGGTGAAGGCCGCGTATGTTTATGCTTCAATAGCCAGCCATTCCGAACAGCATTTTAGTATGTTACTTTGTGTCATAATTACACACTTCTAAAAGGATATGTTTTCGCCTAGATCCGTTTGTTTGATGGCAGGATTATGGCAAAATTACTAAATCAGTTTTAACCAAACTTCGTGAAAAGATAGAATGTGGTCCAAAGACAAACCCATGTCCGTTGGATCCGACCAAACAGCAGATCCGGGATCGGTCAGCTACATTATTACAAATTTCATTGAACAGAAACTACTGTACTGATTTTGACAAAACTAGGTGAAAACATGGAATTAGGTCACAACACGAATTCATTAGATGTTGTTGGGGATATGCGGTGCTGATCTGGATCAAATGGCGATTCAAGGATCTGTTCACTGCAGATTTTCCTCTGGAGGTGAAGACCGTGAACTTCCTGTTACAAATTGGTTACTACATAAGAAGTAACACAATTATATACTTTAATAGAATGTTTTTTTTAGTTTTTTTTTTACATGAATATAAACGGCGCGCGTGTGTGTGCGTGTGTGCGTGCGTGCGTGCGTGCGTGCGTGCATGCGCAAAGTACATGGGAAGTAACGTTTCATTCTATACCAAAGACGATTTCTCTTGGCGAAATAAATGTTCACTTTTACACATGAACTGACTGAATCTTCTTTGACTTTGACCGAGGTCAGTGCTCATTCGAGTACCCATCTAGTGTGTGTGTGTGTGTGTGTGTGTGTGTGTGTGTGTGTGTGTGTGTGTGTGTGTGTGTGTGAGCAGAATCACACAAAAACTACTGAACGTATGTTATAGCCAAAACTTCGTTGAAGGAGGAACATGACACACAGACGAACTCATTGATGTTCGATGGTGGCCCGTGGTATGTAACCGGATCAAACGACATCCCCAACGTCGTTCAGCAAGATTATTACAAGTTCAATAGTGTAAAAACTAAACTAAGAAGCTACTGAACCGAATTTTACAAAACATGGCTAAGGATGTCAGCGCCGTTCCGCGTATCTCTCTAGTTGTCATATTGCATTATTTTGGAGCTGGTAAACCGTCATGGTGCCACCGCTTTAATAATAATAACAATAATTATAAGTAGAGGTAAAGCGCCAGTTTTGGTGGTAAACTATTCATGGCTCATGCATGCACTGTGCGTTCTCTCTTTCCGCCACCAAGTTACATGAATAGCTGACTAGCTATACAACGCCTAGTGTGCATATGTGTAGGGAAACAGCATGGTTTAAAACACATTGCATTAAACGTAAGTCTGTAGTTGTGGTTTGAAAACAGGCAAGATGGGTAGGTTTCACAAACTGAGAGATGGTGAGTTCTGAACAGCTGAGACGGAGAATTAATGTCACGCTCGTCAAACGACTCAGGGTTTCAGTTAGGGATCTTAGGGGGTTTTAGAATGAAGAACTTTGGAGTATGCGATGACGTGAATGCGTGGACAGGTTTTGCGGAAAAGAAAGGCAAGGAATGGAAAGCAAGAGTGTTCAGTTTGTTTTGGCCTCGTAATTTAACAGGCAGCCAGTGAAGTCTTTTAACAGTTGTGTAAAAAATGGTTTCCCTTTAGTTTACTGAAGATGAAAGGCGCTGCACTGTTACGAATTCACTAATGATGAAAAAAAAAAATTCAATCTCAAGGAAAACCGTACACTACCGAATTACAGTAATCAAACTGAGAAGTAGTCAATGAATTGACATCTTGCAGTTGCATCGGATAAAAGGTGGAATTTCAAGTTTGAGGTGCAACACACACTGCCGATCAGTCTCCGCAGTGATGCTGCCTACTCCAGTTTGATTCCTAGGTATTCTAGAGACGGGTCGAACCTGACGTCATCACCACCAATGTTTGTCACTCTCTGCAGTTTAATGGAGTACCGGCAAGCATCATTCCTAATTCGTCGGTGTTTAGCATGAGCGCCTTGTTGCTCATCCGAGAGAGATGTCATCAACGTATACTCCACATTCAAATCCTGAAATGAACGTTAGGAGGTGCGCTTTTCAGTCATTCTGTATTGTCGGCATAAACATGAAAGTCATAACAATGCGTTGAAATAATACCGGACAGCGGTTACGAATAAAGTGTGAGTAACAGTTCCGGACATCGATCCCTGAACAAAACCACACACACACACACGCGACTACCAAAATTCACTTTCAGTGTTTCTGGGAGGATAGAATAATCCTACGTGTCAAATGCTCCCTACAGTAAGGTCAAGGAATCTCTCCTTAGCTTTCGCCAGCAGCGTTTCTACAGCTCTCACTACAACTTTCTACGTGTGTCGTGTGAGTGCATCAGATCATGCACATATCCTGTACAACATTTGATGTGTCCCAGGTGAGAAAGGTGAACAAGGGACAAAGGGGGACCACGGGGAGACGGGGTCTCCTGGACCCAAAGGAGATGCAGGTACCGCTGGCAAACCCGGTTCACAGGGGTCCAAAGGTGAGGATATCGGAACTTTGTTGTGTCGGTTAAACATCAGGATTATCCGCTAGTTTCGTCTGTTGGTGTACTGCTATAATTACTCTGTGTCTTTAGTATAGAAGTCATTGTTTTGACCGCGGAGGTATATAATTCAATGCCCGCCTTTGCATTGTCAATGACGCAAGTCACAGAATGGGGAAGTGGAGAATAACTGGGGTGATATCACCATCATCATCATCAGCAGCAGCAGCAGCAGCAGCATCAGCAGCAGTTGCCACCATATTGACTTTCACTTGTTCATTCATTCGTGCATTCATTCATTCATTCTTTTGTTCGTTCGCTCATTCGTTCTTTGTGTTCTTTCTTTCCTGTTCTTTTCATCCCTTCCTCTTCATCCTCCCTCCCGCCCCAAATACCTCCAGCATTTAATTTTTTCTTTCTTTTAGTGATGAAAACTACTATGAAGGCAGAGATGACGAGGTGCCTTGTAGGACTGAATACAACAGTAGCGTTGATAATGATGGCAACATTCCTTTCCCAACTCCCTCCCCTCTCCTTCAGGTGCACCCCAAATTGGCCATCGTAGGGATGCGAGAGGGCTCTTTCAAAACAAATGTTATACCTGCCGTTTGAAAATAATATGCCGGTAATTTCCTTTTTGTCTGCGACTGTCTGTTATTTGGCCTTTTTCTTTAGGGTCTGTCTTTCATCACCGTCGTTTGCAGTTTTCTCTGTTTTTGCAATGTGTTCACCTTTATTCTATACAAAGTCTTACACTTTTTTCCTGTCGTTACAGTTTTCCACGTGACACCTACTTTTAAATCTGGTCATTAGGTTGGGACGGTTGGATTCAGAAAGGGCACTTGTTATACACTCTGCGGTGTCTATTCGCTCAAGGGACATTTTTTAACAGTGTATTTTGGTACCCTTATGTTTACTCGTTTAAAAAACCAAAAACTTTTGTGTTCAACGTTGGGATAAAACATTAAACGAAAAAGCTCACGCCCACTGTTTGTTTGTTTGTTTGTTTGTTTGTTTCAGGAAGGATTTTTTTCTGACCTTCATGAATAGCCCTGAAACTAGAACCGCGTAATGGGCAGATGTTGTCATAGTTAATTAGTTCATCCACTGACGTTTCAGGGGGAAGCCAGAGGCAGAGAGAATAGGACGGTACCTGTCCCAAACAATAACCACGATGATACCGATTTGCGATAAAGATGAGGAAAACCATAATGATGCTGGGTTTGTCGTTCTAAAAATCGCACAAACACTGTGAGGACAACAGCGAGGACAACATGCTGACGAGAGCAGTGATGATGATAATATTGATGACGATGATCACAAGGAGGACGGTATGACGGTGACATTTGACGGTGATGGTGAAAACAGTAATTATCTTTTGATGATGACAACGACTGATGATCGGATGTGACGTCGACTGGTGACAAAGATGGCGATAACATGCCGACGAAAGCAGTGATGATGATGATGATGATGATGATGATGATGATGATATTGATGATGATGATGATGATGATATTGATGATGATGATGATGATGATGATGATATTGATGATGATGATGATATTGATGATGATGATGATGATGATGATATTGATGATGATGATGATGATGATGACGATGATCATGACATTGATGACGACGACGACGATAGTATGACGGTGACATTTAACAGTGAAGACATCAACAGTAACTACCCTCTGGTGATGATAACGACCGATGACCGGATGTGACGTCGACAGGTGACAAAGGTGACGTAGGAGAAACGGGACCCTCCGGGAAACAGGGTCCGGACGGAGTGAAGGGAGAAACGGGTCATCGTGGTCCTGCAGGTGAGTGACAGTGAGAACTCCGATCTCTTCGTCGACCAATCAGAAGACGTTACTATTTCTGGTGCATTTGTTGAAAAAAAAAAAAAAGAAGAAGAAAAGAAGTCTGAACATACACTCTTTTAAGTCGGCATTCATTCTTCTGCGCCCAGTTTGAGGAGACAAGTGACTGTGTGTCTGTGTTTCATTTCCCTTGTCCTGAATGTTGTTTGTCTTGCCTGAAGAAGACCAAAGAGGTCGAAACGCGTCGTCATTGTCTCGTAATTTGTTTGCTTCATTCATTTGGCGAGATAGCAGTTGTTTTTTTTTTTAATTAAAGAATTTTTTAAAAAGTTTGTTTCAATTTCGGTCCGCAGTCACCTCCCTTTGAAGCTGACCTTCACCTTGAAGCTGACCTTCACCTTGAAGCTGACCTTCACCTTGTCAGAGGCGGGGGTGAAACACAAAGACCAAGTTGAAGCGATATGGCGTCTTGATTCCGCTTCTTCCCATTTAGTCTTCCCACCGAATCAGAGCCTAGGTCGCTTAAATTCACCCTTTGATTTTCATCTCCGTCTCTTTCATCTGTATCTGATATGTAAAGCGCGGCTCATCCATTTTTCTGTCTGACCACTTCGCCAAGGCAGCTGGTCATCATCTTATGATAATCACAAGAAGATGCTTTGCACCAGTATCAGTACATGCGGCAAATTCCCGATGATTTAATTTGTCTAATATAAAAAAAAGAGAAAACAGAAAAACGCATTTCATTTATGCTGTTCCGCACTTAATGATTTAGGAGCTCGGTATACAATAGTAATCTAAATATTCAGGTTCCTTTTATTAATTTTTAAGTCCTCTGGACTGAACGAGTAGCTAAACACTTAAAGTAATGTAAATATTCAAGTTCTTTTTAATTTTTGATAAAGTCCTCTAGCACTAAATGCTGAACGTAAATAGCCAAGGTCTTTTTTTAATTAAGTTCACTTCTAGCATCAGATGATCAAAGGACAGTCAAAAATTGTCGATCTCTTAATATAAAAATGTTTCAGTTACAATCCATGTTTATTAACGCATTGCTGTGCGAGTATGTGCAAGCATGTATGCTCTGTGTGTGTGTGTGTGTGTGTGTGTGTGTGTGTGTGTGTGTGTGTGTGCGCGTGCGAGCACGCGCGCACGAGCGTGTATGTGTGTGTATGCGTGCGTGCGTGTATATGTGTGTGTTTTCTGCGAGTGTGTGTGGATGTGTCAGAGAGAGAGAGGGGAGAGACAGGAAGAGTGTTGCTCACACACACACACCCACACACACTCTCTCTCTCTCTCTCTCTCTCTCTCTCTCTCTCTCTCTCTCTCTCTCTCTCTCAAGGTGCGACACGCACAAAACAAACCAAACACCATACTTTTTAAGGGTTTAGGCTTGAACCGTCTACTACACACAGGCCACAAAGGTGACAAAGGTGAGAAGGGTACCGACGGGCCCAAAGGTTCCCAGGGCCCTAAAGGAGACAGAGGGACCCAGGGGGTAGCCGGGGTGCGTGGTCAGAAGGGGGAACCCGGTGTATGGAAGCCTGGTATGGACAGTTGCTGCATGGCTCTCAGTAAGTGGTGTGTTGGTACTGCTGTTGTTATGTGAGTGTTTTGTTGTTGTACAATTTATGGTTTTGTTGTATATTTTGTTCCAAGCTTAACTACTATCTAGGTTAAATGTCTACATCCAGCAAGAGTGGTAGGGAATTTTTCTTCAATTTAAAATTCTCTCTCTCTCTCTCTCTCTCTCTCTCTCTCTCTGCGTTTGCTCGATCGTGTGCATCATTAAGGCGCTTTTGCAGGTTGGATCATGAGTTGCGGTCTTCGTTTCTAGTGTTGCAGCTGTTATGTTATGACGTTTTTTTTAAAGGGGTGTTTAGATGTTCGATCGTGTGATATTGTTCTTGTCATTACTTCATCTGTATGCTTCTTTCCTTTCCTAAATCGTTCCCTGTTCTCCGTGGGCAGGATGACCGCAACAGCATGCGTCTTCTTTTTCACTTCTTTGTACGTTTCGGATATACTGTCTAGGTGGCCGCACTCTGTTTGGGGCGCGATGAAATGGAATACACATACATTGAGACCATACAATCATTTCAGGAAATTTCAGTACAAAATGCAGCAAAACACAACACATAATTAAGCAATGCACTGCAAAGAAAATTCTACATACTGCAAAGCATTACAACAGTAGGAAGACGTTCTGGGGAGAGCTTGACAGCAAGTCTTCAGAGAGAAAAAAAAATCCTCAGACAAATGTTTCGCACCTGAACTTCTCACACTCAAAGGAGACTGGACCGCATCAAAGTTATAACTCCTAGATGCTCCTCTGCTGCCTGTTATTTTTTCCTGGTGCTTACGGGATTGCAATCAGCAACACTTGGGTTGGCGGACGAATCAAGGTGCGACCTTTTTATGCTGATGTCTGACTCACATCGCTATCGGGCACCTGCTCCAAGTTTGAAAATTAAAGCTTGACAAAGTTCACTTTTGTGCTTCCTCGATCAGATCCAACTTGAACTCTTTTCAGCTGCCTCAGCCATTGCTTTTAGGGTTCTGCTCTCTTCTTACCTGAAATCCCGAGCTGTTTCATGAGGTCATAGACTGATGAGCCTACAAATCCCCTTGGTCCTACCTCTATGGCGAGGACTCTGGCTTGCACGTGAGATCCCTTCAAGCTGCTGGTTAGACTGGGCATACTTTTCAGTCCTGTACATGTGAGCTTGCTCCATTCTGCTTTGTCATGGCACGGTGAATTGAAACAGAATTAACTGTTTTGATGATCCTGAGAGGAGTACAACGTTGGGTCTCACGCCACTCTTTCTGATGATCTCTGGATGGTTCTCCCATTCTGCAAGGTCTGCTGTGCGCGCCCAGTCATCCACGCCATCCTGCAAACCCCCCGGTACCATGTTCTTGATGTCAAAGATGTTCCAGGTCGTAATTAGTTGCTTCCGACCGCGTAGAATGTCTCAGTTGGAACTTCTAGTCTTTCCTCTGGCAGTGGTAACTGTATGTGCGATCTCTCTAAACGCTTGGTTGTACCTTCATGTTTACCTTCCTGGGTTAGCGCTGCCTTGCATAAACGCAGGACACGCTCCACTGGCTGATTGCCCCCACAGAGCTGAACCCTGCTTCACCAGGTCCGAGTTCGAGGGCAGGAGGTCATATACAGATCTGGGATGAAACTGATCCTAAGAAGTGCCAGGTGTCATGCCGTTTCCAGCTGACACTTCTTTGGAGTGCGTTTTCCCACGTGGTCCGCTACCACCGTTGGCCTTGCGGGACTGCCTGCCTGCATTATCCGAGCATCCTCTTCTTTCTTCAGCTCCTGTTTCACCATGCCTGTTGCCGCCTTATTGCGATGTCATACAACACAGAATAATTAATTAGTGCAATACAGTATTGTTTTAGGGTCAACCGGGACTGAGTTATCGTAGGTGTTGCTGCTGTTGTTTGATTTGCAATGTTGCGATGTTTTAGATGTTTACGTGCTGACGATTGCTTTCTTATGGTGTCGATTTTGTCATTCGATCGGTTTTTTTTTTCTCCTGATTTGCATTTCCCCCCTCGTTGTTTCTCCCTTCGTAGAGGGTAGATCCGACACGTGGCATTTGATCGCGTCAACAAGTATGCAACTTGTCTGTTTTCTTTTTTTAAAACAAAAATTGTCATACGTATTTTTCTTTCTTTCACAGGGTAAAGCTCCGGCTCGTGATCATTTGATCATTTGATCGTGTCCCCAAATGTGCAGCTTTTTCTATTTAAACAAAACAAAAATTGTTCTTCATGTTTCTTCACAGGTGTAAACGTTTTTGTTACGTTGTCAAGGTAGACATATTCTACTTTTCGAGGCAACACAATACAGTACTTGACGGTACAATGCAGTACAATACAATGCAGTACAACTCGGTACAGTATAGTATAGAATAGTACAATATAATTTGATCCACTGACGTCAGACACAGAGCGCATAGCATTCCAACAAAATGCAGTGCGACACAGCGCAGTACAGAGCAGAGCAGTATGATCACTGAGGAGGTTGAGAATCACGCTGTGAAATTAAATATGTGGTGCACACGAGACCTCAATATTTTCATCTCATCCGAAAGAGTAATATAATGTCGAGACCGCTGCTTAAATTTAATGGAAAAAGGGAGAGAAAGCGGAGAAAACCGTGCGAGATTGAAACCACGGGTCTCGACATTAGTCTTTCGGATAAAATGAAAATATTGAGGTCTCGTGTGCACCACATACTTAATTTGATAGCGCCCGTAAAAAATCCCACAGCAAGAGGAAGTTGTCCCAGGCAAACTCATGTCGAAACATTCACCTGGATAGACAAACAGTCCATGCAGACAGGAGAGTGAAATGTATGGTGGCGCTGGAGTATGGCGCACGCTGTCTCCGGAGAGGACGACCGAATTCTACACGGAGAAATGTGTTACGACGATGACGTTATATAGCACTACCCTACATGCAGTGAATGTAACAGTTTTTTCAATGAAATTCGAGTCGGTTCAGCATCACATGCCACCATAGTGCACTGTCATGCGTTGCTTGCAACACAAAGAATCCCGCAGACGATCCTGTGTGGTCGGCTGGGTTGTCGCAGTACAGCTGAAACCGACAGGCAGGCAGTACAGCACAGTGGAAAGCAACGCCACACAACACAGCACAGTGCAGCCCAGCCGCCCTACAGCGTGACAACACGGTACAGTCATAACAGAACACACACCGACGCTTTCTGTCTACATAATACATTCTACTGAATAAAAAAAAAATATATATAAAAAAAAAAAAAAAAAAAAAAAACCTCCTTCCAGATTTGTCCTCCCCAAAATGAGTTTATTCATTGGTGACAGAATTGTGAGTGTGCATGGAGATCAAAATGGCTGACATGTCAAAATTATTAAGTTATGTCGATGTAGTTGTATTTCCACCTGTTGTGGTCTTGTCATCAGAGATATACCTAAACGTAGGTAAGGTAAGGTAAGGTAAGGTAAGGTACAGTAAAGTTGCTCATAGCACAGCCGACCGCAAAGGGCCATACTAGGGCTGTCACCGCGTTCAAAACGTTGCAAAATGCATGATTATTGCTATGAGATAATGAAGCATGCACCTATTTGACGACGAGTTATACAGGTGAGTAAAATATGAGAAACACAGACTTTGTATTGTGCGGCGACCATGTTTGATGGTAGTTCCACAATGTGTTAGAGCAATGTCACCAGTACCATCTTTTGTCTTTGTCTAGCGTGTAATGAAAACAATTTGTTATCATCATCATCATCATTAATATTATTATCATTATTATTATCATCACTATTATTATAATTATCATTATTATTAATGTTGTTGTTGTTGTTGTTATCATTATTATTTAAGGTTTTAAACGGTTTGATTATGCCCACCATATTCCCTGTCCACGGTGCTCAGCAAGCACGATCCGTCGTCGGCAGTATTGAAAATTGCAGGCTCTTGTCGATGTAGAGTCGTCTGTGGCCGTAACGAAGTGAAAAAGGTATGCCGCGTTTATTCCCTGTGTTTAACAGTCACAACGTTTGCCATCAAGCCTCATTGTTCTACCTCTGTTGTGAGTTAACAGTCACAACGTTTGCCATCAATCCGGATTACTCTACCTCTGTTGCTAGTTTAACAGTCACAACGTTTGCCATCAATCAGCAGTGTTCTACCTCTGTTGCGATTAACAGTCACAACGTTTGCCATCAATCCTGCATTGTTCCACCTCTGTTGCTAGTTGGCAATCACCACCATTGCCATCAATCCCGCAT
>CM031618.1:7981955-8034455 GCA_018398815.1 Conus ventricosus | reverse complement strand
ATCGGAGCCTTCCCAGTAACGATCTGAAAACACAGCATATTTCATACTGGCTTCTCTGTTCTACTGCAAGCCAAAGAAGCTGTTGGAGAAGTTTGTTGAAGCGCATGGTATTATGAGATCAGGAATTTACCCTGGCAGCAGCATGCTGGATCTGTTGAAGTGGTTTTGTGAGTGTCAGTTGGTGAAAGGCAGGAACTTTACAGGAATTTACACCAGTCTGTCGGACAGGATGGAAGAGAGAGAGCAAACTAGCTTTTTGACTGTGTCAACTGTGGGATAGGCCTACTAGCGAATGGTGCTAGTGTGGCTGATTTCAATGTTTGCCGTTGACATTTTCGTCACATGCTGCTTTGAAGTCGGGTCATAATCAAGCAAGAAACCAAAATTTTGAACTGAGCGAGAAAATTCAGTGTCGATGTTATTTAGTGAAACAGTAGTCAGAAGAGATGGAACAGTAGGCATACTGGTGGAAGCGGCGTTAAAGAATCTGATTGTCTCTGCTTTATGATTACGGAATATCAGATTGTTCTGTTCCTACCACATTTTCACCTTCTTAAAGCGCTTATGAAGTAATTCAGGTAGTTCTTTGTAAATTTCAGATAATTCAGAGTGATGGAGTTGCGTATCCTCTGACAAACTGAAAGTTTCTCAATTAGGCTGACAAGAGTTGTGTAGATGATCAACAGCAAAAGACCGTGCATGGAGCCCTGGGGTACACCAAACTAGAGAGCATATCTGCAGACATTTGATCTTCAACTACAACATGTCCATTCAGACCAGACAAGTATGATCGAAAGCAGTCCAGGGCAGCTTCTTCAGTAACAAAAACATGTTGAGGACGGGAGAGAACATTATAAGATATCGTGTCAAAGGCAGCAGACATGTCCAACAACAAAAGAATGATGCAAGAATATCGGTAAAAATGGGAAGGAGGCCAGTCTCACTGCTGTGGCCAGATCTATATGCAGACTGGTGATAACTGACTATGCTGTGAGCAGACAAGTGTGAAGTAAGCTGGCAGGGAACAAGAAATCCCCCCCCCCCCCAGTAATTTTTATACAGACAGGGTTGCAACTGGGCTCTAATTTTTCAATTCAATTTAAATCAAGTGAGGCTTTTTGACATGGATTTAGCAACACGACATTTGAAATCTAAAGGAACTATGCCTGATACTACAAATCTATACAGACAGTAAATAAATAATATTGGTAATAGCAGGGAGCAGAGAACCAAGATTCGGAAAAGAAGTCTAGTTGGAATTGGGTGAAGCTCATAGGTCTTGGGATCATTCTTGCATCTCGACAATGTTTTTCACGGCCTCTTCAGAAACGGAAGAGAAAGCAGAAAAAGCGAGAACCAGACAACTTATCCAACTGACTAGAATCGTTCCTTTGTGCCACACGGATAAAACTCTGGCGGATGGAAAGGATCGATCTTGTTGCGAAAGAAATCATGTAACGAACAAGAAAGTACCTTGACATAAGTTGAAGGGAGGAACAGAGTTTTGGCTTAGCCAAGGATGGTGATCATGCAAAGAAACGGCTGTTAACAAATGTTCCCAGAGGACATTGTTTAGGATGAAAGCTTGTTTGCGTCTTCAGCGAAGTTGGTGACTTTCTGTATTGCGTCGTTGTATATCTTTCAGTGAACAGACAAAAGTGAGGAACTCCAGCAATGGTCCATCCTCTGGAACTCGCTGATCAGCAACAGAACTGTACCGAGGGGTGGGCGCGCGATGACGCATCGTCTGTTGACATACAGGTGCATGCTTATCCTACACACATCACCAATGAGAGTTGAAATCAGGGAGTGACATGTCAGCAGTTAAACCACTTGTGACATCTGCAGAAAAATCATCTGGATTGATCTTGAGCAAACATAACAGATCGAGACCTGACAGGTTGCTCATGCTTACAGACGGAGAGGTGACATAAACCTGAACACTGTCAGTGAGACACAGCCATGACAAACATGGGCTGAATACACAAGGTCATCAGTATGTTAATGAACGACCAGGTCAAGAATACGACCACTTCTAGGAGTTGGTTCGTTTCCCAAGTTGGCAGCCATACCAAACATGTCCACATTATTTCGGTGTTCATAAAAAAAAAAAAATTAACGTCCCCACCCCCTGCAGAAAAAACAACAACAAAAAGTTAAATAAAGTGTTCGAGAAATGAGGTAAATTCCTCAAAAAAAAAGATGACCTGATACTGTACACTGCGAATGTTGAGGACATGACAGGACAAGGCTGCATTGGTTATGTGGTCGTGTATGGGGTAGTTGGAATGAGCAACACGGGTACAATGGCACTGAAAGGGCAAGGGCGATAAGATGGCAACTGAATATTTTTGGGGGTGGGGTGGGCTTTATTGCATGGTTTACATGGGAGTGGGCTTTATTGCATGGTTTACATGGGGGTGGGCTTTATTGCATGGTATACACGGGGGGCGGGCTTTACTGCATGGTTTACATGGGGGCGGGCTTTATTGCATGGTTTACATGGGGTTGGGCTTTATTGCATGGTTTACATGGGGGTGGGCTTTATTGCATGGTTTACATGGGGGTGGGCTTTATTGCATGGTTTACATGGGGTGGGCTTTATTGCATGGTTTACATGGGGGTGGGCTTTATTGCATGGTTTACATGGGGGTGGACTTTACTGCATGGTTTACATGGGGGTGGACTTTATTGCATGGTTTACATGGGGGGTGGGCTTTATTGCATGGTTTACATGGGGGTGGACTTTATTGCATGGTTTACATGGGGGGTGGAGTTTATTGCATGGTTTACATGGGGGTGGGCTTTATTGCATGGTTTACATGGGGTGGGCTTTATTGCATGGTTTACATTAGATTACCACCAATTTGAAATTTCCCGTAGCCATCAATTTGAAATTTCCCGTAGCCTTCAATTTGAAATTTGCGACAGATACTGCTTCGTAGTTTGGATACGTGTAGCAAGTGTGCACCATACCAACCCGACTGACCTCACAGACATCATGTACACTGCGCAGTAAACAATATTT
Source organism: Conus ventricosus (assembly GCA_018398815.1). Classification (NCBI taxonomy): domain Eukaryota; kingdom Metazoa; phylum Mollusca; class Gastropoda; order Neogastropoda; family Conidae; genus Conus; species Conus ventricosus. The sequence goes on along the minus strand of CM031618.1, from coordinate 8,031,427 downwards.
ATATGCATATACATCTCGTGCATCACCATTTTATTCCTTAGAACCACTTTTCTTACATGTATTTGACACGTACATTTTGCTCAAGTTGACTGGAAAAATGTAACCTCTTTCGTGAAAACAAATAATCAACAAAACGGCATATTTCAAAACAAAAAAGCCTACACACATTTACAAGATGCTCTATGTACACAACAGTTGTACATTCGACACAATAAAAGATGCAAGTCATGAAAAATGAAATCACAGTCAGTGTCCATTTTCCCCGTCCTCTTTTGCACACAAACGTTTACACGCATACACAATACAAAAAATCAAGAGCCTTATCATTTTTGGACAAGGTGGGATAAAAGGGAGGGTGAATTTACTTTGAGAAATGAGAAAATAAACACGACCCACTCTCTTTATTACTCATCTATTACCATAAACTCTGTAGAACAAACAGAAAACAAAAATTAGCTGAGCTCACCAAAGATGCCACTTGCCAAATCCGTACAGTCCTGTTCAATTTTCCCCCCCCCATCCTCAGTTTGGTAAAAATCCTTACATGATGCATGACAATTCCTAACTTCTAAGGGCCAGAATTCTACCATCCTCGAGCTGGGGATCTCTGCGCAAACCCATGCAGGGTCTTGCTGTTCATCACTTACGAATGAAATCCAAAGAACGCACAGAAACGTCATATTACTAGTAACATGTCAAAAAATAGTGTGTAATAAAGGAATGTAACCCACATGTGCATTACCCAACCAGAAGTGGACACTACTTCCTAAGTGTGACACTTTTCTTTGTTGGCACACCTATTTTCCTTCAGCATGTCATCAATTTTTAACTAAAAAAAAAAAACCCTACAGAAAAAAAAATGTTTAACAGTTCTAGCATTTCTTTTGTTGTTGTTGTTGTTGCCAGTTTCACACAAGCATACACACACAAAAAATTATCTCCACAAGCCACGCCCACCACAAAAAGTAAAGACAGGAAATTTAAAGGCCAGTTAATCCGTCAAAACATGATGCCAAGAATTTTCTCCCTTCCATAGGCATCTGTGAGAGCCATATGCTGCACTAATAAAAAGGACAGTACTTTGCCTTGTGCAATGAAATGTCATTCTCAGTTTAAGACCTTAAATTGGTTTAAAGAAAACAGAACTACGAGACGAGAATAAATCATAGTGACAAGAACAGTTCACATGGGCAACAAAACAAATCTGAATTGTGGTCTCACATATAGTCACAATATGACTATGTATATAGATATATACGTACATACATATATATATATATATATATATATAATGAGAAAATCAAAGTTCTGAGAGTCCAAGCTGCCAACATGAAAACCAAAACAAAACAAAAAAGAGAAAGAAGAAAGGGGAACATTGTATTTTCTTGTAGTCTTCAAACCAATCCATAGCGTTCGCAGTTCATTTTCAGAGTCTGAAGGAAACGCCTCAAACTGGTCAACAGAAGCAAAGCAAGGTGTTTAACAACAGGGAGACAATCGAATGGAGGAGAGAGATGAACCAACAAGCAAAGCAAGGTGTTTAACAACAGGGGAGACAATGGAATGGAGGAGAGAGAGATGAACCAACAGGATACTTTGTGCCCTCCGGCTCTGAGCAAACTTACATCAGAACTGATAATAAGATACGCTGCAAAGAAAACAACAACAACAACAACAACTAAATAACAAATTCATGCTTCTGACATAACACTGACATTGTTCACTGGTATACGAGTACATTCTGAGCGAGTATGGTGAACATGAAGTAGACTAGCACGGAGGAATGATGGGAGAGTGATTGATTTGTTTTAAGCCGTGCATCCCAAATCTAATTTCAGGGTACTTCTAACTAAAGACTGGCTCATTTTCCATGAAACAAAGAGATTCTCCAAACAGGAATTTCTTCACTAAAAACTGAAAGTTACTCATGAAGAAATGATTCGCACTCAAGATTTGCGTAAACAATTATCATGAATAGAATTTTAAAGTCCAAGAGTGAGACAAATTTTGAACTTCCCATGACACATCCCTCTCTTGAAGCCAGTTTCTCATTTAAAAACAAGACTGACATTCACATTGACAGTCCACTTTATTTTTTTATTTTTTTTAAATGGCGGAGAAGAATTGGTGGGATGGGTTTGGGTGGTCTTGAGCATTAAGTGTATATGTTTGGTGAAATGCAGTACAAAATACACTGTAAGCATGGCCATGTAGGTCTGACCAAACCGATACATCGAACAAGATTACTGCTAGATTTTTTTCTGCTCTGACTGGCTCCTACCCAGAGTTGAGTTTGCTACGGGCTCAGTTGGGAACACTGGGACCACACAGTTAAGATTCATCCACTTAATGGATGCGTTTCTAAAAGTGTTGCTCAAATTTCCTGACCAACACTGCAGGTGTCTGTATCTCTTGCGCCTGGTTGACACCAGGATATATTATGAAAAGAAGTGTCGAGTACAGCCCTGTCATGCAGTCTCAGACTGGAATGGCAATCCGTAGCATCATCTTTGTCATCCTCATCGGCATAAAGAAAAGTCTCAAATTCTGTGGCCCTTCATGCCCTGCTCTCACGGTGACCTCAGTTTTGATGTCCTCTCCGTGTGTGTGGCCTTGGTTTAGTTCCGTCAGGATTATCAGTACTGGCGAGTCCATAGGGGCTGTCGTTGGACAGATGTGGTGGTGCCCTCCGGAGGGAGAGCTCACTCACGCCTGCTCAGCGACTAAGCAATTATTGTCGCCAGTAGGGGGCTTAGTAGGTGGTGTCCTGCGTATGTTAGATCGGAACAGGCGCCACTGAACACCACCAAAGTGACTCGGCAGCAGTGCAGTGTCTTCTCCAGTGGGTCACCTCTTGACGACTTGACATTGACTGCTCCCTATGGATTGCCGGAGCGGGGCTGTGGCGGGACTGACCGGAGCTGTGGCTGTGGACAGGGTGTTGGAATGAGCAGCGTGGGTGCAATGCCACTTTGGTGGCACAGAAGATGGGACAGCAAAAAGAAAAAAAAAAAAAGAAAAAAAAAAGATTACTGCCAGATGCCTTGAACTCAAAAACGGATAGTTGACTCAAAGAGTGGGAGACACCAGCAATGAATGCATCGTACACATAAATTAACCAGTGTTCTGGCCAGGCCCAAAATTCTGTAGGCTACTTGATGATAAGCCCATCTGATTCGCCTTACCATTACCATAATTATCTACAGATCGGTCTTTCACTCTCTTTTTCATTTAAAAGTTTTCTTAACAGTTTATATACAGCTACCGTCATGTTTTCAACAAAAATGTACCAGTGCTCCCCTGATTTGGTTGAGGTTTTAGCTGCTGATAGGTGCATCGTCACTGGACTTCACTTCCTGTTCATGTGCATCAAACATTTTCAAAAAAAGGCAAGATGGCATCCAAGTGAAACAAACGCACCATGAGACGGATGAAAGTGACGATAATGTTGGCAAAGATGAATGCGTTACAAGGTTTCTGTGTTCTTTGTGTGTGTGTGTGTGTGTGTGTGTGTGTGAGTGTGCCTGTGTGAGTGTGCCTATGTGTGTGTACAAAATGCTTGTGTTTTAATGACAGTTAAAAAAAAAACCCACTGCTTGAATCCTATACTACCATTAACAATTGAAAATTTCCTTTTTGTGACGGCAGTACCACGGAAAAACTCGTTGACACACAGGCAAGTCCGCACTTAAATCTTTTACATGGAGCACAAGCACAGGAACAAACACCATGGGAGAAAAAACATTCCTCCTTCTTCTTCCTAAAAGGCTGGTTCACTCAAAAACGAGTAGGTCACCTGATCAACACTGCATGTGTCTGTGTCTGCAGGTGTCTGTATCTCGCGGACCTGGTTGATGCTGTGATATGTCATGAAACTAAAGAGTTGAGTACAGTCCTGTCATGTGGTCTCAAACCGAAACGGAGCTCCATAACATCGACAATCTTAATCATGCTCATCAATCAGTGGGGTAAAAAAAGAAAAGAAAAAAAAAGGGGTCAAATTCTGTGGCCCTTTCAACCAGAGTAATCCGCATGGGGTAATGCTGTAAGGTGACTTAAAAGATGAAACAGGAAAAAAAAATCAAAACAAAAAAACCTCAACATACAAACGCCAAAGAAAACTATCTAGACTCTCTCTACACGGTTGATAACAATAATACATACCTGATCTATTATCCTTAGAGACCATAAAAAGCCATGCTGAGGGTATAATTTATCACCCCCCAGTGGACAAAAATGAGTGAAATATTAATGAACAAAATTGTAACTTAAAAAAAAAAAACTAAGCAAAAAGACACAACAGAACAACAGCACTGTCCTATGCACTATCTTGCATTTGGTTTCACCGACAGGAATGACTTGCAATTGACTCCACTGTCAGATGAACAGACATCATTCTGACACTGACCAATAAGAACTGTTGAAAACAGCTAAAGAACTATTAAAAGCTTTGCAGTTTTCCAGTCTACCACTACTTCCGGCTTTCTCATGCCATGTATATGAAGGAAATCATGTACATGTCTAATGCAAGGGTTTGACTGTATGAAGTAAAATGAAGGAAACCATATAAAACGAACAGGTTAGGGTCCCTTACCAACAAGCGGTTTGAAGAACAGATCAGTTGGTCCAGATGGAAGGGGGGGGGGGGGGGGGGGGGAGGAGTGGACCGAGTATGCATTTCCCTTTTAATATCCAATGAGCCGGGCAAGTTACTGTTCCCTTGGTGCCTCTCCTCCAAACTTGACGAGCCTGAACTTGTCTGTGCCTGAAGCCTCGCCACATTTCAGTGACATCACTAATGCTACGACTCCACCAAGTATTGGAAATTCTTCCATATTTGATTAACTGGCACACTCTTCGTTGAGCGTAACTGCCTCTTTTAGCCAACAGACTTCATTCATCAAAAATTTGTTGGGAGGGCACTATCCTAATGATGATAATGATAATTATATGCATACCGCCATCAGGCCATGACAGTTTTTGTTTTCTCAAACCAGAATATTTCTGCACTAAATTCTATCAATCATGGGTTCATGATTGGGCCATATTCTGTCTTTTCACCAAGTTCTATTGAAATTGGTAGAAAAGTTGTTTTTTTTTTTTGCACAAATTTGCTGACAGAAGAACTAATCAACAACAGCAGTGAGAAGACGACCTGTTCTGTACTGGCAGTGTCTTGTACTTCATGGGACTAAGTTCACAGCAGGAGGGCCTAGATTCATCTTTCAGTTTACATCCTTGTCATACCTATCAGGCATGAAAGTGACCAGCAGTAAAAAAGGCTGAAAAATCGCCGGGGGTCTGGGGGCCGGCGTAGGCCCACAGTGGGGCCCAGGGTAATGCCCCGGCAGGGTCAGGGGCAGAGCCCCCTGACGCTGAAGCTTTTTATATGAAATAAAAGGCCTAAAACTGCAAATAAACCCCTATTTCAGCGCTGTTAAGAAGGGCAAGTAAGCCACATTTTCATGTTTTCAGTTAATGACCATGGGTGAAACTGGAAAAAAATTGAAAAACTGAAAGGTCGAGGTCCAGGGGCCAAAATTAATATTTTGAAAAATTCAGACAAGTTTTCGTGGCCTCTGGTGAAAGGAAATTTGTAACCGAGGCCTTGTTTAAAACACATATTTATTGCTTATATGTAAACAAAAGTCGTCATTTTGAATTCTAAAAAAAAAAAAAGAAAAAAACTTACACCCCCCCCCCCCCCCCCCCCCCCCAAAAACAGCTTGGTTGGTGCCTTGGACATAGATGGGCAGTAAGGGTATCAAGATCACAAATCTGTGTATTTTCTAAGAACACAGAGTTTCCACTGTACTTCCAAAACTAACCCATTTTATTACACGGAGAAATAGAACCTTTAATAGTTTTCCCCATCCTTTTTCCAGAATTTAACTAACCCTTATATTTATTTTTCTTTCATGTTTTTTTCTTTCTTTAAATATTTTTTCATACTATTATGTCTCTCATTCTATCTCTCTCTCTCTGTGCCTTGCATTCATTTGTGTATGTGTATGTGTGTGTGTGTGTGTGTGTGTGTGTGGTGTGTGTGAGTGCGCGTGTCACTGGGGGGGGGGGGGGGGGGGGGGGGGGGGGGGGGGGGGGGGGGGGGGGGGGGGGGGGGGTGGGGGGGGGGGGGGGTGGGGGGGGGGGGGGGGGGGGGGGGGGGGGGGGGGGGGGGGGCGGGGGCGAGGGGGGGGGGGGGGGGGCAGGAGGGCTGCTGAAATCTCAACCATTCATGCTTTTCAATATGGTCTGGACTTCTGAAAAGCTGATTGCTACCGGATTTTCCATTGGATCCATATTGAGGTCTGAGTTGCAACACGCGCAAAACGCTACAACCAGGTTGTTCGTTTCAAACACCAAACACGATGTTTACGTTTTCAATCATCTATTTCGTTCGCCAAGCCAATCGCCACTTATTAGTAAAGCCATAGCGTTGATCCCTTTAACATAATCTCCTTCTTAGATGGGACATTGTCACAGTGTTTCCAACAAACCCAAACTCGAAATCTAGATCGAAAAATCTTTATCTTTGTTCCCTAAAATAAAGTGTACACCGAATCGGCACTTCGTTTATGGTAAGACCACTCAATACGTAATTTGCACAATTTTAGAGACTGTTTTGAATTCCCCCCCCCCCCCCCCCCCCCCCCCCCCCCCCCCCCCCAGATTTAGGAAAAACGGAAAATTCCGTCTCGAATAATTTCATAAAACGGATCCCGTCCTCAGATGGAAGAAGTTTCCACCCATGATATACTTTTAATGTGCATACTGACTCGTTCACTACAAACAAATGAGACAGCCTTCATCACAACATTGATTCAGTCGGTCAATCTTTCCACATGGAACACAAATGCAGCGCCTTTTTCGTCTAATTTTCGAAACACATCACAAACTTGAACATCGTCCACTTCCTGGTCTAGCCAGTCCCACCTCCAATCGTTTCTCATCCCTTTTATTTTGCCGTGAAATCGCGACGCGTTTGACAAACTTCGCCAATTTAACGATGTCCGACGTTCGACAGGCGCGAAAAGACCGGATGTTGATTAACGACGGAAGTGACCGGTTGACTCTTTTGAGAATGAGTTGCAAATCGTCCAAATGGGAATAGCATCGAACGAAAGTTTATTTCAGGATTTTTTTTGTTTTCTGTTTTGGGCGGCACATTTTTGGGCGGGGCGCGCAGATGAAAAAAATGGCGGAAAATCCGCCTTAGGCGGACGAATTTCATGCCTGAGTTTACATCCTTGTCATACCTATACAGTGAGTTACAGAATCTAAAATTTTTGAACCATATTTGTATTATCATCAGTAAGTGAAAGTAAACATTTCTGAATTGCCAATTGTAAATGTACTTACAATCTTATGTAAATGTTTTGGGTTTTTTTTTGTGTGCTTGCAACACACTTACACAGCTATTGAATCAACTTTTTGAGGAATACATACAATTTTATTCATATCATTATCACATTTTTCTCTCTCTCCAAGAGTAATACTCAAGTCAAATGAAAGTAGACCTGTACATTCTTCACCAATTGACCAAACGTGTGACCAATTATCAAATTTCCTTAACCGACATCAAAGTAACATTTTCTGTGCTTCTTTTTTTCTTCCTTCTTGCTACCATTCTCCATCAACCAATTATGTGACCAATCAAATTCCCTTATCCAATGAAACATTCTAAGTGTTCTTCCTTCTTACTACCATTCTCCATCAACCAACTGAATGTGTGACCAATCAAATTTCCTTATCCAATGAAACATTCTAAGTGTTCTTCCTTCTTACTACCATTCTCCATCAACCAACTGAATGTATGACCAATTGCATTTCCTTTAACCTAGATGAAACATTTCCTGTTTTTTTTTTCTCCTTTTTGCAACCAGCCTCTTTCAATTGACTGAATATTGAATTGTGACCAATAAAATTCTTCCTTCCCCAACATTACAATAACATTAAAATAAAAGTGTTTTCTTTCAACTTTCTGCTGCTGATCCTTACCAATAGACAATCCACAGTGCACACAGGGAGAGAACTGGCGATACAGCGTTATGAGTTATCCCGCCAGGCAAGTGCAAGTGTTCTTAAAATCGCATCCCAGGACAACTAGTGAAGCCTAAATCTTCTACTGAGCCACATTCAACGACCATCTTGCTCGGAATTCGAGAAGATAAGTGATTGCTTGTTCTTCCTTTTCATTGTTCTAGATGTTGTTTCTCTTGCCTGAAGAAGACCTAACAGGTCAAAACGCGTCGTGTTTTGTCTTGTAATTTGTTTGTCCTTGTTAACCCGCGGAGTTATTCAAACTTCTTTTCAATTTCTGCCTGCAATCACCTCCCTTTCAAACTAACTTACACTACTGAGCATCCACAGTGTGTTGTCAGGCAGCAGCAGCAAGCACCAGCTTCACACATCAAGTCCCAAAGCGTCATGAAGCCGACTTCCCCCGTCATGTTCTTGTGCATGGCATCGCAGTCCCAGCACCCCCAATTACCTTCCATATTTGGAATAAAAGATTTCTGACATGGAGGAAGCAAACGAGGTGAAAATGCCAGCAAGATCCTTTCAATGAGAGAAAACTTAAACTAATATCGTGCAGGAAGACCAAGGCCGATTGAAACAACAGGGTTGTACATCCTTAGCAGTATCTATAGGACAAATGTCCTGGACCACCCTGAAGTAATAGGACATTTGTCCTCTTCATAACAAAATCAATCGGACATTTTGAACGCAAGCCAGATTGAATGTATATTAAGTTTTATGCACACAAAAATGGTATTACAAAAGCTGACTATATTCCTTGAGTGGGAAGCCATGTTTGGTAAACATACTATTACCAGTCCCCACACACACACAGTCACACACACAGAGGCAGTGTCTTTCCTAAATCACTATTCATTGCTAATGCTAGTATTCAAGTACAATATTGATTCATTTGGAGTCGTCTTTTTGGTTGAAGAGCATTCTTTTCCTTTTCTCTCCCCACTTTTCTGTCACCCTGAACACCCATTCTGATTCCCCTTGACATCACTTGGTCCTTCCATTTGCACCCTCATCAGCATGGCCTGGTTTTCTGCTGTCAGTCTGTTCCTTTGACTTGTCAAAATCAAATTCTGAGTGCTGAACCCTCTTTCTACATCAGCTGTATGGACGGGCAGGGTGATGGCAAGCTGGGCCAGTTTCTTGAGGTTGGTGAACTCCAGCTGGTGGTAGCGGGCAATGAGCTGCCAGAGTGTCAAGGTGCTGTCCCTGGGGTACATCTGCTCCTTGACCGTTTTCTTGAGATCCACCCACTCCTCTTTGGCTGTCTCAGCATCGATCAGGGCAGGGGACTCTTTCTGCATCTTCTCTCCATTGTTTGTCTTCCATGTGTGCGTCTTGGGTGCAGCATAATGGTCCAACAGCACCTGAAGCTTGCGGCTTAGGCAGGCGTCGTGGAGCAAGGATTCCTTTCCAGTCTCCGCTTCAGCAACATGTGCCTACATGGCCTACAACACGTAACAAGTACAAGGCTTATCGCGCGCTCTTTAGCCGCTTTACGCTAAAAATAACCCTGACACAAGCTGGCTGTGAGCTCTCAGCTGCGAGTCAGGGAGGCAGAGTTGCAAGCCAACGAGCTAAAAATAGACCGCCACGGCTCGCCACTAAGCTTAGTCAAGTTAGTGCCAGTGGCACACGGGACTAGTAATAGGCCTAGTGATTCACTGGGCAGTGGCTTACACTAAAGTTACAGACTGGAGTTCTGTATGACGGTCGGACTCAAATAATTATGCGGGCTTGATATAAACGGCCGGTGCCATGTACGTGAGCATCGGAAAGCTATCGGACAGTGACCGCGTTTTCGGCAAAGTAATGGGACATTTGTCCTCTTCACTGCCAGTTAATCGGACATTTTGCATGTGCAATCGGTCTATGTCCGATGTCCGACGTGGATGTGCAACCCTGAAACAAACAAACAAAAAAGAGCTACTGCCATCTCCATCCCCCCCCCCTCTTCCCCACCTGTGTTTTGTATTGTTGTCATAGGTGAATATATGCCAACAGCTGGTTTGTCAGGTCCACCCATATCGGTGCCCTGGCTGCTTGACATTGTAACTATGCACTTTTGCCCTTTAGAGGGAAGATCATGCACACACTCCATGTCAGACAGATCAAGGAGAACTTGGCCTTGATACAAACTCAGACAAAAGATGAACAAATCAAAATCTTGCTGTGGAACAGACCACGCAAACCCGAATCACAATTTTAATGTTCATCACAATATTAGTAATGAAGTCATGCCTAACTCAAAGGTGACTGGTTCACGCCCTGTACAGAAAATAGTGCCCCCCCCCCCCCCCCCCCCCCCCCTCTCCCCCCAAACACAGCACCTTGCAATATGATGTAAAACCATTGGATCATTTTCAGACTAGCACTGTAGCAATCTGCCACATTTTCTCCTCATGTCCATCTGCTGACGGCCAATTCATGAATATGGTATGGGAGCAGCAGAATGTGACAGGCAAGCAGCAAAGATGTTCAGAGCGTGTCGCTCACCTGTGAGGACATGATGCCGACAGCCACCTACTTTCAGTGCTACCCCCCAACTAATCACCTGGGATCTCTTCATGTGACCGTAAATGGTGACTGGTTTGTGCATGGAAGAATTTATAACCATTTTCATGCATTCAAAGACCTCACTTCAAGATCTGTCTCACACTGCCGACCTGTAAGCATCTAACTGTAAAGTTATATTTCAAATTAATCCAGTTTCTGAACAGAGAGCAGGTGAATAATCACTATTCTCATTCATTCCAAGACCTCACTTCAAGACCTATCTCACACATTCCAAGACCTCACTTCAAGACCTATCTCACACATTCCAAGACCTCACTTCAACTAGACTTGCCTCACACATTCCAAGACCTCACTTCAAGACCTAGTTATACATTCCAAGACCTCACTTCAAGACCTATCTCACACATTCCAAGACCTCACTTCAAGACCTATCTCACACATTCCAAGACCTCACTTCAAGACCTATCTCACACATTCCAAGACCTCACTTCAACTAGACTTGCCTCACAGTCACACATTCCAAGACCTCACTTCGAGACCTATCTCACACATTCCAAGACCTCACTTCAAGACCGATCTCACACATTCCAAGACCTCACTTCAAGACCTATCTCACACATTCCAAGATCTCACTTCAAGACCTATCTCACACTGCTGATCTGTCAGCATTGTAAAGTTATATATATATATCTCAAATTAATCCAGTTTCTAAAGGCAAAAAAAAAGATGTGTATATGAAATTACAATTTTATTTTTCTAAAAAAAAAAGGAAATCTAGATATATGCAAGCACACACAGTATGAAAAAACCCCCGAAACCCATATGAAAAGAATGGCACACGCACAACTGTTACAAAACTGAACTTGTAAGAAATAAAGTATAATCACAAAACTAGAAGAAAAAGAACCTGATATATCTATAGTGATAACAACCAAATGTGACATGTCTGGACCACAAACTGATTTAAACCAATGGCATACACTCACAAACTCGTGAAACAACAGTCTGCTGGTGACAAAATAAAGCATACAACAGATGAAAATATTCAAGAACACTAACTGAACTGAAACCAGTTTTCAATTAGACTATCCTTTCAGGCAGTTACCATGATCTCTGCTAAAACTCTATTTAAAATAATCTCATCATTCATTAACTTTCAACTACAAAACCTAAAGTTGGAAGAACATAATTTACCAGAAATGGACTGTCATTTCATTCCTCATCTTCCCCCCATCCCCCTTTTAAACCCATTTGACCAAGTGAGATTATGACAATTTAAACGATCAGCTATTTGAACAAACTTAATTCTAATTGTCTGCAGAAAAATGGTTTGAACAGACTTGAAAATTCCTAACCGTCTTCAAAAGACTGGCGACTTGAATGGGACCAAAGCCTGTTGGTCTGATGACTTGAGCAGGTTTTTAGAGCTTGTGTGTTCTTGTGGTGACTTTATGCTGACCATTAGAGAACAATTGATAAAACAAGTCTACAGAGTCCTCCGACGATCTCAAAACATTGAAACGAAGGTACCCATGTCACTGACGATTTACTAACAACAATATCACGAACACAAAAAACGGCCAGTGCTGTCCAACCAATCTTGTTGTGGGTCTTCGTGTTGTCACTCAACCGCAGTCTCATCAACTTCACCTGAAAAACAAACAACAACAAAAAAACCCGAAATAAATTCTATTCGCAAATCTTGTCTGTATTGAGACAAGACAATAAACTGGATCCTCAAGCAACAAAATGACCATCATGAACAGCACACACATTAACTTGCAGTGAAAATGATAATTTGACAAAGCACAACAGACTTACCTATATTAAAATATTATGCTAATTTGACAAAATACAACAGACTTAAAACGTTAAGTCTGTGAATTATAATGTACAGATTACTGTCTTCTGAAAATATTTCAAGTATTTTATGAGTGTTACTGTTAGGAAGAAAAAAGAAAAGAAAAGAATTTAACTGGTCATCAGACCCTTAGCGGCCACTGGGGTACTGACCAAAGTCCAGATCAATAAGACTGTCTGCTTTAACTTCTATGAATTCAACAGTTTCTCACTTTCTTCATCAACATCATTTTCACTGTTGTGGCCATGCAGTACTTATTACTTGTATTGTCTTGTCCTTCATGCTTCACTGACTGCCAAAACGTGTCGTTAGAACTTAGACCTATGCAGAAAGTTTTACCCATTTTCCAGGAACTACTGTCTGCTAACATGCAAATTATGGGCTTAATTTGATTCACATAGAAGAGAGGTGCATGGGAAATAACCACAACTGCCTCCGTGGACTTGTGCGATGCTGAGTGAATGCGAAACAGAGTGTATAAAATGGCTGGCAGACTACAAATAGTACAAGTCCACATAGTATTGCTCCTAGCCAGTAGTGGCATAGCGTGTATCACTGTATGCAGGACTGGGGTTTCATTATACTGAAGCTGAACTGAGTTAGGAGAAAAAAATGTGCACGAATTTATCACTCAGAAACAAAAGATTTAGGGGAAAAATGTGCATGAATATGATTACTCAGGAAACAAAAGGAAAAAAAAGAAGATGAAAATGAAAATGCGGACTTGTTACATCTTTCAAGTAGTGGACTTCCAAACTCACACAAGTTTACAGTACAGACTGTGGCATAACACAGCTGGACCTGGGCCAAGCCTTGCAAGCCCTCTCAATCCATGACACACATCAACGTCAACATTTCCAACTCTGCCATGGATGGCTGTGAGCTCACTCCTTTCTCTCTCTCTCTCTCTCTCTGCCATCCTGTTCAATGTATCCCTAACTCTGCCATGACTGTGAACTCTCTCTCTCTCTCTCTCTCTCTCTCTCTCTCTGCCATCCTCTTCAATATCCCTTACTCTGCCATGACTGTGAGTTTGAACATTCCTTTCTCTCTCTCTCTCTCTGCCATCCTCTTCAATATATCCCTAACTCTGCCATGACTGTGAGCTCACCCCTCTTCTCTCTCTCTCTGCCATCCTCTTCAATATATCCCTAACTCTGCCATGACTGTGAGCTCACTCCTCTCTCTCTCTCTCTCTGCCATCCTCTTCAATATATCCCTAACTCTGCCATGACTGTGAGCTCACTCCTCTCTCTCTCTCTCTCCTCCTCTTGCCATCCTCTTCAATATATCCCTAACTCTGCCATGACTGTGAGCTCACTCCTCTCTCTCTCTCTCTCTCTCTGCCATCCTCTTCTTATCCCTAACTCTGCCATGACTGTGAGCTCACTCCTCTCTCTCTCTCTCTCTGCCATCCTCTTCAATATATCCCTAACTCTGCCATGACTGTGAGCTCACTCCTCTCTCTCTCTCTCTCTCTGCCATCCTCTTCTTATCCCTAACTCTGCCATGACTGTGAGCTCACTCCTCTCTCTCCCTCTCTCTCTCTCTGCCATCCTCTTCAATACATCCCTAACTCTGCCATGGCTGTGAGTTTGAACATTCCTTTCTCTCTCTCTCTGCCATCCTCTTCAATATATCCCTAACTCTGCCATGACTGTGAGTTTGAACATTCCTTTCTCTCTCTCTCTCTCTCTCTCTGCCATCCTCTTCAATATATCCCTAACTCTGCCATCATTTTCACTATATTCACAAATTTAACAAAACAAAATAACAACCTGCAAAAAAAATGGACTTAGCAACATGACCTAACTATCATACGCTTACTTGTTCTTTCTTCTTTACGCAATCTTAGAGCTTTTAAAACATCCCCCCCCCCCTCCTTCCTTTACAGCTTTCATTTTCAGCTACATGTAAACAACTCCTGAAGCTCACTGGCAAGATTTGTATACATGTATCTGACCATTTTAATGCCATCATTACATTAATCATTTAATGCAGACCTGCCTACCTCATGTTGTGCTCATCAGTAATAACCACAGAGATTTTCAGTAATTTTGCATTTCCTTCAGTAATTCCACGGACGCGTAATACACGGCGTTTTTGAACAAATAATGTGTACAAAACTCCAACTACATTTTTAACATTGAACAAATAATGTGTACAAAACTCCAACTACATTTTTAACATTTTAACAAAAAATATAAACAGTAAAAAAGGAACAAAAACAACAAAGCAGAATTAAAATACCTTGGGATGATGGCAGATGACGGACTCAGGACAGGAGTTTCAGGTCAATTCAAAGGTGATATACTTGACAGTTTGTAACTTACACAGCAGTCACCACAGATGACACCACTGATGAAGAACCTAATGTACACCCCCCCCCCCCCCCCCCCAAAAAAAAAAAAATATGTGTGTGTGTGTGTGTCCCTGAGCTGTGCTGACAAGATAGTGGCGAAAATGAAAAGGACCTTTTCATTTTCGCCACTATCTTGTCAGCACAGCTCAGGGACAAGTTGTTTTCGCAGATCAGCTCACACAACAGTCTTTCTGCGTTGGTGATCTTCCGTGTGTGGGTCTGACGGCTGCTCTCGCTGGATTTCGTAAACAACGATGTGATCTTCTGACTGGAGGCACTCGCAGCTGTCTCTTTGTGCATTTTCCCCGAGATATGGCGCTTGCAGTCATTTGCTCCCCCATGTCCGATGGAGAAGTCTGAATTGCACACCGAGCAGAAACGAGTATACAAATCCAGGTCCATGACAAGGCCAAGTCCGCGTGTATTTACTTCGGAACACTTGCTTCTTCGCCTTCTTCCGTTGTGGCACAGTGGTTTTCGAACCCTCGTCATCGGTTTCATGCAAACGTTTAGAAGATTTCTCCGCCATTTTCACAATCGCCGGCAAAAAATCGGTTGAAACTTTGTCTTACAATGGCTGAACAAAAAGCTTCGAATGGCGCGCACAGATGTGATGGCGTGTCGTGTTGGCCCACAGCACCACATTGACCAATCGCAAGTTCCGAACTATCTGTGGTTTCGGCTTGAGTCAAGGGAAGTTACTCTGCGGTCTCGGAAAGGTCTAGCAGTCGACAATTTTTCGAGTCTGAAATTTGCGTAGTTTTTCAATTTTCTTTTCCGTAATTTCGCACGGAAAATCGTACCTCCGTAATGGGGGTTAATTTCCGTAAAATTACGGACGATTACGGAAGGGTAGGCAGGTCTGTTTAATGTAACCACATTTTGTTTAAAAATAAAAAAAGTCTAAATAACCCCAGTGGGCATGGATTTGTGTGTGTGTGTGTGTGTGTGTGCGTGCGTGCGTGCGTGCGTGCGTGCGTGCGTGCGTGTGTGTGTGTGTGTATGTGTGTGCGTGTGTGTGCGTACGTCACTGTGTGTGTGTGTGCACGCTTCTGTGTGTGTGTGTGTGTGTGTGTGTGTGTGTGTGTGTGTGTGTGTGTGTGTATACATCATGCGCATGTGTGTGTGCATGCAAGATATCCATCATACCAGCACATAACAGCCTATTCCTCCATAAAGGGCATGTCCAAATTTTTTTTCTCTCGTGCGTGCGTGCGTGCGTGTGTGTGTGTACGTCACTGTGTGTGTGTGTGTGCACGCTTCTGTGTGTGTGTGTGTGTGTGTGTGTGTGTATACATGCGCATGTGTGTGTGTGCATGTAAGATATCCATCATACCAGCACATATTAGCCTATTCCTCCATAAAGGGCATGTCCAATTTTTTTTTCTCTCGTGCGCGCATGAACAAATTGTTCTTATGCTCTTCTTTTAGAATTACCACACGCTCTGCTTACCTTTTCCCACCGGAGTGCTGACTGGGTACACTGACGCCACCGTCTCCAGGTACGACACAAACAGGTCACTGGACTCACGGTGCTTCCTCCTCCACAGATACTCTGCCAGGTGGAGGTTGAATGTCCCACTGCGTCGATGAAAGGCCAAAGGTCGCATAGTGCCGCCCTGGGTAACATTGGAGCACCCGCTGAAATTCAAGTCATTGTGAATGAACAGCTGGGTGTCCTTGACGACGGTGTGCTCGTAGCCGAACTTTTTCAGCTGCGAGTACGCCTCGCAGGACGAGGTTCTGACGTGTGTGCCTAGAGCGATCTTTGTCTGCAGGAGGGAAGCATGGTGTTTGGCTCCAGGTCCGGCGTGACGGCGAAGAGCACTTCGTTATTCTCGATGCAGATCCCAGCCAGAATGTACTGCCCTTGAAAGGCGTGAACTTTGTGGCTCTTGGAGCCCCCTTCGTTGTGGCTCTTGGAGCCCACGAAGAAGGATTCATAGAGTTCCACCGTGTAGCCCAACCCTCCAATCGGAGGCATACTCATGAGAGAAAAAGCGCACGTTTCCCGGCAGTGGTTGTAGTAATCCACCACCGTTTCTGTGGACGTGGACACCATTCGGTCCGAGTCCTCACACTCTGGCATGGCACTTTCTGATTTGGCAGTTGGTATGTCGTACTTCTTGATGAAGCAATAGTCCAGAATGATGGCCTTCCTCAAGGAGAGGTTAGAGCTCACAAACTTGGTCCCCCACCTCAGCGGAACCTGGTTCCTACCCAGCTTGCACGGCTGTTTGTTGCACTGGAAGCGAAAGAGGGGTCTCTTTCCTTGCCGCACAATGCGATACAGTTTGTCCAAGCGCTGACCGCACAGAGGGCAGAACCGGAAGCGGGGCAACATGTTGAAGTGCTGGCCGAACTCCACTGCCGCTTCCTCGTTGGGCAGCAGCATGGCCAACCGGAACAGGTTGAAGGCGGTGCTGCCGCCACTCTGCAACCGCTTGCCCAGCTTCGGGTGCATGGGAAACATTCCTTTGTCCTTCGTGTCTGACACGTCCATGTCCTTCTTCCGTTTCGCCTTGGAAGGACCGTCTGGATTTTCCACCACATCAACGTGATTTCTGTCACCCCATGAAACAGTGTCCTCGCTATCTGCCACACTCACATGGTTGTTCTTGGCCTTGGGAGGTCTGCCTTTCTTTCTCCGATGCGTCTTTTTCACAGACGCGGCCGTTTTCTTCAACGGCACTTTCTCCGTTTCTTCCCCCTCCTCCCCTTACGGTGGGCGTGTCGGTCCGCTCTCTTCAGCTTGATGGAGGTGGGCGAGGAGGAGGAGACGGCCACCATCACGTCCACCAGCCCCTCCACCACCTGATCATCAACAGCCGTCAGCTGCGATGAGGCGATATCCGTCATGTCCATGTGCTCTTCCGTTATCATCAGGGTGCACTGCTGTAACTGCTAACATCTCCAGCGTTGCTAGGCGCTGACACGACTCCGACCAGCGGTGACTGGATCTTCAAGGCGTCCATGTCAGGGACGTGCGGTGGGGTTCTGACGACGCTCGTCACGGCGGTTGTGGAACAGGAGCCAGTCTCCTGCGCTGGGTTGGCGGTGGTGTTGCCGACCTGTGAAGGGCCGTTCTGGATGGGCCCTGGGGAAGAAGAAGTGGTCCTGGCACCATCGACAGCACACGTTTCTGGTGACATCACGGCGACGGGGCCGCTGGTAGCGTTAGCCATGCTAGGTACAGCACCGTTCTGAAACCAGCAGAAAGCGGTTGGTAAAAATGGTAATGCACTAAAGCAGGAATGTTGAAAACTGTTAGTTTTATTTGATTTATCTGAATTAACCTGCACTGGTATAGTTGCATCATCCGCGAACACTTCCCCACACCCATAAATTCAAAAGTGTCATTTATAAGATAACCGACAACAATCTTCATGACAGCAAATCAGTTACACTGAGTCAATCTGATTCGCAGATGCACAGCACATCATCTTAATTTACCTGAATTGAGGCCTTTAAAAACTTAGTTCAACATTATTTAATGCACGCTGAAAATATGATTGTGAAATTCAGTTTCACATCATTTAGCGCATGCTGAAAACATGACTGTGAAATTCAGGTGAAACAAACGAAAACTGAATGCTTTGCTCAGTTCACAATAATGATGGTGATAATGAATATTTGCTTACAGGCCACATCCTCTTGAAAAGTAAGAGGAACCATTTGCACTTAACGTTAGGTATATGGGAACTACAGACATTTACATCTTCAAACCCCAAGCAACTCACCTCAACAACCATTGAGTGCCCACTCAACATCCTGTTCCACACAAGCAAACAAACAAGTGAACCTGCCCCACGAACCCCATCACCCCCATTCCTGCCTCGACTCCCCCTCAGACAACCCCACCCCCCCCCCCCCCCCCCCCCCCCCCCCAGAAAAGCTGTACCAGTCCTAATACATGTCTGTTCACTCCTCCAGCAGTTGCTGTAGATCTCAGTCACGTACAGGTATAGGCAAGCTTGGAACATTCTTTTTTTGGATGTCCCCTTGTTTGTTCTGTGTGCTCTGTGCAGGCCTTTGTAGGCTAGATATTAAGCAGGTAGGCTAGGAGTTGTCTCCCTTCTATGATCATAGTGGGGTAGGCACGTGCCTCCCTTCTGAAAGAGATTAACACTCTTCATGGAAGATTCTAATTTCTACAGAAGAAAGTAGGTGTATTTTAAAGGGTTTGTGTCAGTGAGGTTTAACAATTTTTTTTTCTCCAGCTGGGCTATAAGCAACATTATCTCTCTCTCTCTCTACCTTCTATGATCATAGTGATGGTCATCAAGTAAGAGCAGACCTCTATGATAAGGAAAACTGGTTAAGTGAATAGGCACAGAGAATACTGTTGTTCATACTTACAACACCTGAGTTTTTTTGGGAAAAAAAAATGCATGTCTATCTTTCTTTCTATCTATGTCTATCTTTCTTTCTATTTATCTACAACATTTTTTTTTTCTGCGTCCGTTTCTCACTCTCCCTTTTCCTATTTCCATTTCTGACGGAATTATTAACCCCATACTGCGGTTTCAAATTAGCAAACATATCGGCCTCCATTGTTCATTGGTTAGTGTCTTGGGCTCGGAGTTGTGGGTCAGAGTCTCGCTTGTGGCGTTTATTTCAGTTTTTGTTGTTTTGTTTTTTTGCCCTGGTCAAATCCTGTCCTGGGATAAGAGCGCCACCAGTCATATGGAAAGACAACTGGGAAGAATATCATAAAAAAAAATAAAAATAAAAAAATCACAGATTCTGTTCTCCTTCATGCCCTGCTCTCCGTTGCAATTTTCTCTCTCCATTTTTGTGCCTGCTGTGAGTTCCTACCTCATGACAATGTCCCTGGTTTAGCATGTTGGTCGGAGCCATTGTTGGCTGCAATTTGTGATGCTCCCTGGAGGTGTTGGCTCACTTGGGAACTGGCTCTGTGACAAAGCTTCTTCTTCTTCTTCTTCTGCGTACGCAGGCCGATACACCTGCGGACACTCCCTATATGGACAGCCACGTATTAATCCCATCTACCCAGCAAAGGGAGTGAAGTTTTGTGTGTATGACCGTTTTTCATCCTGCCATACTCCCTCTTCAGGGAGGGTGCATGCTGTGTAACGTGTCATCCATACCAACGGCCAAACTGGCCTTCTCTTCCGAACGCTGGTGATGGGATTTTACGAGTGTGCAAGATGTTATGCGTGTGTTCACACACGGAACCTCGGTTTATAGTCTCTTTCAAAGGACTGTATGGAAAATGGAGTCAGAACTAATGTTAGCTCTGAGGGAAAAATCCCCCTGTACCGAAACGGCCCGGCGGAGATTCGAACCCGCAACCCTTGGATTACGAGTCTGGCGCTCTACCAACTGAGCTATTCCGGCCCCTGTGACAAAGCAGTAATTGTCATTTGAGCAGGACTTAGGAAGTGGGGAACTGACGACCGCCAATGGAGTGAGTCAGTCACGGTGCAGTGAAACTGTGTTTCCTTTGAAGTTACCGGGAGCTGGCTCGGCGACTCTGCAATAATTGTCTTTTGTACAGGACTTTGAGGGCGGTGACCTGCTGACCCCGACTGGAGTGACTCGGCGACAGCGCAGTGTGATTGTGTTTCCTCTTGAGAATCAACTCTTGATCCGACGACGTTCACTGCTCCCTACGGACTGCTGGTGCTGGGTCGTGACAGTACTAATCTGGGTGTGGCTATGCATCTGGTGGCTGTAAAGAGCGGTTGGAACAACTGGTACTAACAGTGCACACAAAAATAAGAGCACAAACTACTTTAAAAAAAAAAAAATCATAGCCGACACCTGTGCCATTTCTTCAGAAAACAAACCTCTTTTACTGAAGAAAAAGAACTGTCCACATCATCTCATTTTTCAGCCTGCCAAAGGTGGCTTTTTTGTTGTTTCATATTTCACCAGTTTTGCTTCTACAACCTTCAAGCTTAATTAATCTTTAAACTAACCTCCAAAACTTCTTGTTGTAGTTGTTGATGTAATACCTAACAACCAACCAAAATTTGTAGAATGCTATTCAAACTCACGAATCTGGGACGCGCTCTCCGCCACCCAAAAACTACAGCAGGACCACACTCACAGCACAAAACACTCCCTGAGGCGGGAAAAGCTGAAGCAACGACCTCACTCACCAGCACCGGCTCCATCGGAGCAGGGGCAGACCAGTTTGCGGGGTCGCCTGCCGGACTGTTGGCGCCGGCGCCCAGCACGCTGTGCCTCTCTTCCCGGCCTCTTCCGCCCGTTCCGTTGAGGCAGGCGGGGGGGGCGGGTCAGCTTCCTCCTCCGGCGGCTCCTCCTTCACGGGCACCCACTCCATGCCGCCGTCTTCCACGATGCCAGGGTCGCTGTCCTCATAGTCGTCCTCCGGCTCCACTTTCACTGTGGTCATGCACACAGAGGATGATCATGAAATGAAACTCCGGTTGCAGACACCAGATGGCAATTTAGAGGCAAACATGGAAGAGTTTTTCTTGTGTCCTCAGTTTGGTTAAATATACTTACCATGTCAAGCGACACACTGTGAGACACACTGCAAGTCAAGACAGGAGGTGAGCTAGGCAGAACATCAACCTCAAATGTGTGAGCAGCAAGGCATTTGGCCTTAGAAATGTTGGTGAATCAGAAACGACCTAGCGCCGTCTTCTGGAAGCAAATGACAGAGAGCTCAGTGTCTTTTTACCGTGTTAGCAATGAAAATTTGGCCAAACAGAGCTGATTTACTGCTGTAACTTACATTAAGAGTTTGACATGGCACACAGTACATGGGGCCAGACAAATTTTCAGAATTACAAAATGTTACATCCCTTCAAAAAAATAAGTGAACAGGGCCTGAAAAGAGATCAGATGGTGTTATTTCAGTCATGAAATCTAGAATGCATGTGTTCTACATATTCAGGAATGATAAGGAAAAAAACAAAAACCGTTGTTTAAGTTTTTCTTTCAATTCTCAATGGAGTGAAGCAAGTTAAAATGTTTGTAAACCTAAAGGCTACAGTGGAACTTTCCATACAGACATCTGTGAAGGAAAAGTCCATTTGACCATCACTCTACTACGTAGAGTCTGAACCCAACAATCATACTACACACACGCCTTGGCTTAAGGCTGTGTCAGACCAATTGACATAGGCCAGAACACCAAGGCTACATCAAAATGTTGTTATGCTCTGCATAGTTATGTGGGGATTGTCTTCAGTCGTGACAAGCTCCTAGCATAACATTATCAGTCTCCCAAATCCCCCGAAGTCGGAGTGTGGCTGCCCATGTGGCGGGGTAATCAAAAACAGTCACACACGTAATGTTCTCATCCCCAGCTGATGCATTTGTGCCATAGTGTTCAAATACTTCGGCTGTTCGGATGATCCCTGGAGTCTTTTAGCCAGGGTACGAAAACAACAACAACAACAAACAACATACTACACACTAGTAGTAGTATGTGTGTGTGTGTGTGTGGAAGGGTGTGTGTGTGTGTGTGTGTGTGTGTGTGTGTGTGTGTGTGTTGTCTATTATTGCCTTAATTGTTTTTATATATATATGGAGTTTGTAATGGGCCGCGTGCTCTGTTCGACAGAGAAGTGTGCACATAAAAATGTTCATTATTATTATTATTATTATTATTACACAGTTTCAGTTCACCTTTGGTTCTGCACACTAGTGTCACAGTAGGCGGCCACCAAAGAGGACAAAATAATTGCCGTCTGTTCCACTGCTGAGGTTAACAACAAGGTCATATAGCATCAGAGAATAGGCCACCAAAGAAGACAAAATAATTGCCTTCCGTTCGACTGCCAAGATTAACAACAAGGTCATGATAGCATCGGAGAATACTCTGCAATGCCTGTACCTGTCTACATATGAACACTGTGCTGCCTAGAAAACTTGCGACTTGCCACACACACACACACACGCACACACACGCGCGCACACACACACACACACACACACACACACACACACACACACGCGCACACACACACACTCACATACACACACACGTCACACACACACACACACAGACACACACACACAGAGCAGTGTGTGAGAAGCGAGCCATGGAAGTATAAAACTGTCCTTGTTGCCATCTCATCCTCAGTACCACTTCAGTGGCACAAGTTACTCCTAGCGCTGTTTACTCCACCTCCTTTTCACAGCTACACTCTGACTTGTCCTGTCACAACCATGCATGTCATTAAGACATTAGTCACCATGCTGACTTGATCATTTTGATGGCACCTGGTCATCTCATTGCAACGATATCACCTGCAGTGTACATCAAGTGGAAAATGAACATGAAAAGCGTTCCAGCTCTACCAAAATCCAACTAGATACCACCCTGATCGCTCCCTCCCTTTCTCCCCTCCCTAGGATTTTACACTTAAAAAACAGCATTTTACTATCTGTGGCTGCTTATACTGCTTACTGCGCACAATGTTCCTTAAAAAATTTGACTGCGGAAAAATGCCAACAAACCGAAAAAACAAAACAAAACAAAAACAACCCAGCAGCTCTCAATATGTCACCTGAGTTGAAAATTGTGCATGATTTTGACTCCGAACTCTTGAAAAGAAAGAAAAAAAAAAGCTTTATTTTTCTTTATTATTATTTCATTTTTCTTAAAATCTGCTTCAACCAGGTCAACAGTTTTCCCTGTTGCAGTTTGAATCAAACTACACTTGAAGGCCTTTACAGGACTAGAAATTCCCTGATAATTCTTCTTTGCCCTGGGGACGAGTAGATTATGTGATCTGCCTGTCCACACAAATTTCTTCTTGCCCTCCTTAAGTCGAGAGGCAGTACACCAAAATTACAACTTGAAGTGCAGCACGTCACCAAACACAAATCATTCATTCGATGACAAGCACTGCACATGTGTAATGAAGGCTTCACTGCGAGAAATAAGACTTTCGTCATCATTCATTCGATGACAAGCACTGCAAATGTATTTATATAATAAAGGCTTCACCACCAGAAATAAGACTTTCATCATCATTCATTCGATGACAAGCACTGCACATGTGTAATAAAGGCTTCACCACGAGAAATAAGACTTTCGTCATAAGGAAATATATTGCTCTACCAAACAAACAGAATTAAGGGAGGGTGGAGTGAGGGAGGGGGGGGGGGATAAATATATTGCTCTACCAAACAAATAGAATGGGGGGGGGGGGGGGGGGGGGGGGAGAGGAGGACCAAAATAACCGGTTCCCGCTGTGTGTAACACTAACAGCATATAAGAAATGAAAATATTATGATCGATAAAACTGTCATGCTTCTAGTCTATCACATTTCCATCACTGACTGAAAATAAAATCCTTATGTTGCTCTCTATAAACAGACTAATTAAGGAGAGTAGTTCTACCATTCCTGCACTGACCAAGCACAATGCCTACACACTGTTATCTTATTGCAGCATACACTTCACACTCTAAAATCAAACCCTGAAGTGAATGGGGGCTTACCAATTATGAAGAATGCTCAAAGTAGTGGCCATCCTTATAATGTTAGTTACCAAAAAATTGCCTCTCTTCAGAACTCAATTTTGAGAGCACAATTTCTGATAGTTAAAAAATGGATTCTAGGAGTGAATTCACCAATCTAAAGTGAAAACCACTATGCCAGTATTGCCTATCATCGGCTAACAAAGGTGCAGAAACC
Organism: Conus ventricosus; assembly: GCA_018398815.1. Classification (NCBI taxonomy): domain Eukaryota; kingdom Metazoa; phylum Mollusca; class Gastropoda; order Neogastropoda; family Conidae; genus Conus; species Conus ventricosus. Next base: position 8,007,002 of record CM031618.1, on the reverse strand, counting down.
AAGTGTTTTCTTCAGAACTATGATATCATTTGACGTCATAGATATAATGCAAATATATGCAGTAACTAAAGAAAGACAATGTCTCTCATATAGTGAAAAATACTTTGATATAATTACAGCATATTAAGCAGTAAATGATGCGCAATTTTCTTCTGTTTTACACTTAACGAGGAATTCCTGAGAGACAGATTTAGAGTAATTAGACTGTCTAATATATATATGTAATTCAGTGTAAACCTGGTGAGCATATTTTTGTTGACCTCTGGGCATCGCCATCCCTTCTATAGATTTGTTCAGCTTCCTTTCCAGTCAAACATTTTGCATTCAGATGATCACCTCTTCACAAGAAGTTCAATATAACTAATTATTTTACAACTTCCAATACAAGCCTAGTCCCTGTTCTTTTAAGGCTTCAATGACAAGCTTAAAATTAAATGTAAAATAGCCTCTTTATGAGTGACTTGTTTTTAGGTCACATATATATATATATCTATTAATTTTGTTTCAAATCAACACACATTGATAATTAAACCCTCAGATAAAAAATTGGAGTAGTAGTACTAAAAATAAAATGGTGAAAACAGCTAGGGGGTCGGTGGTAATCAGAGATGCTCTCTGTGTGCAGCCAGGTAATTATTACACTCACGCTGACTGACTGAAGCCATTTACTGTCAGATTAACATACTGTTGTACTGACATTACAAAAAAAAAAAAAAATTAACTGATGAGAAACGAAAATAATACAAATAAAATCTGAATGACATAAAAATCATAAAGGAAACGTAACAGGGAAACATTTATAAGTAAAATAATAAAATCAGAAATTGTGATAATAAAACAAATTACATCTTAACTGCACTGAAAATTAAAAATCTATCTCTCAGATCACCCACACACAAAACACACACACACGTGCGACACAAAAGACCCGCACTTCCCCTTACTCACACATGCATGCATGTACATATCTGTACTCACAAACAAATAAAACCAAATCTCTCTCTCTCTCTCATGAACACACACACACACACAAACCGTGCACCCCGCCCAAAAAAAAAAAAAAAAAAAAAAACCCACACAAAAACGTACGGACGCACGTACAACATACACTCACATACAAACAAAACCAAATTATCTCTTTCTCTCTCTAGTGCGCATATATGCAAAAGTTTCATAAATGGAATTATGCGACCTAGTACATGTGAGAGTTGGACAGCTATGTTATGTAATAAATTCTTTCGCTCTACTTGTAGGTCTACACAAATCAAAAAAGAAAACAAAACAAAACAAAATTCCATTACAAAAATCTGCCAAGTGGATGAGACTTTATCAGATGTACAGCTGAATTGGCTAGACTCCAATTTGGAGTCCAAAATGGGTTGGGATAAAAAAAACAAACACTATGCAACGTTAAAGGTAGATTTTTAGATAAAATTTTATCATGAAGACACACACACGTGCACAAACACACCACATCATACCACCACTACCATGATTTGGGGTTCTATGGTTTGCTCCCACAAACCCACAAGTAACTTACACACACACAAACACACGCACACATACATGCAGGCACACACATGTGCACACCCACACGTACACACCCACACGTGCGCGCACACATGTATACACACACAAGTGCGCCACACATGCCCACACACACATACACACACACACCACATGCGCACACACACACACACACATGGGCCCGTGCCTACACATCCATACACACACGTGTACATTCACAATGCACACATACAAAAAAAAAAAAGAAGGGCAACCAATGTTAGTTAGGCACTCAAGGTCTGACCAGCGCATTGGGCTAATGCGTAGGTCAGGCACTGAAAATCTGCTAAGTCATAGCCACGAGACCCTGTTCTTCCAATTCTCTCAGTTGTTAATTCAGTTATCCATGATCAGCTTAAAATAATGCATAGAGTGGTCTCAAAACTTAGCGGATGTGGTGTAGTGTATATGGACTAGTCTGCTTGCAGTGACGCCTCCTTGATGAAACTGAAACTGAAACATGGCAAATGTTGAGTTTGCTAACCCTTTTTAACTTTGCACATCTTTCAGAGATTTTTAAATCTGCTTTGACAATTATTATTCCCACACGTGCTCATAAAGAAAACTGTTCATGGCACAAGTAGCCTTGCCTCTCATTTGCAGGTGTAGAGGGTGGTTTAATCATGCATTTCACGTAGGCCTATATTTCAGAGGGCATTTTCACCCATACTTTTAAACATACAGAGAGTGATTCAGGGCTAGAAATTTCTACACCTGCAAATCATGGTGGTGGTGGTGTGATGTGCATGCGCATGTGTGTGTGTGCGTGTGTGTGTGTGTGTGTGTGTGTGTACATGTGTGTGTGTGTGTGTAACAGCCCGGCAGCACACGGATAACATCTCTAATCACCACCGACCCCCCAGCTGTTTTAAACCACTTTGTAATACCCTAATTTTTATCTGAGGGTCGATGTGACCCTCAGTTTTACGCTACATGCATATGTCGTGTGTGACTAACACAGGCGACAATCTTTTCGGACAGTCACAACGTCAGGTTTGGACTAGTCATTTGTGTCACCGTCACTCGATCAATCGAATCCAAAGCCAGCTCAGTGCAAAGATCGGTACGCATCTGAATTATTCGCTGGATGTGCTAAAGCCAGAGATCACAAAACATACATTCTGGATCTTTGTTATTGTACTTGTTGGATTAATAAAGATAGCCGGGAAAAGGATTCACAAACCTTCCGACCATGTTGTCCATCTCGTCAGACCAAGTTGATCCTCCAATTTTTGCAATTTTACAACCAAATTTCTGGGCGATTCTCCACCGCCACATTCTACAGTGTCCGATGAAGAAGCCATATGGCAAACACTCGATGTATCAGCTCGTCGTTTTCTTGAGATCTCAAACGTCTCGTCTGCCTTATTTACTTCTAACGATGATCGTTGTTGCTCTTCAAGGCAAATCAAGATTTTCCTGCAGATTTTTTTTCCCCCTTTTGCTACTTCCTCTCGTCCTTTTCCCACAATTCTCGTAAAATCATACCAGTTTAGGTTTCCTGAAATAGTATACTATCTTGGGTACTTTGCTTTGCTCGTTCAGGTTGGCGACTCCCGACACACGGTTCCGAATTTATTTTGTTTTGTTTTTGTAAGCGTTATTAACAAGACCCATTAGGTGATAAAACACATACATTCGTACTCAGTGAGAGTGATGCTGGCTCATAATTAACATACCTTGATGGTTAACAGAGCACTGGAGTTGTCTTCTCAGATGAGACTGATATATATATAAGCAAACGTTTCAGACTTGAGTCTTCTCAGTTCCCAACTCTGGCGTTAGGGCCTAGCCGAAGATGACTGAGATAGAGGACAGAACTCCCGAACTTCCTCTGCGTGATGACAGTTCACAAGCTGTTGCAGTTTCAGCGGGCAGGCCAACGTAGGTTCACATTGAAGGGTGAGATGCAGAATGAGCACCAAATCAGTTCTGTGTACGCTAAAGGCCGACACACACACACACACGCGCGCGCGCGCGCACACACACACACAGATAGCAGTAGCACCAGGAGTGGCGGTCAATGTTATACCATACCTGCATCAAATATTGACAGCCACTTACATTCTTTTTATCCCAGTTCTGTACGGCTGTGGAACTCACTGCCGGGTGCCATTAAGATTGCCACAAATGCAATCTCATTTAAAAAACAAATTGATTCGACAGTTTTGAGATCTGCATATTGACGATTTTCTATTTTTACTTCCCCAGATATTTTTACTATTACCTGGGCCTGAATTTGGCCATTGCTTTTAACTTCTTGAATATCGAGTGCGACCCCTTGTTGCCAAATTTGCTCCAGGGGCCAACAGTCTGAGTCGCACTGTTTTATGTTTTATGTTATTTTATTTTACTTTTTAACATGCGCGCTGGTGACCTACTCGTTTTTGAGTGAACCAGTATTTTAGGAAGAAGAAGAAGAAGAGATACGGTGAAAGACAGACCTGGGCGTTGAGCGAGTTCTGTTGCGTGAGCGGGACGGTCAAAGGTCGGAGAAGTTGATGAAGAGGAGTAACGGAAGGGACGGGGAAGGGGGACGGGCGGGGGGCGGGGGGAGCGATTACGCGTTTGGAAGGGGGAAGAGAAGAATGGGCGGAGACAGGGTGGGGTTGGGGGAGGGGGGAAGAGGAGGGGGGGGGGGGGGGGGGGGCGCCGGCCGTGGGATATTTACGTCCCATGTCGCTTCAAGGTTGCTATGATGATGTTGACGGCCTGAACAGAACAGCAAATAGAACAAGCGACATGGCTCCAGGCTGAAAGCCTTTTGCTCTCTTCAACTTAAGGACTAAAAGAAAGCATCTCTTATTTCATAGCCCGTGGATATTCATAACTATCAGTGTATAAACATTATTTATATTCCCAAATGCTGTTGAAAACATAACGTTTCAAAATATCTGACTGGTTTTCAACAAGTTTGCCGAACTCGAACTGTTCAACAAGTTAACACAACTCTGTTAGTTAAAATGGGGGGGTGGGGGGGGGGGGGGGGGGGGGGGGGGGTTGACGTGAATGAGTTGGTATTTAATCAGTCTTGAAACTGTGACCACGAGTAGTCTTACTTAATCCTCTTCATCCCGCCACCAAGACCTAAGGCGCCAACAATAAGCTCCCTCCATGATCCAGCCCTCTCTGTCCTGGGCAAGCCAGCTCAGCTCGTTCCAGGTCTTGCCTGCCTCTCTCATCTCCTCCTCCACTGCCGCTCTGCTGTCCATCATGTCGCACACAGCACTGGTTGTCTGCGTACATGTCCTGTAGGATGTTGATGAAATCCGTAGGCTTCTAAGATCTTCCACAGCGAAGGATGATGTATGCTATCGAAAGCCTTTTGGAAATCGATACAGTTGATGTAGAGTAATGAATTCCATTCGATGGACTGTTCCACAATTGTTTGTAAAACAAAGATCTGGTCTGTGCAGCTTCTCCCGCTTCTGAACCCGGCCTGTTCTTCTCGTAGGGTTCTCTCCATGGCTTGCCTCATGCGCTGTAGTGGCCCACTTTTATTCGGACCAGAAAGAGTGAAAAGAGAAGACGTGGTGCAAGGAAAATAAATGCCATGCGTAATTCTATATACTTCAATCAAATCTCCTCTAAACGTCCGATACTCCGAACTCGAGGTCAGGCCATTCTCCCCTCAAAAGTCAAGCCACCCGCTCCAATAATAATCCTTTTCGGGAAAATTTACGTTGAACTCCCTCAATTAAATTGATGTGCTTTTTAGGAAAGGAAACACTACAGGATTTCCATACTGATCAGACCAAAGCTTTATAATATAATGGTAACATAAGATCCTTAGGTTTATTCCTTATGGTTGTCATAAGCATTCCGGTTATTCGATCCCCCCCCCCCCCCCCCCCCCCCGTCCCAATTCTGATAACACAGTTGTCGAATTTCAATCGTGGTTCCAAATATAACACCCAGTGTTTCCCAGCAATAGCAGTGTCCAGCGTACTTGGTTTGTCACTTTAGGAATAAGGTATTGATATGAAGGATTATTTTCACCAAGATGTGAAACTTAAAATTTTTTTTGCTATTGGCATGAAGTAATCATGCGCCGTCTGTCCACTTAGTTACGCTAAGTGTACACGACTGCAACTTATCATGCTTATATCTTAAGTATCAACGGCAGAATATAGGCTTACGCAAAAATCTTTATACCTCAGTCAACCTGTTGCGGTAAATCATAAATGAACAAAGTGGGTCTAAGCACACTGTCCTGAGACACACCACTTATGACATTGACTTTGGGTGATGATTTTTTTCTCCATTTACAGAAGCATACCGAGACCTACCACTTAGAAAATCCAACAAAGCAATTTACCTCGAACACCGTAGTCATACAGTTCATATGTAAGTTTTGAATGAGTCACAGTATCAAATGCTTTGTATAAATCAAATATGTGGCATCCACTGGACTGCTATTTTCAAGACTCAACGTCCATTCGTGGACCGTGATTAAAAGCTTGGTCACACAGGATCTATCCTCCAGAAAACCAAACTGTTCGACAGATGATAAATGGTGCAGGGCCATGTCATTGTACAGCACATCACCGACAAAGCCCTCGAACAACTTAAACAACCGAAGCTAGACTGACAGGTCTATAGTTGCTCCACCTATTTTCATTACCCGTTTTAAAAAAGGGTCGTATCACAGCTTCTTTTCATGCCCTGGGTGTAGTACCAGTTTCTACTGACTTATCAAAATAAAACCTTTAGTGGATATGTCATCACCTCCGCAAGTTCCTTTAAGACTCCAGACATGACAACAAATATGTTTTGGATGTGTACATTCACACACACACACACACACACACACACACACACACACACTCACTCATTCACTCACACACATTTATTTGCTCACCGGTGATAGAAAATCAAGAGAAAGAACCTGCCATGCAGAGAGTAGAAAATCAAGGGAGAGAATTGCATGCCGGGAGTAGAAAATCAAGGGAAAGAATGGCATGCAGAGAGAAGAAAATCACTAGAAAGAATTGCAGGGGGGGGGGGGGGGGGGGGGGGTTAAGTTATTTTTATAGTAACTTGGGACTTGTTCACCTTCACTTCTTCTTCTTCTTCTACCTCATGAAAATTCCCGTTGTTCGTTTCATGTTGTCCTGTCTGAAGATCAGTTACAGGTCGAGGCTCGTTCCTTCAATGTTCATGTTCATCCTGTTGCTCAGTACTTTGACATGTTTCATGTGTTGACTACCGCCGCAGTCGCCATTCTTTCAAACCAACATTAATATTTGTTGCTATTGTCGCTAACGTGGAATTTAAAACAGATAGAAAGAGAAACAGAGACTGTTGTTTTTCTCTCGTCACTTTAAGTTACGAAAATATAAACAATAAAGTTGTGGGACGTAATTCGCTGAAATCTGTAAGCTTGAGCGCGATTGAGAGAAAGAACCAACGGCACTTACCTGTCGGGAAGCCATGTGGACTGTAATGTTCTTTTTCCTGTTGCCTTCACAAAAGAGGTTACCGTTTTTTTCCCCGTTTCTGTTGGTTTGTCTGTCTGTTGTTCTCCTTTCTTTCCTTTCATTCTTTTCTCCACTTCTCGGTGTGGTCTTTGTGTCCATCACTCCCCACTCTCTCTCTCCCTCCCTCTCTATCTCTGTCTGTATTTCACTCTATTTTTTTCTTCTTATTCAGATACACATTCCATCACAACAACACATCACAGAATGCAACAGCTCCAGTTTATTCAACAGTAAACTTTGCGCGCGTGATTTTCACACACACACACACACACACACACACACACACACACACACACACACACAAGCGCGCACGCACGCACAAAATAATGTGTACTGATAAAGTTCTATCAACATAGAAACAATTTCCACGGCAGCATATATACATAAATGTCAATTTGCTCACAAGTACAACTATACACAAGCGAGTGAGCGCGAACCCCCGACCCTCCATCCCACTCTTCTCTTTACACACACACACACACACACGCACACACACACACACGCACACACACGCGCACGCGCGTACACACACACACACACACACACACACACACACACACACACACACAACACACACACACACACACACACACTCCATCCACCATTCTAAACCCTCATCCACATACTCATTCATCAGTCCCTCTACATCCATGGATCCATCGGACACGATACGGGATTTGAACCAGCGGACCTCAGCCCACCAGCAAGGAATCACGCAGCCTGAAATGCACGACCTTGACCACGCTGGCCTTCAACCCGCCGTGGCTGACGTACAGGTCCATCTCTGACGTCAGCACCAGGCCCTGAGGATGACGCAAGCGCTGCTCCGCCGTCACCAGATGACGCACAAACTCGCCCCGCCGCGTGAAGGCGGACACGCGGTCGTTGTAGCGGTCGCAGACCAGGATGTTGCCCTGGGAGTCCGTGCACACCGCGTGAGGGAACTTGAAGTTGCCGTCGTCCTTGCCGAACCCGCCGACCGCCCTGACGAACCTCCCGTCCTGGCTGAAGACCACCAGGCGGTGGTGACCCGAGTCCGACACGATGACGTCACCCTGAGGGGACACGGTGACGTAGCGGGGCTGGTGGAACGTCACGGAGCCTCCGCCGAGGTGTCGGAGGAAAGCGCCGTGGGCGGTGAAGACGCTGACTTTGTGGGTGTGGATGTCCGTCACGATGATCTGGCCCTGTGACGTCACGGCCAAGCCGGAGGGGCACGACAGGTGGCCTTGACCTACGCTGCCGCAGTAGGCCCCGCCGTCGCGCGCCAGCAGCGCCACCTTCCGGTGCTTGCGTGACGTCACCGCCAGGCGACGGCCGTCTGACGTCAGGGCGGCGGCCCAGGGTTCTGTGACGTGTTCTGACGCGTAGGTTCTGGTCACCTTACCTGTTTCGTCAAATACCTGCCACAGAGAGAGAGAGAGAGAGAGAGAGAGAGAGAGAGAGAGAGAGAAAAGAGAGAGAGAAACACATGTTGAAGAAGCACTCGGACCCAACACTTCCCCGGGAACAGGAAGATTTACCTCCCTTCTGTCTTCCTGATCGTTTCCGTGCCACCCGCCTATCTTTAGTTTCAATGCTCGCCGTATCGGGGGTGGACTATGACTTGCACTGCTGAGCGTGTACAACGTTTAACTTCAACATTTTGCAAGAGAGAGAGAGAGAGAGAGAGAGAGACAGAGACAGAGACAGAGAGTGTGTCTCTCTGTGCTGTTCGTTCCTCTTGTCTTGTTTTGTTTTTGTTTTTCTTCTCTTTTCTCTTTTTCTTTTTCTTTTTTTTCTTCTTCTTTCATTTTTGCGGGAAAATTATTTTGAAAGTATTGGTCTCCTCAATTTCAAAATAAAAGCAGCACCCACTTCTTCTTCCTCCCCCCCGCCCTACCCTCGGAGGGAGGGTTGGGAGCGGAGAGTTGGGGTGGGTAGGGGTGGGGGGTGGGGGGAGGGAACAAAATCAAACTCAACACCTTCATTCAACGCCGTCTTCCTTGCGCTGAACTCTGAAGCGATCAAAGCTAAGTGAATTTTCGTTATTTTATTCGTTTGTGACTCACCTGAAGAAGACCTAAGAGGTCGAAACGCGTTGTGTTTTGTCTTGTGACTCGTTGGCCCACGTTTCTCTGGGCGGTTCGCTAACATTTATTTAAGACAAACTCAACACACACACAAAACAACCCCCCCCCCCCCCCCCCCAAAAAAAAAAAAAAAAAACCAAAAAAAAAAAAAACCAACCAAAGTACAAAAACCTACGTACATCATGGTTGCATTGATTGTTAGAGGAGAAATGATCGTAACATGACAAATATCGCGCAACACACTACAACACGATGCACAGGCCTATCGCGACAAATACATCACAATAGTCAGTAACTTGAAAACGAAGCTCTGTGTCCTCTTCCATACCACACACACACACACACCACTCATTCCGGCTCCCCCCGCCCGCACACCAAACCCCGGACTGTCCCGTGGGCTCTCTGGCACCGACAAGGTAGTGTAGCTTATAGCTCAGCCGACCGCAAAGGGCCATGTCAGGGCTGCCACCGCATTGAAGTCAACTCACAAGTCATTAAAAAAACAACAAACAAACAAAAAAAAAACTAATTCACACAACCTTTTGAAACACATCTTCTAAAAACACATAGGGAATTTTGTTTAAAAAAAACAAACTTTCTTCCGTAAAATCTTAGATCAGATGAAAAATGTTGATCTCTTTCGAAAACTCAAAGATCACATCAGCTGGGACATCTCTGAATAAGGTTTTCATGGAGTCTGCTGTAAAATGTTTATGTCTCACATCATGCAAGTCCCAACACTCTAAAAGAACATGTTTCACTGTGAGTGGTACATGACACGGAATGCACCACGGAGCTTTTTCACCTTTGAAAAGATAAGAATGGGTGTAAAAGGAGTGGCCTGAATGCAAACAGCACAAGACTGTTTCTTCCTTACGGCCGCCTCGGGAACATGGTAAAAACTCTTTCTGGTTTGGACGCATTTGAAACAGTTTGTTATCCGTCTGCAAGTTCCATCCTCCCTGGCACCGATAATCCACATGAAGCAAGCTGTCAGCGTCGAGTCTTCTTCTTCTTCTGCGTACGCAGGCTGATACTCCTGCGGACACTCCCTATATGGACAGGCAAGTATTAATCCCATCTACCCTACAAAGGGAGTGGAGTTTTGTGTGTGCATGACCGTTTTTTTATCCCGCCATTAAGGCAGCCATATTCCATCTTCGGGGAAGGTGCATGCTATGTGTAACGTGTCATCCATACCAACGGCCAAACTGGCCTTCTCTTCCGAAAGTTGGTGATGGGATTTTACGTGTGTGCAAGATTATTATGCGTGCGTTCACACACGGAACTTCGGTTTATAGTCTCATTCGAAGAACTGTATGGGAAATGGAGTCAGAACCAATGTTAACCCGAGAGAAAAATCCTCCTGTACTAAAACGGCCCGGCGGAGATTCGAACCCGCAACCCTTGGATTACGAGTCCGGTGCTCTACCAACTGAGCTATTCTGGCCCCCCAGCGTCCAGTCATCCTGAGGTGACCGGCCAGAGGTTACCCTGCACTGCTACCGGTCACCTCGGTGGCGCCTGTTCGATCCAACACACGATGGGGATGGTACCCACTAACATCTACCCTCTCCCACCCTTTCTGATGGTAACGATTGCTTGGTCACGGAGCCAGCGTGAGTGAGCATCGTCTTCTGGAGGGTGCCACCACGTCCGTCGAGCAATAGTCCCTATGACCTTGATCGGTGACCTCACAGACAAACTCACCGGAAGCACGTAGACGTGGAGAGGAAATCAGAAACTGAGGTCACCATGACATTAAGGCATGAAGGGCATAGAATTTTAGACCCTTTTTTCCAATCTGATCGATGAAGGTGAGGATGAGGCAGATGATGCTATAGTACTTCCATTCTGATCTGAGAATTACATGACAGGGCTGCACTCTACGCTTACTGTGGGTAAGAGCCGGTTAAGGTTGAAAAATATCACAAATACATGGCTCTGAGGGGAATCGAACCCACGACCCCCCACCTCCCCGGCTCAGAATTCGACACGCTGACCACTGCCTCATAACAGCTGATAAAAGGTACACCTTTGCTTTGGGATTGTTCCATGTTGCCACGGGTTCTTTTACGGGTATAAGCACGTGCAAGCCGCACTGCAAGGAACCTCATTTTGTCGTCACACCAGAAAGAACGTCATCAAGAACCAACAGTTAAGGTTTAATGTCGTCGCATCTGAAAGATTCTCATCGAGAACCAACAGTCCAGGTTTAATGTCGTCACATCTGAAAGAATGTCACGTAGAACCAACAGTCCAGGTTGAATGTCGTCACATCTGAAAGAATGTCACGGAGAACCAACAGTCCAGGTTTAATGTCGTCACATCTGAAAGAATGTCATCCAGAACCAACAGTCCAGGTTTAATGTCGTGACATCTGAAAGAACGTCATCCAGAACCAACAGTCCAGGTTTAATGTCGTCACATCTAAAAGAACGTCATCAAGAACCAACAGTCCAGGTTTAATGTCGTCACATCTGAAAGAACGTCATCCAGAACCAACAGTCCAGGTTTAATGTCGTCACATCTGAAAGAATGTCACGGAGAACCAACAGTCCAGGTTTAATGTCGTCACATCTGAAAGAATGTCATGGAGAACCAACAGTCCAGGTTTAATGTCGTCACATCTGAAAGAATGTCACGGAGAACCAACAGTCCCGGTTTAATGTCGTCACATCTGAAAGAATATCACGGGAAGAACCAACAGTCCAGGTTTAATGTTGTCACATCTGAAAGAACGTCATCCAGAACAACAGTCAAGGTTTAATGTCGTCACATCTGAGAGAACGTCATCCAGAACCAACAGTCCAGGTTTAATGTCGTCACATCTGAAAGAACGTCATGGAGGAACCAACAGTCCAGGTTTAATGTCGTCACATCTGAAAGATTGTCACCGAGAACCAACAGTCCAGGTTGAATGTCGTCACATCTGAAAGAATGTCACGGAGAACCAACAGTCCAGGTTTAATGTCGTCACATCTGAAAGAATGTCACGGAGAACCAACAGTCCAGGTATAATGGCGTCACATCTGAAATAATATCACAGAGAACCAACAGTTCAGGTTTAATGTCGTCACATCTGAAAGAATGTCATCCAGAACCAACGGTCCAGGTTTAATGTCGTCACATCTGAAAAAATGTCATCCAGAACCAACAGTCCAGGTTTAATGTCACATCTGGAAGAACGTCATCGAGTACCAACAGTTCAGGTTTAATGTCGTCACATCTGAAAGAATGTAATCCAGAACCAACAGTCCAGGTTTAATGTAGTCACATCTGAAAGAACGTCATCCAGAACCTACAGTCAAGGTTTAATGTCTTCACATCTGAAAGAACGTCATCGAGAACCAACAGTCAAGGTTTAATGTCGTCACATCTGAGAGAACGTCATCGAGAACCAACAGTCCAGGTTTAATGTCGTCACATCTGAAAGAATGTAATCCAGAACCAACAGTCCAGGTTTAATGTCGTCACATCTGAAAGAACATCTCTAAGAACAACAGTCCAGGTTTAATGTCGTCACATCTGAAAGAATGTCATCCAGAACCAACAGTCCAGGTTTAATGTCGTCACATCTGAAAGAATGTCACGGAGAACCAACAGTCCAGGTTTAATGTCGTCACATCTGAAAGAACGTCATCCAGAACCAACAGTCAAGGGTTAATGTCGCCACATCTGAAAGAACGTCATCGAGAACCAACAGTCCAGGTTTAATGTCGTCACATCTGAAAGAATGTCATCCAGAACCAACAGTCCAGGTTTAATGTCGTCACATCTGAAAGAATGTCACGGAGAACCAACAGTCCAGGTTTAATGTCGTCACATCAGAAAGAATGTCACGGAGAACAAACAGTCCAGGTTTAATGTCGTCACATCTGAAAGAACGTCATCCAGAACCAACAGTCCAGGTTTAATGTCGTCACATCTGAAAGAATGTAATCCAGAACCAACAGTCAAGGTTTAATGTCGCCACATCTGAAAGAATGTAATCCAGAACCAACAGTCAAGGTTTAATGTCGTCACATCTGAAAGAATGTCATGCAGAACCAACAGTCCAGGTTTAATGTCGTCACATCTGAAAGAACCTCATCCAGAACCAACAGTCCAGGTTTAATGTCGTCACATCTGAAAGAACGTCATGGAGAACCAACAGTCCAGGTTTAATGTCGTCACATCTGAAAGAACGTCATGGAGAACCAACAGTCCAGGTTTAATGTCGTCACATCTGAAAGAATGTCACGGAGAACCAACAGTCCAGGTTGAATGTCGTCACATCTGAAAGAATGTCACGTAGAACCAACAGTCCAGGTTGAATGTTGTCAGATCTGAAAGAATGTCATGGAGAACCAACAGTCCAGGTTTAATATCGTCACATCTGAAAGAATGTCATCCAGAACCAACAGTCCAGGTTTAATGTCGTCACATCTGAAAGAACGTCATCAAGAACCCAAAAGTCCAGGTTTAATGTCGTCACATCTGAAAGAACGTCATCCAGAACCAACAGTCCAGGTTTAATGTCGTCACATCTGAATGAACGTCATCCAGAACCAACAGTCCAGGTTTAATGTCGTCACATCTGAAAGAACGTCATCCAGAACCAACAGTCCAGGTTTAATGTCGTCACATCTGAAAGAACGTCATCCAGAACAAACAGTCCAGGTTTAATGTTGTCACATCTGAAAGAATGTCATCCAGAACCAACAGTCAAGGTTTAATGTCGTCACATCTAAAAGAACGTACCGAGAACCAACAGTCAAGGTTCAATGTCGTCACATCTGAAAGAACGTCATCGAGAACCAATAGTCCAGGTTTAATGTCGTCACATCTGAAAGAACGTCACCGAGAACCAACAGTCCAGGTTTAATGTCGTCACGTCTGAAATAATGTCATTTAGAACCAACAGTTTAGGTTTGACGGGGAGAAGACGAGGGTGGGAATGTGTGGGAGAGGGTGGGGATGGGAGGGTACGGACGGAGGGAGGGAACATTGTGTGTGTGTGGGGGGGGGGGGGGGGGGGGGGGGGGTCACTATACAACACAGACCTGCAGACAACTGCTGACTAGGTCAGTGACCAGTAGCTGGCCCTCTCCAGGTACTGGATGTCCGTGGCGTCCTGTAGGCCTCCCTCCGTTTTTCCACGTCCCCCTGTCATCATCATCAGCAGCAGCAGCATCAGCGTCATCATCATCATCATCATCATCATCATCGTCAGCGTCAGCTGCAGCAGCAGCACATCCAACACACACACACACACACACACACACACACACACACACACACACACACACAAACACACACACATACCCCTACCGGTCTCTCTATCTATGTATGGCCATTTTCTTATGATGATGATCGTCGTCATCCTCACTGTCGGACTAGGCTAAACACTACCACGATCACCACCATCATAATCATCGTCGTCGACCTCATCATCACCATGGTCATCATCATAGCCATCGTCATTATTATCATCATCATCATGTTTCCGTAAACAGCAGCAAAAGCACTAATATCATCGTCAAATTCATCATCATCATCATCATCATCATTATCATCATCATCACCATCATCATCATCACCATCAGCGCTATTTCAACCCTTCATCCACAGCAACGACCAGGCCCGGTCCGCCACAGCTCCAGCAATCCACAGGGAACAGTCAATGTCAGGTTGTCATGAGATTTATCTTCACTGGGGGAGACACTGCACTGCTGCCGAGTCACTTCGTTAGGGCTCAGTGGCGCCTGTTGTGATCCAACATTCGCAGGACACCAACTACTTAAGCGCCTATTGATGACACAAAGTTGCTTATTTGCGGAAACCGGCGAGTGCGAGTTCTCCCCCCTCCGCAGGGCGCTACCAGAGGGGGGAGAGAGAGGAGGAGGAGAGAGAGAGAGAGAGAGAGAGAGAGAGAGAGAGAGGACATAATAAGTCATCGCATTGTACATGCATATACGTATGCGCACGTATAGTAATAGACGCAAGGTACAATACACTACAATAAACGACAATGTAGTACGAAATTAATGTAAGGGAAACAAACATGATGATGATGATGATGATGATGATGATGATGATATGATGATGATGATGATGATGATGATGATTATGATGATTATCTTCAACATTTTAGATGTGAGAAAAGTTGACACCCTTCTTCTAAAACTACAATACGTTTTGATGAAACTCACGCAAAACACACACACACACACACACACACACACACACACACACACACACACACACACACACACACACCACACACACACACACACACAAAACGCTTAGAAATCCACTGTCTCACCAAATTCGGAACCACACTCCACACGAAGTCGTGCGAAACCGTTGCCATGATCGTCGTCCTCACAACAGAACAACAAGTTGATGTTGCCCCCTTGGTAGGAAACACAAGGGGGCGACAACACTCTCTTCGGCTCCTCTCTAGGTTTGGAGTCTCGTTTGGTGACCGTATTATTATCTGTTGGTGCAGACGAACTCTTAGATAATCGTCACGAGAACATGGAAGCATGGTAAAGTTCATTGAGACAGAATGATGAAAATCTATGCTTGAGCTGTAAGTTACTGTCATGTGACGTAGCCTCACATCAAGGCATGTGACGCTCCATCACATGTAGTTAGTGATATGAATCATTTCCCCATGCCACTACTAAAAAGGAAGAATATTCATGTGGCTTGACTAGTGTAGCGGGCGTCCCCAAATAATTGTGAGATATACTCATGAAATAAAGAAGGGTGGTCAGTGGGTGAAAGTGACCACTGAGAGATAGTTTAATAAGGGTTGGTAAGGTGCTGGTCATGTGTTTTGAACACTGAGTATGCACTCACTAGGAGGAGGGAGGAAAGAATCAGTTTTAGCCCAGCAGATGGCCTAGAGACTCGAACCTGTCAGGACGCTGGTCCTCACTGCTGACCAGTCATTACCAGGTGAGCCATAGATAGTTGGGGAAAGCTACAGGGGAAAACCTAACGAAAAGAAAAAGAAAGAATTCATAATTAAATTGGGAAGCAGGTTACTTACACGAACTTATTCGTGTTTCAGCCCTTCACCCTTCGCCCTTCACCTTTCACCCCGTGAGGTGGTTAAAGATGGCCATGGTGTGGGGAACACACCGGTAGTTCAGCCTCAACAATTAAAGACTCCAGGGAGAGGAGTTGGAATTCGTCATCTCTCCAGTGACAGAAGAAGTCGAGGGGAGAGGAGTCGGAACTCATATCTCAGTGACGGGAGAATTCAAGGGGGCGATACGATGTCTGAGAGAGACAGGGAATCATGACGGTATGGAACGAGTCTTACATCTGATGCAGGCATAGCATCAATGATTGAAAGAATTAATTATTCTCCTGGTCTGGATCTTGAGCCAGTGGTATGTGAAGGCCATGACTTTACAGAAAGTGTATTGATGTAACTGGGAAAATTGGTTACAAGGATGCATGTATAAAATCTGTTTATAAATTGTTGATGTGATTTAGTAAAGTGTTTTTCTCTGAAGGAGAGGGGGAGAAGAAAAACATTCGGTAGTGCGCCTTTTGGTTGATTGGAAAGATTGCGTGTGCGTATGGAGTAAATGCTGTCATGAATGCATGTGTGCAAAAGTGACAGTGTGACAGTGGTGACCCGACGTAGCTGCCGTTGTTTTCCCCTGGAAAAAAAAAGTAAGATTTCTATTTGTGCCCTTGGGGCCTGAAAAAAAAAAGATTTTGATTTGTACCCTCAAGGGTTTGAGGGAAGGAAAAAAAGAGGAAAGATTTGTATTTATGCCCTTGGGGCCTGAAAAAAAAAGATTTTGATTTGTACCCTCAAGGGTTTGAGGGAAGGAAAAAAAGAGGAAAGATTTCTATTTGTGCCTTGGGGCCTGAAAAAAAAAAGATTTTGATTTGTACCTCAAGGGTTTGAGGGAAGGAAAAAAAGAGGAAAGATTTCTATTTGTGCCTCGGGGCCTGAAAAAAAAATTCTATTTGTACCCTCAAGGGTTTGAGGGAAAAAAAAAGAAAAGAAAGTTTAATTGTTTACTGTGTATTTGCAATTTTTTTCTGTTTATGTGTGTGAGTGAGTTTATTTTCAGTGCGAGTGAGAACTTCTCTCTTAGTTCTGACTCTGCTTTTTGCTAGTGTTTTTTGTTTGTTTGTTGATTCCTTATTTTGTCGTTTTCCCGATCGGTGAGCCCCACCGCTTCTCGCTACATTGAGCGGTTAGTTCAAGAGTGGGAGCAGCCGTGATCGCCCTTATTAGGTTTATTTTGTTTTTTTTCTTTGTCTGTCCTATCGTTTCATTTCAAGTAGTCCCCTTTTCCCAGAGTTTGAACGACCTTGTCTCCTTCAACAGGACAGAGGTTGACAAGTGCGGGGAAGATCCTCCTAATAAATTCTTCTATTGTTTTTTTTGGTGTTGTGAGATTTTCTTTGCGTTTGGGTGAATGTGCATTTATTGATTGATTGTTAATCATTTTGTATTATTACTGTAGTGTTGTGTATATTGTGCGTGATTTGTTTTTCCCATCTCCAGTTTCACGGGAGACAGTGACCACTAGGGTGCTGTCTGAGGGCTTCTTTTGCTTTTCTTGATTTCATCTCACTGTTCGATCCTGTGTATCCTTTCATTTCCTTTTCAACCCCTTTTTCAAAATCTCTACACTTCTTTACAATAAGCTCCTGTCTAGTTTTCTTTTCAACATTTTCATCTTTTAGGTTGGATTTCCGCTAGTTTGTGTTTCTTCCCTCTTTTTAATTGTTTGTGATTCCATTTGTTTTGTAAATTTATATTCATTTTTTGTATAAGGCGATACATCTGTTTTGTAAATTCATTTGAAAGTAAGTAAGAAAGACTGACAACAAGAACATTTAAGAACTAAAACTTTATAAATAATTTATTTTCAGAAAACTTTATTGTGTTTTTTTTCCTTTCTTAGGAAAAAACAGATTAGCATTGAACGTCATTTTTTTTTTAAAATTACAAATTGATTTCGAGAACAAAATATTTCTGGAAAAATATATTCCTTGTGTTTCATATCTACTTGTTTTAGTAAGCCGTTTTCTGTTTATACCGGAAATTGAATTCTTTATTTGTATATACTATAATTACGTTTTTGTGAAACATAAAACATCATCATATATCGCCTTATTTTTATTCATACTTAGAACTTGTTTTGTGTTTATATCTGTTGACGGTTCATTATGGATGATTTTGATAAATATGTTCAACAAGCGGAACGCTTGGGTTTTGATGGAGAAAAACTTACCAACTATGTGCAACAATGCATAGATAGGGCAGACAGGCTAAGAGAGAGAGAAGAAAATCAAAGGAAACTAGAGAGAGAAGAAAATCAAAGGAAACTAGAGAGAGAAGAAAATCAAAGGAAACTAGAAAGAGAAGAAAATCAAAGGAAACTAGAAAGTGAAGAAAGGAAACTAGAGTTTGAAGAGAGAAGACTACAGAGGGAAGTTGAAGAACAAAGATTACAGAGGGAAGTTGAAGAAAAAAAGACTACAGAGGGAAGCTGAAATTGAAGAAAAAGGACTACAGAGGGAAGCTGAAGATAAAGAACGTCAATTTAAGTTGAGGCAGTTAGAACTAGAGACTGATGCTGAAATTAGAAGAATACAGGCATCGAGAGAACCTCCACAGCTCCACCAGTCGGTTCCGCAAGCGCGCTCAATCAAAATCAGCATATATTCCAAAGTTACCGCCTTTCGAGGAAACAACGGATGACATCGATAGTTTTCTTTTCCGCTTTGAAAGTCACGCAACGTCTTGTGGTTGGCCAAAGGAAAAGTGGACATTGTATATTGCGTCGTTGTTTAAGGGTAGCGCTTTGGCACTGTACCACACACTCGCGGCGAAACAAAATTTAACTTGGGATCAGTTGAAGGAAGAACTCCTCAAGAAATTTCAATGTTCTGCGATCGTTTTCGCGAACGTTTCCGTTCTGTGCGCCCTGACAAAGGAGAATCGTTTCGTCGTTTCTAATCGTATGAGTCATTGTTTGGATCGATGGATCGATTTATCAAAAACGAATAAAACTTTTCAGTCACTGCGAGATCTCCTTCTTAGAGAACAACTTTTCCAGAGCGTGAGCAAAGATCTGGCCACTTTCCTTAAAGAAAGGCAATTTGAAAGCGTTGAGGAAATGTGTCAGATGGCTGATCAGTATTGTATCGCTCACCAGATAAGGGCGTGGCTAGGAAAGGAGAATTTTCCATCTTTGAGTCTCATGCGTCATGTACTATCCCATCGGGACAGGGAAGTTACAGGAAAGGAAATCGTGGGTCATTTCTGAGTCTCAAGGATATACCTATCCTAGGAACAGACAGGGATCTTTCCGCGGTTCGAGTGACTTTCGTCAGTACCAGTACTCACCGCCGGAAAAACCCGTTGCTCCTCAGCAAACGTTCCGAAGTCGTGGACAACGACCACCGTGTAGATCTTTTGGGCCAGTTCGTGGACAGAACCGAAGTTCACAAAATCAGTCAGCTGCCGATCAGACAATGCGATGTTTCTTTTGTGATTGCAAGTTCCATTTGAAAAAGAATTGCCTTTCAAACCAAATGATTCAAAATCCGCATTTGTCTCCACTGATTGTGAAGAAGGCCTTGTTTTGGCACCACATCAATCTGTTGATGGACTGGTGTTAGAAAACGGAGCCATCAACGGATTGCAGGCTTCGGTTTTGCGAGACATGGGTGCACCACCGCTGGTGTAAGAAAATCTTTCGTGCTTCAAAACCAGTATCTCGACCACTGTCCAAAAGTGTAGGTCGTTTGGAGGCAAGATTGAAACGTTTCGCTGGCGAAAATATCGGTCGATACACCGTACTACTCCGGATTTCTCACCGCTTGTGTTATCGATAACCCAGTCTGCGACTTGATCCTGGGCAATTTGCAGGTGTCGCTACAGTACATGGTGGTGCTGGAGGATCGTTCGTTCCTTGTCTTGTGAGTACCAGGTCAGATATCATAGAGCAGGGAAAGGCTACAAAGCCGCTAAAAATCTCAAAAAGTGGATGAACTCCAGATTACCCAGATGATCTAAAAGAAATGCAGGGGAAAGACGAGACGCTGACGACAATACTTTCTGCTGCTAAACAGACTGTCACTGACATACCAACGGACAAACCAATGTACATACTGGACTCTGACATTCTCTACAGATGTGTACTGGACAGGACAACAAACAAGTTGTCGTTCCAAAGCCACTTAGAGGACAGTACTACACACGGCTCATGATGCATTGTTCGCTGGTCACTGTGGAATCAAAAGAACATTAAAGAGAGTTCTTGATTCTTTTTATTGGCCAGGTGTCACAAAGGAAGTTACAGAATACTGCGCTCATGTGACATCTGCCAAAAGACATCTCAGAAAGGTCGCGTCCCATGTGCACCTTTGCACAAAATGCCTCTCATTTCCGTCCCATTTCGGAAGGTGGCTATTGATCTTGTTGGGCCTTTACCACTGTCTTCTTCCGGATATCGCTATATCTTAAGTTTGGTGGATACAGCGACAAGGTATCCAGAAGCGATTCCATGAAGAAAATTGATACAGTGTCTGTCGCTGAAGCCTTACTTGCGATTTTTTCTAGAGTGGGTCTTCCATTCGAAATTCTCTCGGATTGTGGAACGCAATTCATTTCCGACCTCATGAGAGAAATTTATAGACTGTTGTCAATCTCTTCCATTTCAACCACGCCATATCATCCCCAATCGAATGGCATGGTTGAACGTTTCAATGGAACGTTAAAGTCCATGTTGAGAAAGGTTGCAAGGCAGGAAACCCCATGAATGGGATCGTTTCATACCGGCTTTGCTTTTCGCATACAGGGAAATTGTCACGGTCAAAATAGAACAACCAAGTCGTGGTCCAGGTTGTTTGGACATAAGCTCTAACTCAAATATTCTGGGCGCCACGTAGACGGGCCCATGGTTCGGATCCAGCCAATTAAGCATAGGGGAGAGGCTCCACAGAGACGGTCTGTCCGGCCAGACGGACTAAGCAGCTTTGACCGACGCCTCGATGTCTAGCGAGACGAGTCGTAGCGCCTGGCTCAGGCTCATTAGCCAATTTGTGGAACCAGCGCCATTGTTAGTCGGACGTCGCAGGTTAAAGCAGGAAAGGGAGAGGGAGAAGGTAGTGTGTGGTGGGGGCGAAATCTAGCTAATCAATTAAATGACCAATTGACCACCACAGAGAGTAAGGCGTGTAGGCGTGACTGTCATGATTTGAATATCCAATGGAATTAGAGGGAGAGAACTTCGGGTATCAGGCGGTAAAAATACTTACCAATGGTATGGCCTTGGACACGGAGTGAGGGCATAAAGTAATGCGTGAGTGAGAGAGAGGGGAGAAGGAAGAAAACGAACAGACAGAGAGAGAGAGGAAGAAGTTCGGGGGAGTAGGCTCTCGCCTACAGGAAGGCAGGGAGATGAGAACGAACAGAGAGAGAGAGAGAGAGAGAGAGGTTCTGGGGTGTAGTCTCTGCAGGAGAAAGGCAGAGAGATGAGAGGAGTGAAGTTTGAGCATTAGCACCAGATATAGTCTGCAAAGGGGGACTAAAGAGAGATGTGGAAAGAGAGAGTTGCTAACTAATGAAGAGAAAAAGAAAGAAAAGAAAAGGAAAAGAAAAGCAACCATGTCCATTTAATAGAGCAGACTAGGAGAGAGAGAGAGAGTGCAATGCGTTAATGCAGGAAGGAAGAAAGGAGAACAGATCGATGTTGATAGTCACTGTTCTATCTTAACGGGGTTCGACCTCATACCTGGCAGCGTCACTTCGTCAAGCAGAACCACAGCCCAACGCCGGTGCCAGCAGACCAATACCAATGCCAGCAGTTGTGTCGTGTTGTGAAAGTGACAGTGAAAAAAAAAAAAAAAAAAGGAAAAGAAAAAGACAGTGATTCGTGAATAGTTAAGATCACCTGGCCAGGTAAAGTAGAAATCTTTTTTATACCCGGGTTAGTTAATGATGTTTTAGATAAATGATTTTGTGAAGTTCAGGAAAGAGAGAATGTTTTATTTTGTTTTGATTCCATATGCATTGATGTTTCGTTCCATGATCATGTTGTAGTAAAGTTATAGACTTTACTAGTGGTTTGATGTGACGAATGCATGATATATGAATGAGATTGTAAGCAAGCTGTGAGTGTGTTTGGGCTGTGCGCTAGCCTTCCTCCACTGACATCACCAGAGGTTGACAATTTATTGGCGAGCCTGCCAGGATCTTCTGGCCCATTTATTATAATTGTTCAACTTCTCAGAGAGGAAGCTGGGTGGGATTCAAGTGTTGTAATCCTAAGACAAGGGGTTGTCTTACTGTATGTTCCCAAGATAGTTAAATACTAGGCTTGGCATTGCTTCCAAGATAGTTAATACTAGGCTTGGCATTTCAGCCCCAGAGTACTCATTTCGCACAGATTGCCTATAATTCGCTCTCATAGTTGGGTCAGGCGCTGGGCGTCTTATAAAAACTAATTACGTTGTCCCAAGCTAATATTATCATCCATAGGATTGTGCTATTACGTCACTCGTGTCGGAAACCACCAGTTTGGCTGTCGTAGTAATAAAATCTTGTTTAAAAAAAAAAAAAAAGAGATATAATGGCGGAAGAAAAGAACACCCTATTGAACAACAATTAGAGTTGAGCGGTACGAAGAAGGAGTTCGCTGAATTGAAAGAGCTAGTTATGAAAGAACAGACTTTGTCAGGTTGCGGCCCTGAGTTAACCATACATTTGAAAGAGAGACAGCCAGAGACAGCAGGGGAGTTGTTGAAGTTCGCAGAGGTGTATAGAGAGGCACGTTTGGGCACTAAGGTGCAGGAGAAACAGGTGCCAGGCACAGGTGAGAAGAGTGCAAGGAGACTAGGAGAGTTTTCTGCAAAGTCTGCAAACCCAGTGGTGGGGCAGAAGGAAGGGCAAAGGGACATTAGGTGTTTCATTTGTCACAGGAAGGGACATGTGGCGAGGGATTGTCGCATGAGGTTCCAGAAGGCAGCAGCCTTGCAAGAGGTGGATAAGGGTCGTCAAGGGAAACGACCTGCAGTGGAACCAAAAGGGATTCAGTCTGAAGAGGGTGGAGTGCAGCCTATGGCTAGCACTGGACAGCAGTCAGTGTCAGGGATGGAGGGCACTAGGCTGAGTGGTTCGTTACCAGTGGAAGAAGGGTGGATTGGCCAGCAGAGGGTGAAAGTGTTACGAGACACTGGTTGTTCATGTGGTGTAGTTAGAACAACGCTGGTCGAGAAAGGGGATTTGACAGGGCAAATCCAGACCTGTACTCTAATCGATGGCACTGTGAGGGAGTTTCCAGTTGCTAAGATAGAAGTACGTACCCTTACTTCTCAGGCGAGTTGTCTGCGTGTGGTGATGAGAAACCCCTTCACGATTTGATCATTGGAAATATTCCAGGTGCAAGGGATCCAGGGGATCCTGAGTTGTTGACTGCTACAGGGGCAGCAGTTCAAACACGGAGCAAGAAGGAGGGAAAAGGTTGATAAACCGTTAGTCGTTCCAGCAAGGAAGTCAGGGCATAGATGTGTCGCCTGATGAGTTTAGGGCAGCGCAGGAACAAGACCCTTCGCTCGTGAAGTCTTGGGAGTTGGCAGAGGTGGAGAGAAACAGGAGGTTAGAGGAGGTGAGACAGAATTTCTTGTGAAAGGCGGGCTGTTGTACCGAGTGTCACCAAGGGAAAGACAGGTAAGGTGACCACTCAGTTCAGAGGTACCAGCAGGTTATCGTGACACTGTCATGTCGTGGGTCACGAGTCGCTCATGGCGGGTCATCTCGGCACCAGCAAAACGGCTGACCGATCTTTGATGACTTTCATTGGCCAGGGGCAATGGCAGACATAAAGCGGTTTCTGCATGTCATGTGATGTGTGTCAAAGGTCAGCCACAAGAGGGGTGAAGAGGAGGCGCCTCTTAAACATCCCCCTTTAATTGACACACCATTCAAGAGAGTGGCTGTTGATCTGATTGGCCCAATCTCGCCCTGTTCCAAGGTGGGCACAGGTATGAGACACGTTAAGGTTGCAAGGGAAGGTTTGCAGGAGGCTAGGGTCGTCAGAAGAAGCAATATGACAGGAAGGTGAGGAAGCATCCCCAAGGTGGGAGATCAGTCCTGTTATGCTTCCCACGGGTCACAACAAGCTGCTGATGCATTGGAAAGGACCATTCACCATCACTGAAAAGGTCGGTCGGGATTACCGAATTGATGTGAATGGGAAAACTAAAACTTTTCCATGCGAATTTTCTCCGCAAATATATTCAGCGTGAGACTCAGCACATAGGCGCAGCAGCAATCATTGATGAGGTGAAGAGACCAGCTGAAGAAGGGGAGATTTTGTTGCCTGAGTTTCAGGTAGAAGAGTCATACAGGGATGTGTCACTGTATGAAGGGCTAGACAGTAGGAGTTCCTTGGTTTTGGTTGTCGGAGGCGACACAAAGCAGCCAGAAAGGGGAAAGGTTGGAGAAGATGATGAATTCAGAGAGACCAAAGACCAAAACAGAAGTCAGGAGTCTGCTAGGTTTTATGGTTTCTATAGGGAGTTTGTTCCAAATTTCGCAGCAATCACGAGTCCTCTCAGTGATTTGGTCAAGGCAGGGAAACCAGCAGTGGTCGAGTGGTCAGACGCTGCAGAGCAAGCACTGCAGACGTGTGGAAAGACTAGGTTCCCGTCCCATCTTGAAGCTACAGATATGTCCAAACCATTTTTGTTGCGGACAGATGCATCAGGTGGTGGGATAGGTGCAGTATTGTTGCAGGAGCATTGAAGGGTCGAGTTCCTGTGAGATATGTAGCAGGAAGTTGACAAAGTGTGAAGAAGGGTACGCAACGGTGGAGAAGGAGTGTTTAGCTGTCGTGGTGGGCCGTGCAGAAATTCCACAATATTGTATGGGAAAGAGTTCGTGTGGACAGTCA
>CM031618.1:7962081-7977081 GCA_018398815.1 Conus ventricosus | reverse complement strand
CTTTTTCCCTATAAATATATCCGAGTTCATAATCTTAAGGAAAGAAACTTAAGTTGGGGGAATAGGGTAGTGACGGGAAGCGGTAAACAATTCTGTGTCTTCGGTGATATTTCTCATGTATTTGTTCTTTGTACACCCACTTGGAAGTCGTTAAAGAAAAGAAAAAGACCTAAGAAACATACCTTTCATTCTGTGAACCAATGTACCAACGGTAGATACATGCGCATAAACTTGGGTATTCAGCTCAACTGACGCACATGTATTGCTATCGATCGTCGGTCTAGGAGAAAAGGTTACTCGTTCGTTTTTTTCACACAGCCTCACACTTGATAGAACATGTTGTTCCTCTCTGGGTCGATTTTAGTAGTCGCATGCGCTACTACTACTTTACGTGTGCAATTCAGTCTTTTCAATTCTCGGCATGCTTTGAGCTAATGAACATACTGTGTGATCGAATTTGTCACTGAATCGACGTCAGTGGAACAGCGCCATATCGGAAGGGAAGTAAGCTTGTGTGGGTTATTTACTCTTGATCCGGAAAGTGATTTGTAGTGGACGGACCACACGCCACAATTAGGATTTTGCATTATAAGCACTGTATAATCCATGTAAAGCGTCTTAAGGTCTAGCATAAATTTGAGCCAGCATTCAATACTAAACTGATAATTGATCACAAGAACAACTCCCCACCAAATATTTCCCCTGTTTGGAGGGATTTTCACCCATGAGATCACGAACAATCTTCACATACATGACCTTTCCCTTAGTTGACGTCACATTTCAGGCCTTTGCACTCACTCGTGACCCTATTTTTGCGCCCCCTGCAAGCGCCCAAAGAGTCCCATTCCTTTCATTTTAAATTGTCTGCTTGGAACCACCTGGCTTGTACCTTGACGGCCATATGAAAGAAAATAAGGAGAATCAACTTTCAGACACGATAACAATTCTCAAAACAATCTAATTGCGCCAGTCTATAAATAATCGACTTCTTCAGCAAGGCCTTGGCGAATTAATTTTTGGTGTGTAGCCACAATTGCAAGCAATATCGCAAGGGTAAGATAACCTGTTCTGATCTGCCAACCAACTGTTGGCAACAGAGCGGACAGTTTGACACCATGTTGCTCAGCCTGTCAAACCCCGAACCTTGCTACGTCTGCAGGGCTTCATTTTTAGAAAGGCTAATGCAAACATCCATGTGATATCACTGTCACAGACGACCCAACATTTTACAGGCAAGTTGGGGAAGGAGGGGAAGGGGGTCAGAGGGGAAAGGGGGCTGGTGGGTTGGGGGGGGGGGCGGTGGGACATCAAAACGAATCTCTTCTCTAATGACTGATCATGCTTTCAGGTTCATCTATAACTACCAAATGTTATTCAACCTGTTGACGTCATACCCACCTCTCTTCACCCCTTCTTACCTACCAACCCCTCTTCCTCTTGCCCCCCCCCCCCCCCCCCCCCATACCTCCCAATCGATAGCTGAATCAAGCTATACAGAAGTGGACTTCGACTTCATCATCTGTTAGGGGTCGGATTAAGAACGTTAGCCTTCCATTCATTAATTAAGAAGTCGAATCACCGTTTGTTTAGTGTTCTAATAATAATAATAATAATGAGGACAATTTCTATAGCGCCCATCCTAACAACGTAGGCTACAGGGCGCTTTACAAGTTTTAAACAATTCAACATATTAAAAAAAAAATATATATTTTATATAAGCAGAACACATACACACACAAAATTCTGCGTTCACGAGTCAAACATACACACACGCACGCATGCACGCACACAGCACACTCGCACAACACACACACACACACACACACACACACACACACACTGGAACATAATGTTGCAAAACATAAACACACTATATCACCAGTAAACAGCTCATTTGTACACGAGCAAAGTGTGCAAGTGATATGTAGTAATTTAGTAATAATTCAGGTGGTATCCTGCAACTGGCGTTGAACAGACACGTTTTAAGTGCAGACTTGCAAGTCAGGAAGGAGGGTCATGACGTAGATGGAAAGGTAGTGAGTTCCAAAGTACTGCCGCAGAAAATGAGAAGCTCTACTAGAACCGTGCTGCTTTCGGTTATAGGAGGGAATTCGAAAAATTTGGTCATCAGATACCAATGGTACCTAATGATACCAGTGTTTCATATGTTAATTCGTTTTGTTAGTGCAGTTCAGTTGTCGTTCAGTAATGTTGCTTACATGTTGCTAGTTTATCAATACTCAATATCGTGAGCGTGTGTGCATGCGTATGACAGACAGACAGAGAGAGAGTGATTAGAGAAGAGAGAGAGAGAGAGAGAGAGAGAGAGAGAGGAGAGAGAGAGAGAGAGAGAGAGAGAGAGTTAGTTAGTTAGTTAGTGTTTATAGGGTCCAGCAGACTACTAGGAGCCAAATCAAGACCTCAGCTATCATATCGGAGTCTCTTGATACAAATACCCACACTAGTATTAACACATCGCTTAAAATTTATGAGGACAAAAGCACAATTATCTTTTCAACTCCTTCGACACCTGTATACATTATAAAACCCTATATTTATAAAATAAGTTTACCTCTTTCAAAAAAGAAAAAATAAGATCTACTGAAATCTCACGAAAAAGAACCGATAAATCACTGGTGGAAAAGAACTTCTCTCTGATACAATCAAATCAGCACATTCTGTCAAAAAATGATTAACACTGAACAAGCTGTCACACGCAACACACCATGGGGGGTCTTCCCTTCTGAATATCCAACTGTGCGTTATATAGCTGGGCCCAATATGTAACCGTGACAAAACCGATTCATCTTTACGGTTACGTACCACCGAGGGGAAAGGATTGATTAAATCTGGGCAAATTTTAAACAATTTATTATGAATTTGATTACACCATTCACTCTGCACAGTTCACGACAATACAAACTAGATTTATGACGTAAATCAGAGTGAGGAACAAACTGCATATGCCTCCGGGAAAGACTTGCACCGAGAGTTTGCTTGGCTGCTTTGTCCACCATGAGTTACCATAGATTCCCATGTGACTGGGGACCCACAAGAAAACTATATGCTTTCCCGAAAAGACAAGCCGAGTAGGGAAGATTATGAATATCAGCCAAAACTGGATGTGACACTTCTCTTGTCGACAAAGCCGACAATGAATCCGAAAAAATAAGGAAATCATTCTGATCTGATCTGGACACCGCACTGAGGGCCAGATTTAAAGCCTTCATTCAGCAGTATAAACAGATGACCAATCCCGCAATCTTAACAAAGTAGGCTCCTGAAAAATTGTTATCACACACAATGGCAGCTACAGCCTTCTCACCTTTTTAGAACCTTTCAGTAAAATCTTGATAAAATCTTTATAAAGTTCACATTGCCCAAAATAAAGTTGTTTATATGCAACACTCGAGGTGACCTCCTTTCGAAATTGAGTTAAATATAAATTAATCTCTGGATTGGCGACTTTCCAAGGAGGTAAATCAGTCTGTAATGGACCGTCATCAACAGCATCAAGGTCAATGCCAGCTGCCCCGAAATGGGGCAAAATCCCGAATACCCAGTGGAGGAATCTCATTTGGCTTCAAGTCATATTTGGCTCTAAAAGGCGGGTTCATGACAATATCATAGGCATGGTTTTCTGGATTAGCCCTCAGTTTCAGGTAGTAATTCATGGAAAAGACGCAACCTCCTTAGCTCCAGAGGGGGTTCACCAGATTCAACATACAAACTCTTTTTTGGAGATGTGCGAAGTGCTCCCAGAGGAATCCGCAGTCCTTGATGAAATTGGATCAAGAGCTTTGAGGTAAGACTTTCGTGCAGAACCATATACCACACACCCATAATCTAGCTTGGTCTCACCAAAGCCCGATATAATCGCAACAAAGTTCGCTTGTCTGCACCCCAATCAGTGTGACTAATAACCTTCAAAACATTCAAACCTGACTGGCAAGATTGTTTAATGTACTTAATGTGAGGCAAAAAAGAAAGCTTATTATCAAAAATAACCCCAAAAATTTCACTTGTTTGGAAACTTTAATTACCTGACCATTGAGACGATAGCTGGTTCTAAGACCTGAGATCTTTTCCTATGGAAATGAATACACTCTGTCTTAGTAGCTGAAAATTAATCCATTTTCAGTAACCCACTGCTGAACACGATTAACACACAATTGAAGTTGACGCTCAGCTGCAGCCAAAGTTTTCCCCTTCGCAGAGATGGAGAAGTCATCAACAAATAATGACTTATCAATTCCAGACTTTACTGACTGGACGATGTTATTAATCTTCAGATTGAACAGAAGTGGAGAAAGGATGTACCCTGAGGGACACCATCTCCTGCTCAAAAGGGTCTGAAAAGGTCGAATGAAGTCTGTTAGACAAAAAATTAGCAATAAACATTGGTAAATTACCTTTGAAATCAAGTGCCTTCAAGTCCTGAAGAATTCCATGCCTCCATGTTGTTCATAAGCTTTTTCTAAATCAAAAAGAATAGAAACTACATGTTCTCCATTAATCAAAGCATTCCTGACAAAAGACTCATATCGAACCAGATGATCATTTAGTACTGCGGTTATTCCGAAATCCACACTGGGAAACATCTAAGGCCCCCAGACATTCTAACTGCCATAAAAAATCGAGAATATACCATTCTCTCCATAGTTTTACATAAGCAACTAGTGAGAGCTATAGGACGATAGTTGTTAGGATCCGAATGATCTTTCCCCGGTTTAGGAATAGGGATAACAACCGCCTCTCTCCAAGAAGGTGAAAATTACCCTGAACACCAAACATGATTAAACAGAGACAACAACACATTTAAACCCTCAGCTGGCAAATGTTGAATAAATTGATAAAGAATGTCATCTGGTCCAGGAGCTGAGTTGTTGGCTTTCAGAATGGCGTCCTTTAACTCATCCATGCTGAAAACGCAGTTGTAATCCTCAGAACTATCTGGCTCGAAGGAACAAGATTTTGACTCCGCTGATCTTTTGATACGCTGGAATTCCTTGCAATAATGATCAGCTGACGAATTTTGATGAATAGTAACAGCTAACAAGTTAGCAACCTCCTTTTTATTAGTAATAATCGATCCATTTACTTGCAAACATTTTATAACTGATGCAGCGACTTTCCCTTAATCTTACGGATTAGTTTCCAGACTTTCCTTGAATTGACCTTAAAGGACAGATTTGAACAAAAAGTTTTCCAAGATTCTTTCTTCTTAGTTTTTAAAAGTAAAACCGACACTTAGCCCTACACGCCTGATGTTTAACTTTGTTCCCCACCATAGGAAACCTAGCAAAAAGTCTTTGAGCACCTTTTCTCTTACCCTTCAAAGTTTTGCACTCTATCATACCAAGGGTCTTTTTAAAAATCATTTGGTTATCACGGGACTTAGGAATAGCTTCCTTAGCACTCTCTACTATCACTTTAGTGAACTGCAAAACAGGATCATCATAGCTCCGCAACAGATTCATAGGCAGTCTACTTAAAATCTGTTGCTGATAAAGGCTCCAATCTGCAGAGCGAAACTTCCACGTTTCCCGAGGAGACTCCGCATTTGCTTCGTAAAATAAATAAAAATCGGAAAGTGATCACCCCGCTTAGGTCCGTATGGACTTGCCATTCTAAGTCCCAAAAAATAAGGAAGGGTCACAAATGGACAAATCCAAGTGAGTCAAAGAACCGGAAGGAGAACAAAAGGTCGGTGAGCCTGAATTCAAAAGACAGAGATCATGATCCGATATAAAATCTTCAAGAACTTTCCCTTGAGAATTTGTGCAGTTACCTCCCCACTGTGGAGAATGACCATTCAAGTCACCCAATAAAAGAAATGGGCTAGGGGGCTGAGAAATTAAACCATCCAACTGACTCTTCGAAATTACAGAAGATGGAGATAGATACAAACAACATATCGTAACGACCTTGTTTAACGAGATACGAGCTGCCACTGCCTCCAGATCCGTCTGAAGTGGAATTTCTGTATGTAGTATCGAATTATGAATATAAAGAGAAACGCCCTCTCCTTTAAAAGTCTGCTGAAGCTGGCTTAAGTAAGCAGGAGAAACCAGGAATCTTGCTTCTTGCAGTTAGAAGGGTTTCCTGAAGAGCAACTACCGAAGATCTATACTGTCAATAATAGCTCAAGGTCCCGACAATTTGCTTTAACTCCCCTTATGTCCACTGGAGTATGTCCATATTAGGTTGTTAAAAGAATATCTATCATCCCTCTTCTCCAGAAACTTCACTGTCCACCAAAGAACTAAAGCGGTTCTTCAAGACAAGATCAGAAGCGATGCTCCTGATAAATTTCTAAGTTGTTTGTTGCCATGCTTGGAATTTGCTCTTACTGGACTGAAACCTGCTGCCCCCAAATACCTGACTTCGAGATTTTCCTTAGGAGGGTCTGGAGTCCGAAATGGACGTTCCTCACTGCGTGCCTGTCTCGTACTGCTGTTATTGGCCTGTGAGCGAGGGGACATCTCTTTCCTCCGATCCATCACCCCTGACCTCTGATCCACAGCACTTTGTACAACTGAAACACTTCTTCCCTCACCAGCAGGGACTGAAGCCTGTTGTACACTGCAGGACGAGAAAAAGAGAGGGGAGAGAGAGAGAGAGAGAGAGAGAGAGAGAGATTGTTTCTGTTTGCAATCAAATTAAATCGCAAAAAAAAACTCGATTGTAGCAAACGCATTTTAATGTATTTTTAGATAAAGAGATGACAGAATTAAATGAAAAGAAAAAAACCAGGGTGAAAAAAAGGAAAAAGTGAGAATCACAAGCGAGCAAGATAACAGTACTCTCGGTGTAAGGGAGGCAACATAAACGTTTCAATCAGAATCGGCTGGAAGTTTAGCCCCTTTGGTAGGACAGTGGGTTTCCTGCGATGTGTCGTTTGCCGCCTCACTGTTGTTTTCAGAGAGGGGGTGGAGAGCAAGAGAGAGATAGACACAGAGAGAGGGAGCGAGAGAGAGAGAGAGAGAGTGAGAGAGAGAGAGAGAGAGAGAGAGAGAGAGAGAGAGACTGGAAAAAAGCTTTGGTACGAGTTTTAAGAGCGTCTTTCCTTCACATAACCAAACATAGCACTGTCCTCAGAGATAACTGCGTCACTGCTGTAGCCAAATGCTGTTTGTTGTTGCTGCTGTTGTTACTGCCTGTCGTGTTGTTGCTAGAGGTGATCGTGGTGGAAGTGGTGTGTGTGTGTGTGTGTGTGTGCGCGTGTGCGTGTGGTGTGGTGTGTGGTGTGGTGTGCGTGTGTTGCGTGTGCGTGCGTGCGTAGACACCAAAATACTTTTTTGCACACACTCACTCTCTCAATCTCTCACACATACACACACAAGAGCACAAAAGCACACACATACACCTTGCAAACATTTGGCAGCAACACGAACCCCTTTAAATTAAAAATGTAGTAATCAATAACTTGCAAAAAATGCGGAAACATTTTATTGCTCTACTTTTTTGTCTTATAGCCCTACAGACCTCAGGGGTCATCATCTCAGGGCTGTAATAATGTCCACATCAATATTTTAAAAACACAGGACACAAAAAATGCACCCTAAAACGTCATTCCGTGCACGCTATAAAAAGGGATGGATTGACCCACAATCTATCCGACACACACACGCACACACACACACGCACACACACACACACACACACACACACACACACACACACACACACAGAGAGATTTGTTACTGAAACATTTGCAAAGGCGTATCATATAGGCCTTTGCAAACATTTGGCAGCAACATGAAAATGTTTGCGAGAATGTGGAGTAATCAATCAACTAGCATGAAAAGCGGCGGAAAAAAAACCATAACTCAAACTTATTCATCCTATACCCCACAGTCCTCTAGGGTCATCTCTGGGCTGGAACAACGTCCAAATTCATACCGCAAAAAAAAAACTTTGTAAAAAGTCCACTAAAAAGTCATTGCATGCATGCTTCAAAAAGGATGGATTAAAACAGTATCTATTTCACTCACTCACACACGCTCGCGAGCGCGCACACACACACACACACACACACACACACACACACACACACACACACACACACTATAAACGCAGACACACACCTACCCACAGACATATGCTCACGTACACACACACACACACACACACACTCACACACACTCAACGCCTACACATTATAAGCAAACGCACAAGCACACCACAAGTCACCAACCCCTACACATACGCACATCATTGCAAGAATGAACCCAGCTGTTATCGACAACTCATCACATTAAAGTTCTGTCACCGAAATGTTTGCAATGGCGTACCAGTGACAGGCCCCTGCACACATTTGGCAGCAACACCACCCGTTTATTTCAGTGCAGTGTAGTAAATCAACTGGCAGAAGAAGTCGAAGAATTTCATCACTCACTTTTATCTATCTTACAGTCCCATAGACCTCAGGAGGGTCATCTCAGGGCTAAAGCAATGTCCACATCAGTGCCGTGAAACATCAACACCTCCCCCCTCCCCAAAAAAAAAGACATGCTACAAAACGCACACACACACACACACACAATCGACGCCCGTGTGCATACACGCACACACACACCTAACTACCCACTGTCCAACACACCCACACATTAACTTACACAAGCAAGGTGTATTTCTCCAGTCAGTGTCATTCAGATTTCTTACCGAAACATTTGCAATGGCGTATCATACATAGGCCTTTGCAAACATTTGGCAGTAACATGAAAACGTTTACTAGAATGTGGAGTAATCAATCAACTGGCATGAAAAGCTAAATGTTAGTAATAAACTGACAGTAATGAAATATTGAAAGTGAAAAATTTTTATATTTTCTCGGTCATTTTGTAAACAGCCCAACCGACCTTTAGCAGTCATATCAGAGCTGTAAACATACGAATTTTTTTTTAAGACAAAAAAACATAAAATGTACCCCAACATGTCATTCTACACAAGCGGGTTATACCAGAATTTGACAGAAACTCACTCTCACTCCCCCCCCCCTTCTCTCTCTCTCTCTCACACACACACACACACACAAGCATTTCCAAACGACGCCCGTTTGCATACACAAACACACTCAACCAACCTACCCACTGTCCAACACACCCACACACTAACTTACACAAGCAAGCTATGTATTGACTGGAGATTTGTTACTAGAATGTGGAGTAATCAATCAACTTGCATGAAAAGCAAAATGCCAATAAGAAACCGACCATAATAAACTTACATTAAAGGTGAGAAGATTTTCTGTTTTCTCGGTCATTTTGTAAACAGCCCAACCGACCTTCAGGGTCATATCAGAGCTGTAAACAACATACAAAATCATTGTATCTCTTGAAACAAAGACCAAAAAAAATAACATAAAAGGTCCAAACAAGTACAATAAATGTTAGCGAACCGCCAAAAAAAACGTAGACAAACGAATCATAAGACAAAACACGACGCGTTTCGACCTCTTAGCTCTTCTTCTGGCAAGATACAAAACAATTAGGAAAAGGAACGACCAATCATTGATCTTCAATCACTTCAGCGCAAGATAGGCGCCTGAAGAACTTGCCTGAAGAAGACCTACGAGGTCGAAACGCGTATTTTGTCTTGTGATTCGTTCGTCTTTTTTTTGTCTTTTTTTTTTTTTTTTTTTGGGTGGTTCGCTAACATTTTAAGATTTGTTTAGATTACCGCCTGCAGTATTCTCACTTTGAAACTACATATAAAGTCCCTTAAACCGTCATTCCACGCAGGCGGGTTATACCAGAATTTGATACAAACTCACTCTCGCTCCCACTCCCCTTTCTTTCACACACACAATTTCCAAACAACACCTGTTTGCACACACACGCGCACGTGCACACACACACACACACACACACTACCCACTGTCCAACACACCCACACACTAACTTACACAAGCAAGCTATATTTCTCCAATCAATATTCAGATTTCTTACTGACGCCCGTGTGCATACACGCACACACCCCTAACTACCCACTGTCCAACACACCCACACATTAACTTACACAAGCAAGCTATATTTCTCCAATCAATATTCAGATTTCTTACCGAAACATTTGCAATGGCATATCATACATAGGCCTTTGCAAACATTTCTCAGCAACATGAAACATTTACTACAATGTGGAGTAATGAATCAACTGGCATGAAAAGCAAAACGTCAGAAGTAAACTGACCGTAATAAACTGACAATAAAAGTGAAAAGATTATTTCTCGGTCATTTTGCTCACAGCCCAACCAACCTCTGGGGGTCATATCAGAGCTGTAAACATAAAAAATGATTTTTTACCATAAAAAGTGCCCTAAAATATTCCACACAGGCGGTTTGCAGCAAAATTTCATACAAACTAACTCTTTCTTCCCACACCCATTTCTCGCTCTCTTCCCCTCACACACACACACACACACACACACGCACGCACAAACACACACACACACACACACGCATAGACACGCACGCACACAAGCGCACACACACACATCCAAACAACATCTGTTTACATACACACACACACACACACACACACACACACACACACCCCTCCCCATTTGGTCCAACACACCCACACGTTAAATTACACAAGCAAGCTTTTTACTCCAATCAATATTCAGATTTGTTACTGAAACATTTGCAATGGTGTATCATACATAGGCCTTTGCAAACACTTAGCAGCAACATGAAAACGTTTACTAGAATGTGGAGTAATCAATCAACAGGCATAAAGAGGGAAATGTCAGTAATAAACTGCCCGTAATAAACCGACATTAAAAGTGAACAGATTTGATGATTTTTTGGTTATTTTGCTCACATCCCAACCGACCTCTAGGGGTCATATCAGAGCTGTAAACAACACACAAAATAATTCTATCTTTAAAAAAAAAAAAACCAAACAAAGTCCCTTAAAACGTCATTCCACAGGCGGGTTATACCAGAATGATACAAACTCATTCTTGCTCCCACCCCCACCCCCTTTCTTTCACTCTTCCTCTTTTTTTCTGGCACACACACACTTCCAAACGACGCCTGTTTGCACACACACACACACAAACACCAACCTACCCACTGTCCAACACACCCTACACACTAACTTATGCAAGCAAGCTATATTTCTCCAATCAATACCATTCAGATTTGTTACCAAAACATTTGCAAAGGCGTATCATAGACAGGCCTTTACAAACATTTGGCAGCAACGTGAAAAGTTCACTAAAATGTGGAGTAATCAATCCACTGGCATGAAAAGCGAAACGCCAATAGTAAACTTACCGTAATAAACTGACATTAAAAGTGAAAAGAATATTAATTTCTCGGTCATTTTGCTCACAGCCCAACCAATCTCTGGGGGTCATATCAGAGCTGTGAACTTAAAAAACATAAAGTCACCTAAAATAATCATTCCACACAGGCGGGTTATACCAGAATTTCATACAAACTCACTCTCGCTCCCGC
This sequence comes from Conus ventricosus, assembly GCA_018398815.1. Taxonomy (NCBI): domain Eukaryota; kingdom Metazoa; phylum Mollusca; class Gastropoda; order Neogastropoda; family Conidae; genus Conus; species Conus ventricosus. The sequence continues at coordinate 7,965,613 of CM031618.1, read as the reverse complement.
CCCCTTCCTCTCTCTCTCTCTCTCCTTCGCTCTCACACACACACACACACACACACACACACACACACACACACGCACAAGCATTTCCAAACGACGCCCGTTTGCATACACAAACACACTCAACCAACCTACCCACTGTCCAACACACCCACACACTAACTTACACAAGCAAGCTATGTATTGACCGGAGATTTGTTACTAGAATGTGTAGAATGTGGAGTAATCAATCAACTTGCATGAAAAGCAAAATGCCAATAAGAAACCGACCATAATAAACTTACATTAAAGGTGAGAAGATTTTCTGTTTCTCGGTCATTTTGTAAACAGCCCAACCGACCTTCAGGGGTCATACAGCTGTAAACAACATACAAAATCATTCTATCTCTTAAAACAAAGACCCAAAAAGTAACATAAAAGGTCCAAACAAGTCTTCAATAAATGTTAGCGAACCGCCAAAAAAAAACGTAGACAAACGAATCATAAGACAAAACACGACGCGTTTCGACCTCTTAGCTCTTGTTCTGGCAAGATACAAAACAATTAGGACAAGGCACGACCAATCATTGATCTTCAATCACTTCAGCGCAAGATAGGCGCCTGAAGAACTTGCCTGAAGAAGACCTACACACCCACACGTTAAATTACACAAGCAAGCTTTTTACTCCAATCAATATCATTCAGATTTGTTACTGAAACATTTGCAATGGTGTATCATACATAGGCCTTTGCAAACACTTAGCAGCAACATGAAAACGTTTACTAGAATGTGGAGTAATCAATCAACAGGCATAAAAAGCGAAATGTCAGTAATAAACTGACCGTAATAAACCGACATTAAAAGTGAACAGATTTTATGATTTTTTGGTTATTTTGCTCACATCCCAACCGACCTCTAGGGATCATATCAGCGCTGTAAACAACACACAAAATAATTCTATCTTTAAAAAATAAAAAAAAATAAAAAAAGACAAAGTCCCTTAAAACGTCATTCCACAGGCGGGTTATACCAGAATGATACAAACTCACTCTTGCTCCCACCCCCACCCCCTTTCTTTCACTCTTCCTCTCTTTTTTTCTGGCACACACACACACTTCCAAACGACGCCTGTTTGCACACACACACACACACACACCCCAACCTACCCACTGTCCAACACACCCTACACACTAACTTATGCAAGCAAGCTATATTTCTCCAATCAATACCATTCAGATTTGTTACCAAAACATTTGCAAAGGCGTAGACAGGCCTTTACAAACATTTGGCAGCAACGTGAAAATTTCACTAGAATGGAGTAATCAATCAACTGGCATGAAAAGTGAAACGCCAGTAGTAAACTGACCGTAATAATCTGACAATAAAAGTGAAAAGAATTTTAATTTCTCGGTCATTTTGCTCACAGCCCAACCAATCCCTGGGGGTCATATCAGAGCTGTGAACATAAAAAAACATAAAAAGTCACCTAAAATAATCATTCCACACAGGCGGGTTATACCAGAATTCCATACAAACTCACTCTCGCCCCCCTTTCCATCTCTCTTTCGCTCACACACACACACAAGCATTTCCAAACGCCCGTTTGCATACACACACTCAACCAACCTACCCACTGTCCAACACACCCACACACTAACTTACACAAGCAAGCTATGTATTGACTGGAGATTTGTTACTAGAATGTGGAGTAATCCATCAACTTGCATGAAAAGCAAAATGCCAATAAGAAACCGACCATAATAAACTTACATTAAAGGCGAGAAGATTTTCTGGTTTCTCGGTCATTTTGTAAACAGCCCAACCGACCTTCAGGGTAATATCAGAGCTGTAAACATACAAAATCATTCTATCTCTTAAAACAAACACCCAAAAAAAAAAAAACATAAAAGGTCCAAACAAGTCTTCAATAAATGTTAGCGAACCGCAAAAAAAACGTAGACAAACGAATCATAAGACAAAACACGACGCGTTTCGACCTCTTAGCTCTTCTTCTGGCAAGATACAAAACAATTAGGACAAGGAACGACCAATCATTGATCTTCAATCACTTCAGCGCAAGATAGGCGCCTGAAGAACTTGCCTGAAGACCTACGAGGTCGAAACGCGTCGTATTTTGTCTTGTGATTCGTTCCTCTTCTTCTTTTTTTCTTTTTTTGGGTGGTTCGCTAACATTTTAAGATTTGTTTAGATAACCGCCTGCAGTCGTCTCACTTTGCAACTACATATAAAGTCCCTTAAACCGTCATTCCACGCAGGCGGGTTATACCAGAATTTGATACAAACTCACTCTCGCTCCCACTCCCCTTTCTCTTTCTCACACATACACAATTTCCAAACGACACCTGTTTGCACACGCGCACACGCACACACACACACTACCCACTGTCCAACACACCCACACACTAACTTACACAAGCAAGCTATATTTCTCAAATCAATATTCAGATTTCTTACCGAAACATTTGCAATGGTGTATCATACATAGGCCTTTGCAAACATTTCTCAGCAACATAAAATATTTACTACAATGTGGAGTAATGAATCAACTGGCATGAAAAGCAAAACGTCAGAAATAAACTGACCGTAATAAACTGACAATAAAAGTGAAGATTTATTTCTCGGTCATTTTGCTCACAGCCCAACCAACCTCTGGGGGTCATATCAGAGCTGTGAACAATATAAAAAAAATGATTTTGTTAACATAAAAAATGCCCTAAAATATTCCACACAGGCGGTTTGCAGCAATATTTCATACAAACTTTCTTTCCCACACCCATTTCTCGCTCTCTTCCCCTCACACACACACACACATACACACACACACACACACGCGCGCGCGCGCGCGCGCGCACATAGACACGTACACACGAACGCACACACACCCATCCAAACAACATGTTTACACACACACACACCAACCTCCCCATTTGGTCCACACCCACACGTTAAATTACACAAGCTTTTTACTCCAATCACTATCATTCAGATTTGTTACTGAAACATTTGCAATGGTGCATCATACATAGGCCTTTGCAAACACTTAGCAGCAACATGAAAACGTTTACTACAATGTGGAGTAATCAATCAACAGGCATAAACAGCGAAATGTCAGTAATAAACTGACCGTAATAAACCGACATTAAAAGTGAACAGATTTTATGATTTTTTGGTTATTTTGCTCACATCCCAACCGACCTCTAGGGGTCATATCAGAGCTGTAAACACAAAGTAATTCTTTTTTTTTTTTTAAAGACAAAAAAAAAACAAAGTCCCTTAAAACGTCATTCCACAGGCGGGTTATACCAGAATGATACAAACTCACTCTTGCTCCCACCCCCACCCCCTTTCTTTCACTCTTCCTCTCTTTTTTTCTGGCACACACACTTCCAAACGACGCCTGTTTGCACACACACACACCCAACCTACCCACTGTCCAACACACCCTACACACTAACTTATGCAAGCAAGCTATATTTCTCCAATCAATACCATTCAGATTTGTTACCAAAACATTTGCGAAGGCGTATCATAGAC
>CM031618.1:7929210-7961981 GCA_018398815.1 Conus ventricosus | reverse complement strand
AGGCCTTTACAAACATTTGGCAGCAACGTGAAAAGTTCACTAGAATGTGGAGTAATCAATCAACTGGCATGAAAAGCGAAACGCCAGTACAAAACTGACCGTAATAAACTGACATTAAAAGTGGAAAGAATTTTAATTTCTCGGTCATTTTGCTCACACCAACCAATCTCTGGGGGTCATATCAGAGCTGTGAACAACATAAAAAATACATAAAAAGTCACCTAAAATAATCATTCCACACAGGCGGGTTATACCAGAATCTCATACCTCACTCTCGCTCCCGCCCCCCTTTCTCTCTTTCACTCACACACACAAGCATTTCCAAACGACGCCCGTTTGCATACACACAAACACACCCAACCTACCCACTGTCCAGCACATCCACACAATGACACAAGCAAGCTGTATATACAAGCATGCAAGCTGTATACACACTAACTTACACAAGCAAGCTGTAATTCTTCAATCAATATGATTCAGATTTGTTACTGAAACATTTGCAATGGCGTATCATACATAGGCCTTTGCAAACATTTCTCAGCAACATGAAAACGTTTACTAGAATGTGGAGTAATCAATCAATCAACTGGCATGAAAAGCGAAACATCAGAAATAAACACTTCGTAATAAACTGACATTAAAGTTAAAAGAATTTTGATTTCTCGGTCATTTTGCTCACAGCCCAACCAACCTATGGGGGTCACATCAGAGCTGTAAACATAAAAATGATTTTTTTTTTAACATAAAAAGTGCCCTAAAATATTCCACAGAGGCGGGTTGTATCAAAATTTCATACAGACTCTTCCCACTCCCCTTTCTCGCTCTCTTCCCTCACACACGCGCACGCGCGCGCGCACACACACACACACACACACACACACACACACACACACACACACACACACACACACACACACCCTTCCAAACGACACCTGTTGCACTAGAATGTGGAGTAATCAATCAACGGGCATGAAAAGCAAAAATGTCAGTAATAAACTGACATTAAAGGTAAAAAGATTATATATTTTTTCGGTTATTTTCTTGACAGCCCAACTGACCTTTAGTGGTCATGTCAGAGCTGTAAACATAAAATGATTCTGTTAAAAAAAAATTAACATAAAAAGTCACCTAAAATATATTTCCACACAAGCGGTTTTAGCAGAATTTCATACAAACTCTCTTCCATCCCCCTTTCTCGCGCTCTCTTCCCCTCACACACAAACACACACACATTTCCAAACGACGCCCGTTTGCATACGCATAAACACCCCCCAACCTACCCACTGTCCAACACACCCACACGTTAACTTACACAAGCAAGCTGTATATCTCCAATATCATTATCATTCAGATTTGTTACCGAAACGTTTGCAATGGCGTATCATACATAGGCCTTTGCAAACATTTGGCAGCAACATGAAAACGTTTACTAGAATGTGGAGTAATCAATCAACTGGCATTTAAAGCGAAACAAGATATAAACTGACGGTAAATAAACCAACATTAAATGTGAAAAGATTTCATATTTTCTCAGTCGTTTTGCTCACAGCTCAGCCGACTTTTAGGGTCATATCAGAGCTGTAAACATAAATTGTTTTATTTTCTTTAAAAACAGTCATTTAGAATATCATTCCACATGGGCGGGTTGTACCAAATTTCATACAAACTCTCTCTTCCCACTTCCCTTTCTCGCTCTCTTCCACCCCCCCCCCCCCCCACCCCTCCACCCACACACGCGCGCAGGCGCATGCGCATGCACACGCACACACACACATTCCAAAGGGTACCTGTTTGCACACACACACGCGCGCGCACACACTTCCAAACGACACCTGTTTGTGCGCGCACACACACACACCTACCCATTTGGTCCAATACACCCACACACTAACTTACACAAGCATCCTATGTAACTCCAATCAATACCGTTCACATTTGTTACTGAAACATTTGCAACGGCGTATCAAAGATAGTCCTTTGCAAACATTTAGCAGCAAACGAAACGTTTACTACAATGTGGAGTAATCCAGCAACGGGAATGAACAGCAAAATGTCAGTAAGAAACCGACGGTAATTAAACCGACATTAAAAGCGAACAGATTTTATATTTTCTCAATCGTTTTGCTCCCAGCTCAACCGATTTTTAGGGGTCATATCAGAGCCGTAAACATACAAAATTTTCTATTTGAAAAAAAAAAATAAAAATTCCTTTTAAATATTCCACATCGGCGGGCTGTACAAAATTTCATACAAACTCTTCCCACTCCCCTATTTCGCTCTCTTCCAGACACACACACACGTACGTGCACACACACACATATACACACACACAAGCACGCACACACACACTTCCAAACGACACCTGTTTACACCTGTTTGTACACACACACACCCACACCTACCCATTTGGTCCAATACACCCACACACTAACTTACACGAGCATCCTATGCAACTCCAATCAATACCGTTCACATTTGTTAATGAAATATTTGCAACAGCGTATCATATATTGGCCTTTGCAAACATTTAGCAGAAACACAAAAAAACATTTACTAGAATGTGGACTAATCAATCAACGGGAATGAACAGCAAAATGTCAGTAAGAAACTGACCATAATAAACTGACATTAAATGAACAGATTTTAAATGTTTTTGCTGACAGCCCAACCGACCTTTAGAGGTCATATCAGAGCTGTAAACATAAAAATGATTCTATTAAAAAAGAAATTAACAAAAAAAAATCACCTACAATATCTTTCCACACAGTCGATTTTAGCAGAATTTCATACGAGTAGAAACAAAGTCTCTTCCCATCCCCCTTTCTCGCGATCTCTTCCCCTCACACGCATGCACGCACACACGCATTTCCAAACAACGACTGTTTGCACACACCCCCACCTAACCACTGTCCAACACACACACTAACTTACACAAGCAAGCTATATTTCTCAAATCAATATTCAGATTTCTTACCGAAACATTTGCAATGGCGTATCACAGAAAGGCCTTTGCAAACATTTGGCAGCAACATGAAAACGTTTACTAGAATGCGAGTAACCAATCAACGGGCATAAAAAAAGCGAAACGTCAGAGTAATAAACTGACCGTAATAAACCGACATTAAAAGTGAAGATTTTACATTTTCTCAGTCATTTTGCTCACAGCTCAACCAACCGTTAGCGGTCATTATCAGAGCCATAAACATTTAAAAAAAATAATTCTTTTGAAAAAAAAAAAAGACAAAAAAACAAAAAGTTCCTTAGAATGTCATTCCATACAGACGGGTTATACAAGAATTAGACACTCTCTCTTCCCACCCCCTTTCTCGCTCTCTTCCCCTAACACACACACACAAACATGCGCTCGCACGCACGCGCGCACACACACACACACTTACTTCCAAACAACGCCTGTTTGCACACACACACCGCAACCTACCCATTTGGTCCAATACACACACACACATTAACTTTCACAAGCAAGCTATGCATCTCCAATCAAAACCGTTCAGATTTGTTACCGAAACATTTGCAGCAGCGTATCACAGATAGGCCTTTGCAAACATTTGGCAGCAACACCAAACGTTTACTGGAATGTGGGGTGATCTATCAACCAGCATGAATTGCAGGGAAAAAATCATAACTCAAACATTCATCATATGGCCCGCAGTCCTCGGAGGTCATCTCAGGGGTCATCCGAGGGCTCTACCAACGTCCACATTCTTACTGTAAAACGCTTAGTAAAACGTCCCCTAAAGAGTCTTTGCATAAATGCTTCAAAATGGATGGATTTAAACAGGATCCATTTCACACACACACACAGGCCGGAGTGGTTAGCGAGGTCTGTCCCGATTCACTTGTGCTCTAGTCTGTTGAAGTGAGCTCGCGCTCCACTCTTTCGACATCGAAGTGGCCCCTGCAATGCCCCTACAACGTCATCGGCTGTGCCTCTCCTTGTTAGCAGCTCCGTCTTCCTCGGCACAGATCAGCCCAAACCCACACACCTACTCCCTGGTACTTTTTCATTGCCGTGTTAGTTTTCTCATCCTTCTAAAAAAAAAAAAGAAATTTTAAATTGGCGAAGCAATCACCTCTGTGTCTGCAATCTGTGATCACATAGACGGCTGGGTTTCTTCACCGTTCTCTGAGAAAACCTCCTGTCTGCTCCGCCCCTTGCCTTCGTGGGTGCATCCCGAAGTTCCTGCTCCGCCCCTTGCCTTCGTGGGTGCATCCCGAAGTTCCTGCTCCACCCTTGCCTTTGTGGGTGCGTCCTGAAGGTCCTGCTCCGCCCCTTGCCTTCGTGGGTGCATCCTGAAGTTCCTGCTCGGCCCTTTGCCTTCGTGGGTGCGTCCTGAAGGTCCTGCAGTCGGTTGGGTACAGCACAGCTCCTGCTGCTTCTTCCTCTTCTTCTTGCGTCCCTGAAATGGAATCTCTGGAAGGCAGCAGTGCCACCGAGTTGAACTCGCTGGCATGTCGGGTCACACTGGGAGTCCGCATGTCCCCGGTGAGGATATTATATTGGATGTCCAGGACACTGTAACGTGGTGGTACTCTGGTAGAATGGTAGAGACGGTGGGAGTGGTCAATGTTGTAAACCCTAAGAAAAATGCTCAAAACCGTGTTAAAGTGCTAGTGAACCATCTGAGGGCGTCCATAGATCTCGTACTAAAGGCGTCAATACCGTGTTCAAACAAGGACCTTAATCATGAACATTGGGAAGTCCTGTGAAAAGAGACTGCACCGATACTACACATGACAAAACCCTGAGGAAACAATACATTATGCCATACAAGCTGACAATGCTCAGGAAATGGAACACTAGGTACTATGAAAGGACTCTAAACAAGGAAAGAGGACACTAGACACTATGAAAGGAGGACTCTAAACAAGGAAAGAGGACACTAGACACTATGAAAGGAGGACTCTAAACAAGGAAAGAGGACACTAGATACTATGAAAGGAGGACTCTAAACAAGGAAAGAGGACACTGGACACTATGAAAGGAGGACTCTAAACAACAAGGAAAGAGAACACATAGACACTATGAAAGGAGGACTCTAAACAAGGAAAGAGGACACTGGACACTATGAAAGGAGGACTCTAAACAACAAGGAAAGAGGACACTAGACACTATGAAAGGACTCTAAACAAGGAAAGAGGACAGTGAAGCATGCAAAAAAGGAAACTCAAACCTCTGGAAGGATGACACAAGCCACTCAACCCTATGAAAGAACACTACATGACAGGATGCTAAACCCCATCAGGGGGTACACTGACAAATGAAACTAGATTCCATGTATGAAGGCCAATAGAGTCTATGAGAAGATCAATATGTTTACTGTAATTACCATATCGTGTGTTCTGCTGACCAAAGGACACTCGGGTCAGGAGGTACCAAGTGATCACAAGGGAATATTTCAGGAAGAGGTGTAAAGACTTCCTCAACACCTTTGCAGCTCAGCCCCAACAGATCTGATAACATGCGTCCATGTTCCAGATCCCTGACTTAGACCTGCTACACAGCTGGAGACAGTCTTTCATACCTTTCCTGAAAGTATTCCCTCTGGTACCCCCCGTTTCTGTATCCTTGTTCCACAGCACACGGACGTAGGAAACTACAGCAGCCTGAAAAAGATGACCACTTTTCATTTTGTGAAAAGATAACGTCTGCAAAGAGAGAAATTAACTCTTGTAAAAAAAATAAATACGCTCGATTTGAATGCATGAAACGAAGACAGTAATCCTTTTGAACAGTGTTAATACTAACCCCATGAAAGGAGGGATTTGGGCTCTATGTGATGAGGACACTACAGAGGACAGTGATTTCTTATAGGACTCGGGCACTAAATCCTTTGAGAAAAGAGGACACTAAATTTTTAGAAGGAAATACAACTATTAAAGCACATAAAACCCTGTAAATGAATAGGATAAGAAAGAAAGACAAAATTCTGCGCAAAGAAGGTCTCAAATCAGTTAAAGAAGGGCGCTAAATCCTACTAAGGAAGAAGACATAAAGACATATGAATGGACAGTAATGCAAGGAGACAAAACCTTTTGAAAGAACTGGACGCTGATCTTTGGTAAGCGGACACCAAACTATGAAAAGTGGACAGTCAACCTTTTGAAAGTAAACTATGTGTGAGCAGCACACGATGCATACAATGACGAGGAGGATATCAAATTCCAAGAACAGAGAACGCTCAACCCTGTAAACTAAGGATATCCAGCTCTACAGAAATAGTCCGATGATTATTACCACGTCGAACGTTTTATGGCTTACAGAATACTCGGATCAGAAGGTACCAATGCACACAAGAAAAACCATTTGAAAGAGGATCAAAGGCTTCCTCTGCAGCTCGGCCTCCGAGGGATCCGATACACACGCTTTTCTTTTAGTTCTTGTTTTAGAGGATACCGATATACGAAATCGAGCCACACTGATCAGACACAAGGACTCTTTAGCCTGGGGAAGAAAAGGCCATTAAATCCTTGGAAAGAGGACAAAACACTACAACGAAGACACATAAAGTTGAGAATGATGACAAAACTGCCAATGAAACGGACAATGAGCTTGGAAGAGATGACGCAAAGTCCTGAAATTAAGACGACAGTAAATCCTGAACGAAAATGATGTACTCATAAAAAAAAAAAAAAAACTTAAGACACCAAACTCAGCAGAAGAACAGGAAACTAAGGCACTTACCCAGGAGCAAAGTACTAAGGTGTGATACATGACAGACAACACTGGAAGGACAGGAGGGTGGAGACCATGAAAGAACGAATGTGGAATCTGTAGAACAGCATCATCAGTACTCCCCTCGTTTTAAAAACATGTCCCAGGTTCTCGACATCTCTCCGTTTTCCGCGGCTGCTGATGTAGATTTCCGTTGTCTCTGGCCGTTGATGGAGCAGATCCTTATCTCTGTGGATCATAAATCAAGACCACCTTTAATTATCGGACAGTGTGCAGGGGAACAATCAAAACTGACACCTACTTCAGCGAAAGCAGTTAAATGTTTTTGAGGCGTTCTCTTCCCCTCTGATGATTTGATTTACATCACGTGATAGGGGAGCTGCATGAAAGCTTTCTGCTATCCCCATTGGCACAGCGGTAGCTTTGTAATGCATTCCTCTCACACTGGCTTTCTGTGTGGATTGAGATAAGTGTTTGAGTGTGAGCGCGTACTTTTCATCTCTCCCCTACCCACCCACATGGACTCAAACTACGGGGCCAGCGCCAAGAAGTCAGTGTCTTGACCCCTTCCACAGTTCCAGGCTTCAGGAGGGATATTACCGATATACGACAAACAGGAGCCCACCAACCCTATCCCCTCTGATCATGCTCAACTCCCGGGAACAGAGAGCTGAGCACTGCAGGGGTTACCTTGGCCAGCCGGGGAACTGCCCGTCTTGACCCAGCCCCACACAGGGGTAGCTGATTGATACACCTGGGCCGGAATGTACCTCCTGTCTAGAAGGAGTCCGAGCCAAAGAAATGTGTTGAGGGCACCTGCCCTCTCAATCACCAGGATCTCATTCCCCTCCATCACAGGGCGCGCCGCAAATGCGGCGGATCATATGAAAACCAGAGAAGAAAGAACGTGGAAAAGAAGGCTGGAAGGGGAGACAAAGACAGGAAAGACCATTAAAGAAGGCAGAAGACAGGAAAAATACGGGTTACTATTTGTCAGGGCCCTCACCCTTAACCTGTCTGACATGGCAGACCCTACCAGGAGCATCACCTCCTACCACGTCATGCTTAGGCCAGACAGCAACTTAACAGGCCTAGAAGCATTTTCAAAAATTAGCCTATTATCCAAGAATTGATTCCCCAGCCAACAGAGCCCAGGGGACCACTGGACCGCGCAGGCCCTCCCATCATGGCAAAGCTAAAGTTAAAGATGCAAGCCCCGGAGAGAGAGAGAGAGAGAGAGAGAGAGAGAGAGAGAGAGAGAGAGAGAGAGACTGGCGCTTTTTTTAATTGTCTAATAATGTACAGCCCTCTTCGACAAAGGACGGGGGGGGGGGGGCTATCATATACGACTAAAAGTTATATCATGAATCTCAAATCACCTTTGTCAAAAGACTATACACCCACACACATGCATGAAAAGGAATATGCACACACATGCACATAGAGATGCATACACATGCGCGCGCTCGCGCACGCGCACTCACGCACGCAGAGAGAGAGAGAAAGAGAGATGCAGGCGCGCACGTGCGTATAGAGATGGATCATCTTGGAATCTGCTGACTTTGTTCAATTAACTCTTTCCTAATCTTCATTGCTTCTGCTGAGAATCTAGCCGGGGATTTCGTTATATTTTCCCTTATTATTTGAAAGAATATATGTTACCCATCTCTGATCAGGGTTTCCTGTAAAGGAATTTAGAATATCACAGCTTTTGCGTTTTTCATTATAAGCACAGCAATTTAAAAGTAAATGAATTTCATCTTCTGTTCCATTTCCACACGATGGGCAAAACGTTTTTTCCTTCTTGAAACCATTGATTTTTTTAGGCCGCTAACTCTTAGTCTGAATCTGATCAGACTGACCCTATGCCATTTATCCAGTACAAATGATATATTTTTCTGCTTGAAAAAAAAATTGAAAGAATAAAACCACCTATATTTATCATTAAGTTCCAATTCCAAATGCCAATGCTGTCAATAGCTGGAGATAAGTCTCTTTGAATTCACTAATAAAACCATACTCACAACCAGCACCTTGGCTTAGCCACACAATACCAAATCCATTCTCGCATAAAATTCTTTTAGCATATGATGCCCGATTTAAGTAGCCAGGTTCATGTTGTATAATGAGCATTTCATAGGACTGTCTGCAAATTCTCGACATTGGTAGGTTAATGAGTTTAAGCCAATATTTAATACACTTTACAGACATCGAATACAGAGGGGGTATCGTCCGGTTTCGCCATAAACTAAAGTTTTAGAAGTGTGAAGGGGAACACCTAAAAGTCTTATTGCAAAGGTGTGCGCTTTTTCAACTTGTTTCCTATCTTCCTCCAGTTCCCTCACTTCAGTTGCGTAGGTAAATATGGGCTCTATTTGTGTGTCGAACACTTTCCAGAACAGCTCTACATCCCCAGTATTCGATTTTCTCATGGATCTCAATATGTCCATTGCCCCTTTCTTCCCTTTTCTACACAGACATCTAATAAACTGCTACCAATACTTAATTTTGTGGTAAAAACCATTCCCAAATATTTCTAAGAATTTGTACCCATCACTTTTTTCCCTCCAAAAAAAACCATCTCTCCCCGGCACCCAAAGTTGCCCCTTAGAAAACAGTAATTTCCCGCTTCGGGACTTCACTTCCCTTCCCCAAACCACGTTTTTGGGCAAAAGGGGGCCAAAAAGCCGCCTTTTTCCTGTTTGACAAGAAACCAAAAAAAACACCCTACAAACAAAATATACTGTGTAGGGTTACCCCGGTTTAAAAATAATTTACTAAATTTTTAATAAAAAAAAAATGAAAAATTTTTTCGCCAAGCCCATTACGATCACCCAGGGGTCAAACCCTTGAGACCCTATGGCGCCCCTTGGGCCCCAAGCAAAACCCGAGGATACAGATAATGTGGCTAGAGGGCGAAGATTTTTTGGGGAAATCCCTCTTTTTGTGGTATTTTTTACACTTGGTTGCTATTTTCAGTTTGTCTAATTTGGGCAATTCTTTTCCCCCAAATTTTCAGGGGGCCCTTCCTAGGCCCTCACACATTGGGGGGGTTTGGGCGGGCTTTTTAAAACCCCAAGCCAAGTGACCCCGGGACATAAACATTGTGGTTTTCGGGTTTTTTAGGAGGCGCCAGTAAACCTAGACAAAAACACGAAAAGGGGAAAAAGGGGCCCAATATAGGGGCAGAGAAAGGGCCAAATTAAGACTTTCCCCCCCAAAACAAACAAGCACAAAAACCACCGCAGGAAAATTTTCCCAAATTTTTTAAAACATTTTTTTTAAATTTAAATATAAAACTGTAAAAAACCTGAAAGCTTTTATTTTTTTAAAGGTTTTTTATGATAATTGGGGGTGTTTTTTTAAAATTGTTTTTTTTTCAAGCAGAATTTTTTAAAAATTTTTAAAAAAACAACGGGGCTTTAAGGATTTTTTAGTAGTTTACTTTGTACAATATTTATTTTTAAAAATTTAGAAAATTAAAACCCAAAAAACACAATTTTTAAAATAAAAAATTTCTCTCTCACTGATCTATAAATAGATAATTTTTTTCGGGGGAAAGGAAATTTTATTTTTTTTTGCATAAAAAAAGGGAGATAAATTACTTTTCCAAAAAAAAATAAAAAAAAAAAATTTAAAAAAAAAAAAAAAAAAAAAAAATTTTAAAAAAAAAAAAAAAAAAAAAAAAATTTTAAAAAAATTTTTTTTTTAAAGTCCCCTTAACCCCTCAAGTTCTTATTTAAATTTTTTTTTAATCAATCATTTCCCCCCCAAAAAAAAAAGGTTTCTTACTCAAGTTTTTCAAAATCTTTCCTCAAGTCACTTTTTTGTTCTTATTTTAATAAATCCCAAGTTGTCCTAAAGTCACCCAAAAAAGTTCATCCTTAAGTCCCCCCCAAGTAAACTTCTAAGTTTTCCCTTTTTAAAGTAACTTCAAAAATTTTCTTATTTAAATTCTTTCCTTAAAGTCGCCCTTTCCAAGTCTTCCCAAGTCATCCCAAGTCATCCTCTAATTTACAACCAAAAGTTCTTATTAAAATTTTCTTATTAAAGTTTTTTTTAAAATTTTCAAAAAAATAAAAATTTCTATGTTTTTATCTTAAATGCAATGCCAAATTTTAGTCCACACACGCCTAAAAAAAGCGTCTTTCGTTGAGGAGCCCTTGCCCCCAAGCTTTCTCTGCTTTGTTTTTAAAGGGAAAAGGTTTTACATCCGAAAGAAACCCGCATTGTTACAATTCGGTCTAGGGAAAATTTGCCTTTTTGGGCCCCCATGTCTTTATTTATTGCCCCATCATTTTATAAAACGCCTTGATCTATTTTTTTTTAAAAAATTTTAAAAATTAAGTTCTTAAAATATTATTAATTTAAAAATGGATCAAAATCTTTTTTAATTGGCGGTTTTGGCGTGCTGGGGGTTTTTTTCGCATTTAGTGGCTCAGATTTTTTGATTGCTTTTGTTTCGGTTGCCTTGGGTTTTATATATTTTTTTGCCGCAAAAACTCCCCCCAAAACGCAGAATTTGGCGCCAAAAAGGGAAACAGTTTTAATTTCCCAATATTCCTTGAAGATTTTGGGGGTTTGTGGGTCTTGTATCGCATGGGTTTTTATGGGCCGGCATTAAACCCCAAATTGGGTTCTGGCGTGGCGGGGCTTTTTATTTTTTCCCATGATGCTGTAACATTAATTTTTTTTTCCCTGTTCCACTTGCTAATTTTATTCTTTTTTTAAAAACCCCCCAAGGTTTGAGGATTTTTTTCCACGGGCCCCCCACCGGGTTTCAGTTTTTTTCCCGGGCTGTTTTTCGGTTTGGGGTTATTTTCCCCAAACCTGATTCGGTTTTTTGATGTTTTTTCCACTCGTTCATTTTGAAGGGAAAAAAAATCTATATAAATTAAAAAATTTATTAATCCCATGATTAAGGGCCCGTTTACAATGTTCCAATCGGTATATAATCACACCCTAGGGGCTCTAAGATTTTTTTAAAAACTGGATCCTGCTTTAAATCATAGTAAATCTTGTTCAAAAATCAAGGGGAGCAATCTACTGACGGTTTGTGAAAAAACTAAAAACCTTTTGCCCCACACTTTTCACCATTCTAAAACCCTTTTAGCGGCGTTTTCAAAACCTTTAAGGGATTTTTTAAAAATGTTTGGGGGCGACATCTTTTTGAATCTTTTTCAATGCGGGAAAATTCCCATTTCCGGGGAAACCCGGGTTTTTTTTTCCCCCCACATGCTCCCAAAAAAAATACACCCCTCTCCTTTTTGGGCATAATAGCTTGATCTTTTAATTTGGGTTTCATTCATAATTTCGGAAAGGGTTTTTAAGGCCCCCTTGTAGCTGTAGTAGATCATCACTGTTCATGTTTTTTATTAAATTAAAAATTTTTTTTTTTTTCCCTAAAAATGAGCACCGAAAAAAACTTTTTGTAACCGGGTAAAAAACCAAATTCTGCTGAAAATTGGGGCCAAAAAGTGAGGATACTAAAAGTTGGTAAAACCCCTTGTTAAAAATAAAAACCAGCAGATCTTGGCAAACTAGACTTTGGGATTCAGCAAAAAGGGGGGATTGCTATATTCCCGCTTCGGTTCCCAACAAAAAGATTTTCTAGTTAAGCAAGGAATTTTCCCCCCAGACAAAATAAATAGGGAAAAAAAAAAATTTCATTTAAAAAAAAAGGGCCCTTCACCCCGCAAAAATGTTTGGCCCTGGGGTAAATTTGGCTTGCTTTTAGCGGCAGAAAATTTTTGGGCCAATTTAAGAAAACTGCGGGGACGGCGAGGGGAAAAAGACATAACAAAGCTATGGAGCAATAGAAAGCTGAAAACCCAAAAGGAAACCTTTAATTTGAAAAAAGGGGCCAGAGCCCCTTTTAAAAATTTAAAATTTATTTACAAAAAAAGGGAAAAAGGGGGCAGCAGGCCCCCCCAACATTTAAATATTTTTACCCAAAAAAAATAAAAAAAAAAATTTATATTTTTTTAACAGGAATTGGCCAAATTTCCCCCAAAAAAATTTCAAAACTTTTTCCCCCCAAAAGGAAAACAAAAAGAATTAAAAGAAACCCCGGGCAATTTTTCCTTTGGAAAAAGCGGAATTTTTTAAAAACGCTTTTAAATTATTGGCTGAAATAAAAAAATTTTGGAACAAAATTTTTAACCGCCCCAAAAGGATTTTAAAAATCAAGGGAATTAAAAAAAGTTTGGGAGGATTTCCAAGTCTTGAAAAAAACCAAGAAAAAAGGGAATGGAAACCTTAAAAAAAGGGCCTTTTTTGGCAATTTTTTTTTTTAAAAAACCAGGGGGCCCCTTTAATTTCCCGATTTCAAGCCGATTTGGAAAAAAACCAAAAAGCCCCCCCAATTTAAAGGGAACCAAATTTACCTTAAAGGGATTGGGAAAAAAGGGTTTAAATTTAAAAATTTAAAAACATTTTCCAAAGGATTTTTCCCCCAAGATACAAAGAGCAAAACCCTTTTAACACAAAAAAGGGGAGGTTCCCCTTTTAGTTTGCGGTTTGAAAAATTGAATAAGGGGGTTTAAAATTTAAACCCGAAAAGAATTTAAAAAGCAATAAAGTTTTAAAAAGGGCCAAAGTAAAAAAATTAAATTGGGTTTAAAATAAGGGTTTAACCTTTTTTTAAAAGAGAAGGGGACCCCGATCGGGCCCTTTTATTTTGAAAAAAAAAAAAGTTAAAAAGGAACCCCCCTTTTTTCCTAAACGGGAACAAAAAACAAGCTTTGAAAATTTTGAACAAGAATGAGTTAAGAAAGATTCCCTTGTTTTTTTTCCGAATAATTGAAGTTTAAAGGGGGAAACTAAAACGGCCCGGCAAAATGAAAAAAAATAAAGGAAAGAGCCCTTAAAACCCCCGGAAACTTTTCCCTTTTGGTTTGAAATTAAGGAAATTTTTTTTTTCCGGGAAAAACCGAAACACCCCAAAACACCAACAACCAAACCCCAAAAAGGGGAAAAAAAAAAAAGTAATAAAAAAAATTTCCGCCCTGAAAATTTCAAAAAACTGAAAAAAAAAAAATTTTTCAATGTTTCTTTTTAAAAAAAGGGAAATGAAATATCCCACCCCCCCGATCGGTTTGTTTTTGGGAATTATTTTTGAAAATTGGTTTAAACAAAAAAAAAGGCGTTTGAAACCCAAAAATTTTTTTAAAAGGAAGGACCTTGAAAATGATGGGAATTTTTCTTGGGCTGAAAAAAGTTTTTTTTGGAAAAAAATTTTCTTTAAAGTATTGCATGTAAATTTTGATCCCCAAAAACCCAATTTTCCCCCAAATTTTTTGGGGAAAAGAATTCTTAAAATTTAAAAAAAAATTGTAATTTTCCCGTAAAAAACTTTCCCCCCCCCCCCCCCCCATAAAAAAAGGTTTTAATTTGAAAGGGGGGGAAGGGCAAATTTTGGGGTTTATTAAAATTTGTTTAAAAAAAAACCCCCCCCCGATTTATGCTTCTCCTTTCCCTTTTCAAAAAGTTTCTCGGGGGGATTTAACCCAAAACCCTTTTGTGGTTTTTAAGGTACTTTTTTGGGAAAACTTTTGGTTGCCATGGGGGGTTAAAGATTTTAATTTTCCCTTTGATGGAACAAAAAAACCCAAAAAAAAAAGCTTTGAAAATTCAAAAATTTTTAAAACCCAACCCCCCAAAAACCCCACAAATACCCATCCAAAATTGTACCATTTTGTTTTAAACCCAAAATTTTCCTTTTATTTTAAATTTTTTTAATTTTTTTTTTTTTTTTTAAAAAAATTTTTTTTTTAAAATAATGAAAAGGGTTTGGGGAACCAAATGGGGTTAACCACCCCCAAAAACCCCCCTTTGGGAAACCTTTCCCAATCTTTAAAAGGGATGTCCCGAAGGGAACCCCCAAAAAATCAAAAACTACACTTGAAAAGCCGGCCCCGGGTTCCCGGGGCATTGGGGAAAAAAAATTCCCCCCCCCCAAAATTTAAAAAACAAAACAGAAACCCAAAAAAGGGGGAAGACCCCAAAAATTTTCCCCAAAAACCCCCGCTAATCTTTTAAACCAAAAATTTAGGGATTACTTAATGCCCCCGCCTTGGGTGACAACCCCTGACACCACGAGGCCCCGGTACCCAATTTTTATTTAAAATTTATTTCCCTCGGGGCGAAAAGGGTCTTTTTAAGCTTCGGTGGATTGGGGGTTCTGAGTTTCATTTTTCCTCTTGAGGGGTATGGTTTAAATAAAACTGTTCTTGGGTCCAAAAAAGGAAAAAATTTAATCGATGGACACTGTTAATTTAAAACCCCTTTTCTTTTTTTAAAATTGTAGAAGCCTGTAATGACAGACAAAATTTTTTTTGCCACAAAGTTTAGGCCCGTTTAGGGGCTCTTTTTGGATCCACTTTGGGACTTTCTGCTGCTAAGGGTTAGTCATTATGAAAGGTAAAGGATTTCATGGGGTTAAAATTTAAGTCAACTTCTAAATAAAACCACGTTTGGCTGTTTGGGGGTTTTAAATCTGTTAAACCCCACTTTAATGCCTTTTGAATATTTTTTCGTCCCTTTGGGGTACTTTTTTAAAAGTTGCCGTAAATGGAAGCGTTGGCCATTCCCCAAACCATACAAAATTTTTTTGCAAAAAAAATACAGAGATATTTGGGGATTTTTTACTGGGATCTTTAATGATCCAAGTATTTTTTTGTTTGTTTACAAAATGAGGCGAGGGCCAATACAAATTTCCCTCCCCGCAATCCGTTTTCAAATCATTTTAAATTTTTTGGGGTAGGTCAACAAAAAAATCAATCGTACTCCAGTAAATTTTAAGAAAGGCCCCGCTACCCCGGTGAAAGAAATTTTAATGCGCGGGGAATCCAAACTGTAATTTTTCAGGGGGGGGCTTTCATAATTTTCAAAAAAGCCCGCCAAAAAACATACATCTCCCTTTAAATAGGAGTCATGATAGTCTCCCTCTTTTTAAAATCAAATTTCTGCCAGACTTGGGGCAGGGTAATAAATTTCACTGATGTCCTTTTCCTCTAAGACTAAAAAGACGCCCTTTGGGGGAATGAGTTTTTCACCCAAACCTTTCCAATTTTCTTTGTACTCAAAAAGGGAAAACCCACCCTTTAAACAAAAAAGGGGGGGTTGGGGTCAAATATTTTTTTTTTATTGGGGGGACTTTAAGGACAAACCCAGTGCCTTTTTGAGCCCAATCTTTGTTTTGGGAAAGAGTGTAAAAAAGACATGTTTTTTTAAAAGGGGAAAAAAATTGTTTTTTTTCTGAGACTGTGAAATGCATGCTACCTAAGGGGGCGGGTTATGCTTGCAATATAAGATGAGAGTGAAACCTCGCAAGTTAAGAAAGAAGATGGGAAAAAGCTTAAAGGGGCCTTGGTTCAAACTTTATTTTAAGATTGAAATTTTTGGGTTATGCGAAAGTACCTCTTGAAAACCCCTTTCGTTAATTTTTGACCATGGTCTCTTCCCTTTTGGGGATTCCTGCGGTCTGATGAGGGGCCCTAACCCCCAAACCAAAATTTGATTTGGGCTGGGGGTTTATATGTTTTTAAAATTTTCAGGATTTTGGGATTTACGTTTAAATTTCGGATTTTTAGAACAGTCATTACGAAATTCGCTGCGTTTTAAGAATGTTTCTGCAGCATTGGCCCTCTATATAATTTGGGGTAATAAAGCGCCCCCCGACCTGAAATTGAAGGAAAATGAAAAAATCGATTTTTACCCCATTAAGCTTTTTTTTCGAAGTTTTTGTGGCGCTGGCCCTTCAAAAGGAACAATAACGACCAAAGTCTGCGAAAAACTAGAATGGAAAATTTTGCACCCGGTTTCGTTTTAAAAACAAAAATTTTTCTCCCTTTCGGGGGGCGTAATTAGTTTGTATTACAATCTACAGAATTTTTTCAATGTTTATATTTTTCATCCGGGGGTTTTGCACAGATGGAAATTCTTGTTAAACATTTTCTGCAAATTCTGTTTTAGGGTAAGGCTTTGAAGTATGCCGCAAAAAATCTACTCATTTGGATTAATGTGAAATTTGCGGAAAGCCCCGCTGGTGAAAAAAAACAGTATTAAAGTCAAATGTTTTTTGTCTGGTTCCCCTTTTGTTGGACTGTTTTTTGGACATTTTTAATTGGCCCCAAATCTTTTTCCCTCATCCCAGGAAAAACATTAACATTTTATGGGTTTTTTTTTGTTCTTTAAAAGATCAATGGAATCCACGCAAAGGGAAAAAGGAAAATTTCCATTTAAAGTTAAGATCATTGATGTAAGGCGGAAAAAATTTTTTTTGGGGGAAAAAAAAACCCCAAAAAAAATTTTTGTTTTTTTTTTTTTGGGTTTTTTTTTTTTAAAAAAAGGGGGGGGAAAGGAACCCCCAAAAAAGGGTTTTAAAATTTTTTTTTTTTTTCCCCCCCCCCCCCCGGTTTTTTTTTTTCCCCCCCCCCCGCCCCCGGGAAAAAAAAGAAAAAAGGGGGAGTTGGAAAAAAATTTTTTTTTTTTTTTTTCATTTTTTTAAAAAGAAAAAAAAACCCCCTTTTTTTGGGGAAATTTTTTTTTTGGGGCCCAAATTTAAGGGAAAAAACCTTCCTTTTAAAAAGGTTTAAAAAATTTTTTTTGCTTTAAAAAAAATTTTTTTTTTTTTTAAAATTTTTTCCTTAGTTTTTTTTAAAAATTTTTTAAATTTTTAAAAAAAAAAATTTTTAAAAAAAAAAATTTTTTTCCCAAAAAAAAATTTTTTAAAAGGGGCCCCCTTTTAAAGTTTTTTTTTTTTTTTTTAAAATTTTTTTAATTTTTTTTTTTTTTGGTTTTTTTTTTCCCCGGGTTTTCCCCCTTTTTTGGGGGAAAAATTTTTTTTTTTTCCAAAAAACCCTTTTAAAAAATTTTTTTTCCCCAAAAAATTTTTTTCAAATTTTTTTTTTTTTTTTTTTTTTGTTTTAAAAAAAAAAAAAGGGAAAAAAAAAAAAAAAAGGGGGTTTGGGGTTTTTTTTTTTAAAAAAAGGAAAAACCCCCCAAAAAAAAAAACCCAAAAAAGTGGGGGAAAAAACCCCCCCCCCTTTTTTTCCCCCCCCTTTTTTCCCAAAAATTTTTCCCCCCAAATTTTAAAAAATTTTTCCCCGCAAAAAAGGGGTTTTTTTTTTTTTTGGGTTTTTGGGGTTTTTTTTTTGTTTTTGTTTAAAAGGGTTTTTTTTTTTAAAAAAAAAAAAAAAATTCCCCCTTTTTTTTTTTTGGGGGGGACTTTAAAAAAAACCAAAAATTTTTTTTTTTTTAAAAAAAAAAAATTTTTTTCTTTTAATTTTTTTCCCTTAAAAAAAAAAAAAAAAAATTAAAAAATTCCTTTTTTTTTTTTTTTTTTTTAAAAAAAAACCCCCCTTTGGTTTTTTTAAAACCCCTTTTTTTTTTTTTAAAATTTTTTCCCAATTTAATGTAATTTTTTCCCAACCCTTTTGGTTTTCCCCCCCCCCCCCCCCTTTTTTTTTTAAAAAAAAAAGGGTTTAAACCCCAAAAAATTTTTTTTTGGGTTTTAAAAAATTTTTTTTTTTTTTTTTTAAAAAAAATTTTTTTTTTTTTCCCTTTTTAAAAAAAAATTTTTGGGGAAAAAAAAAAAATAAATTCCTTTTTTCCCCGCCCGGGTTTAAAAAAAAAAACCCCTTTTTTTTTAAAAAAAAAAACCCCCCCCCCTCAATTTCCCCATTCAACCCAAAATTTTGGGGGAAAAAAAATTTTTTTTTTTTGGGGTTTTTTAAAATTTTTTTTAAAAAAATTCAACAAAATTTTTTTTGGGGAAAAAAACCCCCCCCTTTTTTTTTAAAAAAAAAAAAAATTTTTTTAAAAAAAAATTTCCAAAAATTTTTTTTTTTTGGGCCCCAAAAAATTTTTTAAAAAAAATTTTTTTTAAGGGGGGGGTTTTTTTTTTTTAAAAGGGGAAAAATTTAAAATTTAAAAACGGGGTTTTTTAAAAAATTTTTTTCCTTTCCCCTTTAAAAAAAACCAAAAAAACCCCCCCCCAAAAAAAATTTTTTTGGGGGGAAAAAAGGGCCTTTTTTTAAAAAAAACCCCCGGGGGTTTTTTTAAAAATTTCCCCCCAAAAATTTTTCCCCCCCAAAAATTTATTTTTTTTGGGGGGGGGGTTTTTTAAAAAAAAAAGGTTTTCCCCCCCAAATTTTTTCCGTTTTTGGGAAAAAAAAAAATTTTCCTTTTTTTTTAAAAAAAAATTTTTTTAAAAAGGGGGCCCCCCAAAAAAATTTTTGGGGTTTTAAGGGGGGGAAAAAAAAAAAATTTTTTTTTTAAAAAAAAAAAAATTTTTTTAAAAAAAAAAAGGGGGGGAAAAAAATTTTTTTGAACCCCGGGGGAAAAAAGGAAAATTTTTTTGGGGGAAGGTCAGGTTTTTTGGGGGGGAAAGAAAACCCCCAAAAAAAAAAAGGGGAAAAAAAGGGGGTTTTTTAAAAAAATTTTTAAAAAAAAATTTTTTTTTTCCCCCCAAAAAAAAAATTTCAATTTTAAAAAAAACCCCCCCCAAAAAAAAAAAAAATTTAAAAAACTTAAAAAAAAAAAATTTAAAAAAAAGGTTTAAAAAAAATTTTTTTTTTAAAAAAAAAAAACAAAAACCCCACCCCAAAAAAAAAAAAAATTTTTTGAAAAAAAAACAGGGGAAAAAAAATTAAAAAAAAAATTTGGGAAAAAAAGGAAAAAAAAACACGAAAATTTTTCCCCCCGGGGGGGTTAAAAAAAGGGGAAAAAACTAAAAAATTTTAAAAAAAAAAAAAAAAAAAAAAAAAAAAAAAAAATTTTTTTGGGGGGGGAAAAAAAAAAAAAGGGGGGGGGGGGGGGGGGGGTTTAAAAAAAAACCAAAAAAAAGGGAAAAAAACCGGGGAAAAACCGGGGAAAAGGTTAAAAAAAAAAAAATTTTAAAGGAAAAATTGGGGGGAAAAAAACCCCTGTTTCCCCCCTTCCCCCCCAAAGGTTTTGGGAAAAAAATTTTTTCCCGGGGGAAAAAAAAATTTGGGGGAAACCCGGGGGTTTTGGAAAAAATTAAAAGGGAAAAAATTTTTTTTGGGGGGTTTTTTTAAAAAAAAAAAAGGGGGCCCCGGGAATTTTTTGGGGGGGCCCCTTTTTTCCCCAAAAAAAAAGGGGGGAAAAATTTTCCCCCAAAAAAAATTTTTTTTTAAAATTTGGGGGTTGGGAAAAAAAAAAAAAAGGGGTTTTTTTTTTTAAAAAATTTTGGGGAAAATTTGGGTTTTTTTAATTTTTAAAAGGGGGGGGGTTTTTTTTTTTTTTTTTTTTTTTTTGGGAAAAAAGGGGGGAAAAAATTTTTTGGGGCCCCCCTTTGTTTTTGCCTTTTAAAATTTTTTTTTTTTAAATTTTTTAAAAAAAATTTTTAAAAGGGGGCCAAAAATAAACCAAAAAATTTTTTTTTTTTTTTGGGGGGAAAAAAAAAATTTTTGGTTTTAAAAATTTTAAAAAAAATTTTCCCAAAATTTTTTTTTTTTTCCCCCCGGGGCCCTTTTGGGGTTTTTTGTTTAAAAAAAGGTTTTTTTAAGGGGGGCTTTTTCCCCCCCCGGGGGGTTTAAAAAAAAAAATTTTTTTTTTTTTGGGGGAAAAATTCCCCCGGGGAAAAAAAGGGTTTTTTAAAGGGGTTTTTTAATTTTTTTTCCCCAAAAAATTTTTTTTTAAAATTTTTTTCCCCCTTTTAAAAGGGGAATTTTCAAAAATTTTTTAAAAATTTTAAAAAAAAAAAGGGGGGGAAAAAAGGAATTTTGGGGTTAAAAACCCCCAAAGGGGGAAAAAAAAAACCGGAAATTTTTCCCCCAAAAAAAAAAAAAACCCCCCCCCCAAAAGGGGTTTTTTTTTAAAAAAAAAAAGGGGAAAAAATAAAAAAACCCCCCCGGGGGGGGGGGAAAGGGGTTTTAAAATTTTAAAAAAAAACCCCTTTTAAAAAAAAGGGGGGGGTAAAAACAAAATTTTTTTTTTTTTAAAAAAAAAAAAAACCCCCAAATTTTTTTAAAAAAAAAAAAAATTTGGGGGGGAAAAAAAAGGGCCCCCAAAAAACCCAAAAGGGGGGTTTTTTTTTTTGGGAAGGGGAAAAAAAGGGGAAAAAAAAAAAAAAAAATTAAAAAAATTTTTAAAAGGGGGAAAAAAAAATTTAAAAAAGGGGGCCCCAAAAAAAAAATTAAAAATTTTTTAAATTTTTAAAAAAAAAAAATTTTTTTTTAAATTTTTAAAAAAAAAAAATTTAAAAAAAGGAAAAAAAAAAAAAAAAAAAAATTTTTTTTGGGGGAAAAAGGTTGGTTTTAATTTTTAAAAAATTTTTTTTGGGGGGCCCCCGAAAAAATTTTTTGGGGGGCCCCCCCTTTTTTTAAATTTTTTAAAAAACATTTGGGGGAAAAAAAAAAAAAAAATTTTAAAATTCCCAAAAAAAAATTTTGGGAGGGAAAAAAAAAAAAAAAAAACAAACCCATTTAATGTTTTGTTCCGCAGTCAGTCAAATACGTCTGAAGTTAATAGAAATAATCGTACACTGACCTCACAAAGATCATGGTGATTAAATACGCAACGCACTCCACACCCAGTTGGCCAAACACAGCAAAGTTTAATGGTCTGATAAAACTGCATCGGATGACTAAACCCACGCTTTCTGAGGGTCGTTTTAAATGGGGGGGTTAAGATGCTCTTCAATGGAAGTACTCACCTTTTATGAAAAGAGGCAGTCTGGGTCACAGCAATGTCAAGAGTACAGTTGCTAATTTTAAGTTGTAGTGCGGCCCAACAGAATAATTTTGCATCAGTATATTTGAATGCACTCATTTTTATTCGTCAAAAAATGTTTGTAACAATAACAACCCAAGACCGTCCTTCGTTTTAGAACATGCTATTGATAACGAATGCGGGCCAAAACGGTCGCGCTCCATGAATTTATTCTCAAAGTCGTATGGTTTAATAAAGCAAAGCCAAGGAGAATAATAAGGTTCAAAATTTAACAGAGCAGGGACCAAAAGAGCCAGTTAACAATACCTGATGGTTATTACGGTTTGCTCACTAAAGAAGCAATGAGTAACTTTGACATTACTCTCAAACTTAACAATGCAAATCTAAAAACAATGTTAACATTTAAGCTTGAAGAAGAAGAAACATCTTATTTTTTTGATAGGAGCTAGCTAAAATGTTAGGCTTTACAACTAGCAATTTACCCACTCATAGTTTTATTGCTGAGCCCAGACAAAACTACTTATGAGGGGGAAAATCCGCTCGATCTGCATTAATTCATTACCTAGGGTTCATTGGATGAGCTGAGCACTGATGAAAACTTATATGATGGAAGGCCCTCAACTGTTTTAAAGCTCTTCCGTCAGGGAAAGCTGCATATTGCGATTATGAAATTATACAATTCCCAATTTACAGTTTAAAAAAATTAGTTTGTGGGAGGGTTGGATCATTTAATATAAAAATCAAAGACAAAACAGGAAAGTCGTAAAAAGTGATAACCTGCACATTGTTTTGGAAATAAAATAATAAGTTGTACTAAAAATGTCGCGTGGGCCAGAAGAATCCGGAGTTACATTAAGCGCCTGTAAGGTGTATAAACTTTAGAATAAAAGACCTGCAGACGTTGCGGACTTGAACAGAACGGTGAGATAGGCGCTTGTATGGGTTTGAGTACACTAAAGTGGTATTATAAACGCAAAGGGTTGGCGACAAACAAAAATTTCCTAAACTAGAACAGCGCGCAATCTAGAAGCAAATAATGTTGGTCAGTATGAATATAAAATAGTTCGAAAACCTGACCTCAAATGGCACTTAGAACCAATTAGAATGGGACATAAAATTTGAATTCATAAGCCCTTTACATATTTAGCCGTCAAAAAAGTTTCAGAAAAGCATTCAACTCTGGCCCTTTACATGTAAGTCTTATGCCAGATGACAATAGTCGGAAAGAGATTGAATAAAGCGTATGGGAAAAACAGTACATCCTCCACAGAAGAGAAGCGGTTTTAAAGATGCTTCTACAAAATTACAGTTCATGCCGCAAATGAAATTAGGGGACGCGTTCACAATAATATTTGAAATTTCTGTCTTAAAAGATAAGGAGAGGGATGGGGTTGTGGGCGTTAGTGACGTCCTTTTTAAAGGAATTCTAATTAGCTGGCAAAACTTAGACGTTGACAGTCTTAAAGTTACTGTTGTCATTCTTCACAATGGTGAGGATATTAAGGTCATAACAACAAGCAACAAAATCAATATTAGTCTAAATAGAAAACAATCTTACAGCACTGAATTGGATTAATCTTACACATTTAGGCCTTATAGGATTTTATTATACTGAACAAGTTTTGACAGAGAGCATGATAAAAACAATAACTGGATTAGATTAAATTCTAGTATAAAACTATGGAGCAGTTAAACTTTATGACAAAAACCCCTCATTGTTCATTGATTTGTGGACAGACTGGTTGTGGAAAAACAATATTTGTCCTCGACCTATTACAAACAGTTTATCGTTATAATTTTAATCATATTGTGGTTTTCTGTCCAACACTTAAATGGAACAAAGCATATCATAATAGAAGGTTTATATGGACTGATGATAACATATTTTTAGTTAATCCTAGCAATAAACTGAGTGAGTGTCTAGAACAGTTTTATAGACTGTTTGAAGGAACGCAGACACTATTTATTATAGATGACTGTTCGCAGAAAGAGACATAGTTAAAAAGAGAAACACTTTGTCGAAACTAGCTTTCAGTGGAAGACATGCTGGAATAAGTGTGTGGATTTTATGTCAAAAATATAACTCAGTTTTAAAAGACTTTAGAGAACAGTTAAAGACTGTAGTTCTATTTCACATGAAAGACAGAGACTCATTTGAAGAATGTTTGCGCGAAAATGATGTTATTGAAAATGACCAGGAAAAACACAGGATAAACAAAAACTGAAATCTGAAAACTTTAGTAAATTAGTATTAAAAACGGATAACCCTACACAGTATATTTGTTTGTAGGGTCGTTATTTTTTGGTTACTTGTCAGAGAACAGGAATAGGCGGCTTTTAGGCCACTTTCGCCCAAAAACGTGGTGGAGTAGCAAGTGAGTCAGAAGCGGCATATTACTGTTCTCTCCCTTTCTAAACACCATTGCGTTGTCTTTCTGCGATTAATACTCAGACACACAATCGATCTGTTTAGAGAGAGAGAGAGAGAGAGAGAGAGAGAGAGAATGGTGGGGTGAGGTAGGTGTACAGAAAGAAAGAGTGGGAGGGAAGGAAAGTGGTAAATGGAGGCACACACAGAGAGAATAGGCGGCCGCGGGTAATGGTAGAGAGAATGTGATGCAGAGACAGAGACAGAGAGAGAGAGAGAGAGAGAGAGAGAGAGACTGGGAAGGAGGTAGAAACAGAATGGGCGGGGAGACAGAAGTGGCGAGGGATGGGGGGAAGAAAGGCATGGGGGACGAGAGAGAAGGGGAGGGGGGTAGTGGAGAAGAGAAGCAGAAGAGAAGGTGGGGGATGCATGGGACAGGGTGAGGAAGGAGAGAAACAGAATAGGTAGAGGGGGAGGACGCGAGGAAGGTATGGGGTGAGAGAGAGAGAGAGAGAGAGAGAGAGAGAGAGAGAGAGAGAGAGAGAGAGACAGACAGACAGAGAGACAGAGAGAGACAGAGACAGAGAGAGACAGAGAGAGAGAGAGACAGACAGAGAGAGACAGACAGAGAGACACAGACAGACACAGAGAGAGAGAGAGAGAGAGAGAGAGAGAGAGAGAGAGAGAGAGAGAGAGAGAGAGAGAGTCACAGCAAGGAACGAAGACAAAAACAGATAAAAACATGATCTCTATCTCCTGACGTTACACATTCGATTCTCATTTTCTATTTATTCAATGCGGCTGGGGAAAAAAGTGTTCAGGAATACGACTTTCCTTTAGTGGGCGGCAACACCGATTTCTTTTTTTTAAGCTGCCAATTGAAATCCTTGTAAATTACCTGGGGTACTCGGGCTCGGGTGAGAAGATATGAGAGTGGCGAGGACAGGCGGAGGGGGGGGGGGAGAGAACACACACACGCGCGCGCGCGCGCACTTCTTCCACATGAAAATGTACAGCGGCGATACTTTTCTCAAAATGTACATAGCAGTCGTCTTTACACATTTTTTTCTTCCTTTTTTTCCCCAGGCAGTCTCAGGTGAACAGTTTTCCTATTATGAAATCCTGCTACCTTCAGTTGAGAGGTAATGCTTAACATATCTCGTATCACATCAATAATTCGACCTATAGCTTTATCAAGATTTTTCCCGAATGTTCAGGGATGATACGATGATCGTTTCTCTTTTGGTAACGAGTACGCAGTTGCTTATTTGATGGTTAGACTGGGATTTAAAAAAAAGGTGGTGGTGGTGGTGGTTGTGTGTGTGTGTGTGTGTGTGTGTGTGTGTGTGTGTGCGTGTGCGTGCGTGCGTGTGCGCGTGTGTGCGCGTGTGTGTGTGGAAGGGAGCATTTGTGGCCTCTAAGGAGGATGAGGAGCTGAAATGGAAATGACTGTCTTTTAAACTCCTCTGGAGGAAAGACAGCGAGTTAAACGGGATGGGACGGGGCAGGGAAAAGGAATACCTTTCCAACCCCCTTTCTTTTGGCATGGGAATTCAGATCTGACAGTGAGGAAAGAAAAAAAAACGAGGTTAACCTAACTTTGCCAATGCCAAATTAAAACAAATTCACCCATGCTCAATGCCATCATTTGGGTTTAAAAATTCTCACCTGAATATGGAGGCAAAGAGCCAATGATTTGAACGGAATGCGGCAGCGAAAAGGAGGGGTAGCTTTCCCAGACCCCTTTTCTTCTGCATGAGAATTCAGACTATGACGGTGAAAAAAAAACTTGCTAAAACAAAAAATGCAAAATTGAAACAAATCTACCCATGCTCAAATCCATCATACAGATTTTTAAATTCCCACCTAATGTGGAGATGGATGGGGGTTAAGACAGCGGACGAGAGAGGTGGGTGGGAGGTGGAGGGAAAGGAGGCATGTGCAAAGATTAGACTGCGTGTTGACTATTTGACTCTGTAACCTCACTGTCCTCCATGTCATTCAAATTACTGCTGAACCTCCTCCGACAAATCTCATGTTTCCAGCCCGCCCCCTCCCCTCCTCCCCCCTACTCATCGTCGCCTTTGAAATAATTTCTTTCCATCAAAAATGAGCGTGAATTTTATTTAGGGAAGATTTTATTTTGTACCCCCTTCCCACACAAAACGTTCTTTTCGGCCAATACGAAGAACTGTTAAGATGCCGAACGCTAGACACGACATTCATTCGCATTCAGTTTTGATACCTTCAGAATTGCTAATTATTGGAAAGCACTGCCTACTAATACCAAATATGCACCTGATATCAACAGCTTTAAAAAAAACTCCTAGATGAAGACCCTAAATTGAAAGATGTTTTCTTTAGTGTGGATTGAATGTATATTTATAAGATGACAGGCATGCAACCAGACCGAACTTAAATGAAAAATAATGAGGGACGCAAATAGGCCGTAAGGCCTAAGGCTAAGAAAAAGCAGGTCCCTATTACTACTAGTACTACTACTACTACTTGAATTATTTGTCGTTGAGAAGCTCCTGAGAGGAAGGTGAAGGTAACGTATATGAAATGGAATCTTTCGTTGTTTTCGGAGCACTGAATCTTCTACAAAATAAAGACACAATTTGGCATTCTCCAATCACTGGACACTTCTTTTTTTACGAAAAGCTCTCTTCCAAAGCTAAGTTGCCTACGAAAGGTTTGAATAAGAGGAGGGGGTGGGGGTGGGGCTAAATTTTAGGTTTCCGGAAAACAGAGATGTTATGAACCGCATACGGGTGGCTTAGGCACTGTCTACCTCGCCAGTTTGACACAAATATATTTACTCACCGCCAAGTCCTTGTTTCCAACATGGCGAGGACGGTGTTGTCGAGAAGACGCATCCCAGCAAGTTTGAACTGAAGGGATAACATGCGTACACACACAAGACGACGGTCATTGGACGGCGGGAAACCACGTGATATCACAAACTCGAAAAGCATTTATTTCACGTGCGTGCCCGCACCAGATCCTCTTGGCAAGTTCACCGACATACACACAGTCACTCCTCTGTGTGTGTGTGTGTGTGTGTGTGTGTGTGTGTGTGTTGTGTGCGCGTGTGTGTGTGTGTGTGTTGTGTGTGTGTGTGTGTTGTGTGTGTGTGTGTTGTGTTGTGGTGTGTGTGTGTGTGTGTGTTTACTCATGAGAGAGAGAGACAGAGGGAGGCCTCGGGATGGATGCAGAGGGGTATGCCACTTGACATCTCTTTTGCACATAATTATCATGAATAATTTCTTCATCTTCTTTCACTGTGGATTTTTTTTTCCACCTGCCTCTAAATATTCTTACACTTCTGTGGCTGTGATGTCCGCCCGAAGTCAGTGCCCGAGCATAACTCCCAGTATTTGTTTGAGCTGTGGTGACCTGTATAGGCGGCTGATGGTGATAGGTGTGTTTGCCCTTCATGGTTTGTCACGTAGTGCAGACACAGTTATCATACACAAGAGTTAGTCAAAATATACAAACCCTTTCATGTGAGATGAAGACCGTTATTTCTTGTCTCCTCTGTTGCAATCCTTAAATAAATGTTAGCGAACCGCCAAGAGAAACGTGGACAAACGAGTCACAAGACAAAACACGCGCTACATTAAGAGCATAAAAGCGGCTACATTACGGGAGTGATATGGGGGGGTGGGGTGGGGGGGGGGTAAGGTAAGGTAATGTTGCTTATAGTCCAGCCGACCGCAAAGGGCCATATAAGGGCTGTCACCGCGTTGGAATCAACTCACAAGTCATTCATTCACACAACCCTTAAAATACATCTTCTGAAAACACATCAGAAATATTGTTAAAAATCTTTCCACTGTAAAATCTCGGATCAGATGAAAAATTTTAATCTTTTCAAATTCTAAGATCACATCAGCTGGAACATCTCTGAACAAGGTTCTCATGGAATCTTCTGTAAAAATGTTTATGTCTCACAATATCAAGTCCCAATATTCTAAAAGAATATGTTTCATTGTGAATGGTACATGACATGGAATGCACCAAGGGGCTTCTCTCTCTTTAAAAGGTACGAATGAGTAAAATACAATGGCCAGTATGCAGCCGGCATAAAACCATTTTCTTCCTTGCGACCACCAGAGGTAGATGAGAGGAACTGTTTTAGGTTTGGATGGATCTGGAAAAGCTTGTTATAGGGGCCTACCATAAACCATAACCATACCATACCGCTGCAGACTGGATTAGGTTATCAGCTGTGTGTATTCCAGTCCTCCTGGCAGAGGTCTCAGACATAATCGGTTTATACACTAGGCCTACAGGTCAATAATAGTCAACAATGACGGCTGACCTTCCAATTGAAATTTGAAGATCTGTGTGGGCGGGGGGAATACAAAAAGAAAACAAAATCTGGATTGAAGTACAAACTTCCAGTTTCGCTGCCATATCCTCAAGAGACAGACAGACAGACGGGCAGAGCAAAGCTATTTCTTGAATGGGATCATCTCCTTTGTCAAGGAAATTCGAAAGTTCACCAAACAAATCATCACAGTTTGACAGCTTAGTTTTGCAATTTAAATCTTAAATTACTATCGAACCTTTTGAATGACTCGACAAATTACACTACCGTAGTCTTCTGGGTTTTTTTTTATCGGTTTCCTTCAACCCCTTGAATCCAATAGGCATTCAAATCTGGTTAGAGTTTTCTTTTTACGGATGCCGTATCGGTATGCCGCCCCGCCATCTGTCTTCCCTGCTAGAACAAGCTCGCTCTAAATCTATTCAACGGTAAAAATTTTGTCATACTCTAGGCCTAGTGTAGTAGGTTAATAGCGCTCAGTAACGTACAAAAAGCGATTGTTTGTGGGGTGCAGTACAAAAATTGTAAGGTAATTTATTTTTAATGCACAAATGGTGTTAAACTCTATAAGTCTGTGAAATTTCAACGGTCGTGGGACTTATCTTGCACGAGTCTCCAAATCATAAAAGATCCAACCAGGTCTCGGAATTATTTTGTTGTTATGCGAATGAATAGGGATTTTATGTAACAACTGACCATTTTTAGCTTTAAACTGTAAAAGGTGTGCCTCGATTTTTGTTTCTTACTTGCGTAATTATGTCTAGGCTACTTTCGTTCTTTTTCTTCTTTCCTTTTGGTGCCCACGATTTATGAGGATGATCATTCTGGCACCTAAAGGGGGGGGGGTTTTAGGGAGTCCATTTGCATGCTCTGATCATTGTGATCACGTTCACAGTGATTCTCATTGTCCTTACACCATAGCCGGTCCGTTACCGTAAGGGCCACATGTTATCAGTACACTGTCACTGTTAGGCAGAGGGCGCGACACAAAAACTTCGACTGTTTGTTGCCTCTACTGTCTCGCTGGGAAGATGGTTTTCCCAAACCCAACATCCTGGGTAGAAATGAGCCACCTCTGTACTGAGTTCTGGTGTTGATGAGGCAGAACTGCTGGATGTGGGTACGGCGCTGTCGTGGTGGAGGTGGGACTAGCTTGCTCTTGATAACTGGGCACTGGATTAGTACATGGTATATCTTATAAAGGAACCCCAGGCTGCTCAAGAGACGCCCAACCGGTTGATCGATCATCCGGCTTGCACTTGACGTGCTGTGATAGCGGTTGAGCACAAAACGGTGGCACATCTTTGAACACCTCCAACTTGTCAATGCTCTTCTGTGTGTATGGATCCCATACTGATGATGCATAGTCAAGAAGGGGTCTCACAATGCCTTATATGCCTTCACCTTGATGGAACTGAGCTGATCTTTAAATTACGCCTGAGGATACCCAGCATTCGGTTAGCCTTGTTCGCTATGTCGTTGATGTGGGTGTCCCATGTCATTCGCGTTGTAGTGTGACGCCCAGGTGTTGGCTGTGTGGACGGTGTCCAGATTGTGGCCATGCAGGACGTAGGAGTGGTCCAGTGGCTCCTGCTTCTGGTGACTGGCATGCACACGCACTTTGCAGGCTGAAACAGCATGTCCCCAGCTCTTTCTCCCATTTCGAAAGTCGATTGAGGTCTTGCTGTAGCTGGTCTTGTTGTTCACTGTTGGCTACTACCCTGTACACTGCTGTGTCGTCCGCAAACAATCGTGCCAGTGCCGTCAGCCTGTCCGGAAGGTCGTTGATATAGGCCAAATAATTTGTTTGTTGTTGTTACGTGATTAAAATCTTAAAATTGCCACAAATGATGGATTTGTTGTGTGTTGTTTGTTGTTGTTTAGTGGCAAAAGTAAAGTTTTTGTTCGCATGTCATTTGATGTATGCAGTTGTAAGTAAGTGTGTGTGTGGTGTGTGTGTGTGTGTGTGTGTGTGTGTGTGTGTGTGTGTGTGTAAGAGAGAGAGAGAATAAAATAGTGCATTTCTTGCAAATGGCCAGTGATGAACTGTAGACATATGGATGTTCGTAAGAAATTATGATTGAAACATTCTTGAATCCACCCACCCTCCCCCTCCCACCTAGCACCTTCTTACATAAGTCCCTCCCCCCCCCCCCCTCCCACTCCTACCCACTCTTCTCTTATTGAATGTGTCTGTGTCTGTGAACAGAAGTTCATTGCAGATGTGAACTAACATTATTTTTTGCAGATGTGACTTTCCCACCACAGTCAAGGGGGAAAAAAAAAATTTACATGATGGCAACCTCGGCTACAAGTAGCCTGTCAAGACGCGGTTCATTTCTAAATATGATAACAAAATAGATTTGAAAGGAGAGACAGATATTACCAGGTCTGATTTAGAAAATGGTGACATGGTTATTAAACTGGAACCAGAAAGCGATCATGAGGACAGATACCAAACATCTTGGAGTTCTGTTCAGTTTCCGCCATCCTCGTTGGACCAAAACGATGACAGGGAACCACAGAATCAGCAACATCTCTCACAGGGCAGCTCCGAAGACAGTACATCAACTGTGAGAAATGGTCTCCCCTGTTAAAGTGAAGAAAGAAGAACTGGACTCGAACGATTGCTGTAAGGTAGTATTCCCCATTCCGGATGTACAGGAGTGAACAGTCGAGCGGGGGTTGTGCTAGCGGAGAGGATACTTCTTTGATGCGTCACTTGCTGTATCGGCTGAGGAGGCTGTGTCGTCTGGCTTGAATAGCGCTGGTGCCGGTGTGATACGTTCATCTGACGTGCCAGGAGGTCGGTGGTCAGCCGACGGAAGAGGTCGTTGGTGTCACGGAGAGTACCTGTGGTTCTGTCACTGACCCCCAGGGCAAAGAGGAAAAAGGTATCATTTCAGAACCTGAAGGTGGGCAGAGTGTGTGTGTGTATGTGTGTGCGTGCGTGTGTGTATGTGTGTGAATACATATGTGTATGTGCTTGTGTGTATGTGCGTGTGTACACGTATGAGTGTGTGTTTGTGCATGCATTGTGTGTATGTGTGTGTGTGAGTGTACATAGTGTGTGTGTGCGCGCATGCATGCGCATGAATACACTTTGACAATTGCACACAAATGCATAGGTTTCAAAGCAAAACTTAAAGAGTTAGTCTTTCAGATAGTTCAGGTTCAGTTGTAAGTTTAGAAATTGGATTTTCTTTGCTTTACTCTTGTTTCCACATGATTTATGTTAACAGTTCATGATTTAGATCTACAGGTTTCTAGGTCAAATACTACAGTTGACTGTTCCAGATGGGTCCATCTCAAGTTACGAGCTTTAAAATTAGATCTTCATGTATTTTTACTCCTGTTTCCGTGTGACTGATATAAATAGTTTATCAAACAATGCCAAGAATCATCATGAAATTAGTGTCGCCAAATGATCAATGTCAACTGACAAAAATCCAAGTGTGTCAATTGTGGTACCTTGCAAGTTTGGTCTGTGTATTACAGTTATTATCCCCACCATGCAGCTGTGCAATTTATAACCAACTCGAGGTAAAGTATAAAGTGCTATGAATATGATCAGGTGTTTTGATTTTGTTGTTGTTGTTGTCATCATCAGTCCCTCCGGCCTGCTGGCGCTTGAGGCTATGGCAAGAGATCTCCATCTGGCTCTGTCTGCGGCTGCTCTGGGGGCTGTGTTGAGAGTCAGTCCTTTGCCTTTCAGCTCTCTTTCTATTGTCCTGCGCCAGGTTTCCTTCGGTTGCCCCCGTTTTCTTTTACCTTGGGGTTGTTGTAGTTGTTTTGTTTGTTAGTAACGCTAATGTATTCTCAGTTTGAGTAGTTTCTTTACAGTTTGCAAAAAAAAAATAATAATAAAAAAATATGTATATATATATATATATATAATATATATGTGTGTGTGTGTGTGTGTGTTGTGTGTGTGTGTGTGTGTGTGTGTGTGTGAAGATGAAATGATAACACAACAAAATTTAAAATCAGTTTGAGCTAATTGATTGAAAACAAACAGGCAAAAGATTATCCACAGACCTTGCTTTTGCCTCTTTCTCCACTACACCTCCACTCCCCCCCCCCCCCCCCCCCCCCCCCCCCCCCCTTCTACCAGCCACGCAACCACCCTCCTGTGCCTCCATCACTTTCACACCCATGCTCCCCTCAAAAAAAAAAAAAAAAAAAAAAAAAGCCAATCTTTGAGCAGGTCCCCCCCCCCCCCCCCCCTCTTTTTTTGTTGTTTTTGTTCTTGTTTGTTTCAATTTGTTCTCTCCCTTGCTGTGTAGGGCATTACAAGAACATACCGACTGAGGGTATATATATGTTGTGTGAATAACTTCAACAAGATTATGATGACCATGTGCAGCGTGCTGTAACTTATGATGTCCACACAATTTGTTATGATATTTTCAATGAACAGCATTTGTGTTTTTCATGTGCGCCAGTGCGTGTCTACAGGTGCTGCATGCAGAGAGAGGCCAATCGCAGAAACAGCTCCCAGGAACGCCTGACCTGCCTGGCACCGTCAGAAAAGAAGATCAACAGGCATCGTCACACCTCAGCAGTTTGCCCGAAACTGCCAATCTGAAGCCCGACAAGCCAGTAGTACGAACCAGCAACGAGGACACCGACGGAACCAGAAACCACAGATGTAAGAAAATTGTGATTGGTCAGAG
>CM031618.1:7886154-7928210 GCA_018398815.1 Conus ventricosus | reverse complement strand
AGACAAACCGCCTAAGGTAAGCTGCGGGGAGCACCAACGCCGTTGCTAAGAGACCTAGCACTCGTTTCCTGCTGATGCAGCACTAATAGTCGAAGCTTGCCAGTATTGACATATGAAACAGCATTAAAGGCGCAGAATACCTTCGTTTGGGTTTGCTGTATTTTGAAAGGTCCTGCTCTAGTTTTTGTTTGCATTTTTGTAATGTTTGTTAATCTGAAGGTTTTACCTTTCAGGGGTTTTCTATAACAGCAGAATGCCTGCTATCGTCTTCTTTTGGCGGTGCTGTAGGCCACATTTGGATAAACCTGACAGACATGCTTTTTTATAAATAAAAATAATTTAGTAATTGTATATCATGTAATCTGCTACCTTCAATAGTCAGCTTCGCATCAATATTCAAAACAATATGTACATTAAGCGGTGTTATCGGCGATCTTCTTCTTTATCAATTGAATGTTTATTACGTCTCTCCAGTTCTTCCCGCTTCCATGTAACTGATTATCCTCCGTGACCTTAGTCAATCCATAAACCGAATTTTGTGTTAAATAATCACAAGTCTACACTGTGAAGGTGTAATCTTTAGCCGCAAGGTCTGCTGTTTGGACTTCTACCCCCCACCCCCAAACAATTTTCTTATTTCGTCAAAATGAATGATAAGGCTACGGTCCGCTAGCAAGATTTTGGTTAGGACTGCCCTCAATCGAACATTGTACTTTCGGTATTTTTTGGATAAAAAACATTTCACTTCTTCTTTTGATGGTTCTTCTTCATCTTCACACAGCAATAAAATACCTTTAAGCGATCTTGCAGAGAACGCTAAAACTAAAATTCCAAATAGTGTCTGCCTGCTTCTAGGGATATGTTGTATGAAGACGCACGTTTTCGTAATATATATATAGTTGGGACTTATATTGATTCCCCCAATCAGCTTTGCTAAATCAGGGTGCAAACAATCGTCAAACTCTAACGAGATGTCAGAAATGCTGTACTTTGCTATCGGTGTCTGTGTGATTTGATAACACACGTTTGTATCAATAAAAGTTAGTGTCATAGGACAATCAGTCTTTTTTTAATGCTCCTTGAAAGTAAGGGGCATAGCGCTTTTAACAACTCAAAATCTAGGGGAATGGAAAAGCATTACCATACGCCATATCTTACAGCTAAAGCCTTTTTGCTGCTTTTAGCACCTGAGGCGAGTTCGGCGCCTATTCTATAGTTTAGTGCTTCTTCATATGCCAATTCTTGAAACGCAAGATCCTTCCCTTTCATTCGCGTTAGTCCATAGATCAGAATAGGTTATAAATATGTCTGCATTGTTTTAAAGAAAATACTTCTTTTGCCCCTCAAGTTTTACGAAATTTCTTAACGTTGCCCGACCAAATTCTGGAACAACTGTTTCCTGGTTTGGTCTGTTGTTGAAGCGAGTTCTATTTTAAAAGTAAGCCGTGCAGAGCCTGGCACGATCAAATCATCCGACTCCTAGGTCTGGAAATCTAACAGTAAGAATTTGATTCATGCATCAATAGTAAGATGGATTATTTGGAACAGTAATATTCCGTTTATTTCCCCGCACGCGTCAAAGGTTCTTCAGCTTCTAAACGGGCCAAGAACGAGCCATATGCTTGGGTGACATTTTTTTATAAACAAAATAAAAAGTTAATTATTTAAAAACATGGCAGAATTGGAAGGCGAAGAAGATTAATATGTTTTTGATCCTGGAGACGACTGAGTGAAATGACCCTTTGGACACGGCAACCGCTCATGCGCTCTCAATGCGACGTGAAAGTAACAGAAAGTACGGTCGAGCGATTTAACAAAAGTTGAGGTCAAGAACCTCCGAATTTATAGACCCCAAATGATTTTGAATTAGAAGATGGTCATGTTGTGTAAAAGAAGCGATCAAGGAGAATCTGTTCGGTCTTACAACTAAACCAAGAACCCATCAAAGTTTTTTTAAGCCAAGAGTACAATTATACAAAGACTCCCAGTGTGAAAGATCAAAATCGCCTTGGCATTGCTAGAACCAAAATTAGATAAGGGAGGCCAGTTTTCTAAACTTCAAAACACCCTGCAAGAACTCCCAACAGATAACCATATGCCAAAACATGGAACTTAAAGAATTAAATCAATCCACAGGTAATTAAAAAATGTAATAGAAGCAGAATCCCATTTTTTTCAGAATAAACACGTTTAAAGACTATACAACACGACCTCCGCTACCCATGCGAGAGAATAGAGGCCCTTGAATCATGCGTTTGAGAAGGATCAGAGGCCGAATTAACAAACAATTTAGGCAAAACTAGGTGAACTAGATGAGCATATAAAAAGAGAAAAGAAAAACTCGTTGAGGCTGATAGACCCAACTTAGTGCATGAGGATTAAAGAAAGAATAGACAAAGGACTAAAAGATCTTTAACAAGAAAGATCACAAGACTAGAAGTGACGACTACTAACCGGGGCCAATTACGAACTCAAGTGAATAGAAAAGAGAAACTATTCGAAAAAAATTTTATATAAGACACAACCCTAGCAAACGAATGAACGCTGATAAGATAGCATGGAGTCACATTACAAGCGTTATAACGCCTTAGGATTTGCACTAAGTACACTGGTGATTGGCTATTACAGGCGAGGTGGAGAGCAAAGTTCGTGCCTCCGCCGCCATCGCCTCCCCCTATAAATCTTGGGTAAAAAACCGCTGATCATCCTGCGATTTTTCTTAAAAAAATTAGCCAGTAAAGCCGTGACGCTTTACCAGACTATGGGGAGTATCGTCAGCTGGGCCTTTGTCTACGGCAAGCAGAGTATTGGCATTATGGCCGAGCACTTATGGACAATTAGTTCCATAATAGTTGGTAATATTTAGTAAGATAAAGACCAAGTAATCTAGGCCAGTTAATCCAAGAACAACGCTGTCTTTTCATAAATCATGACAACCGCGCACAGAGTACCGCGAGCTTTGCCTGAGTCTTCAATGACTTTTGGGTTTGGACTTCATAATTAGATGACTTAATCTTGGGCTTCTTTATTGTTAGCAATATTACTGCTCAGAATTATGTCGTTTTTCCCAACCCTCTGTTCATTGCCTGCTATAAGAATTTTCATTACTAGAGTTTATTATTATTCCTACCTGGAGTCCTGAGGTCAAAGGCACATGTATAAACCAGTGCCAACAGCAAAAGTCTACTTCGATCTTGCTAATTGTAAAACAGTTTGTACCGTTTGAATACTGAAGTAAATCAACTGTAAATAATGGCGGTCCTCTAAATTTGGCTAAGTATGTTTTTTGTGCGTCAAAGCCAGTAGAAGGATCATTTATGCTCGATCTTGCCTGTGCTTTGCGCCCCTAGCAAACAACAAAACCAAACGTAAGTACGAATAGAGCCTTATTTCGTTCTATTCCCGCCCTAGTTATGGCCCTTA
Organism: Conus ventricosus; assembly: GCA_018398815.1. NCBI lineage: Eukaryota > Metazoa > Mollusca > Gastropoda > Neogastropoda > Conidae > Conus > Conus ventricosus. Next base: position 7,924,787 of record CM031618.1, on the reverse strand, counting down.
GAAGTGTCTAAGAAAATGTTGTCCCATGCTGTTTTAATGCACTTTGCTGTAGAACCCAGGCTGAACAGTTTTGCCTGAAAAAAGAAAAGTTTTGAAAGGAGATGCCTGTCATAGTTTATACATACTGTCGTGCCCAGAAAAAAAGGTCGCCTAGACCATGATATGAGCCAAACGTTTGTCCTAAAAGCCTGTCTTGATGTTATATAGAATTCGTTACAAATCCTTCAAAAGCCCTTCATTATCTATTATGTTGCTAAGTGGATTAATGGTTTTGTCATTTGTAATGGTGCTCGCAGTTCAGTCAAAATACTCTGAAGGTGTAATGAAATGAAATCTGACACTGACCATCACCAAAGGATCATGGTGATTTTAAATGATCAGCATACCCCACTCCAACCAACCCATTGATGCCAAAACACAGCAAAAGTTTTAACTGGTTCTGATAAAACTGCATCGGAATGACTGAACCACGCTTTCTTGATTGTGGCGTTTTCAATAGGGGGGTTAATGATAGCCTTCAATGAGTACCCACCTTTTTATGAAAAGAGGCAGTCTGGGTCACAGCAAGTCAAGAGTACACATTTGCTATATTTTTAAAATTGTAGTGCGGCCAACAAATATTTTGCATCAGTAAAATTTGTAATGCACTCATTTTTATTTCGTTCAAAAAATTTTTGTAACAATAACAACCCAAGACCGGTCCTTCGTTTTTTAGAACATGCTATTGATAACGAATGCGGTGCCAAAAAGGTCGCGCTCCAGGAAATATTCTACAAAGTCTATGTGTATTAATATAAGCGAAGCCAAGGGAGAATAATAAGTCTAAAAGTTAAAACAGAGGCAGGGACCAAAATGAGAGCCAGTTAACAATACCTGATGGTTATTACGGGTTTTTGCTCACTAAAAGAAGCAATGAGTAACTTTGACATTACTCTCAAACTTAACAATGCAAATCTAAAAACAATGTTAACATTTAAGCTTGAAGAAGAAGAAACATCTTACTTTTTTGATAGAGAGCTAGCTAAAATGTTAGGTTTTAAACAACTAGCAATTTACCCACTCATAGTTTTATTGCTGACCCAGACAAAACTACTTATGAGGGGAAAATCCGCTCGATCTTGCATTACATTCATTACTCTATGTTCATTTGGATGAGCTGAGCACTGATGAAAACTTATATGATGGAAGGCCCTCAACTGTTTTAGAGCTCTTCCGTCAGGGAAAGCTGCATATTGCGATTATGAAATTATACAATTCCCTAATTTACAGTTTAAAAAGATTAGTTTGTGGGAGGGTTGGATCATTTAATATAAAAATCAAAGACAAAACAGGGAAAGTCGTAAAATGTGATAACCTGCACATTGTTTTGGAAATAAAATAATAAGTTGTACTAAAAAATGTCGCGTGGGCCAGAAGAATCCGGAGTTTACATTAGCGCCTGTAAGGTGTATAACTTTAGAATTAAAAGACCTTGCAGACGTTGCGGACTTTGAACAGAACGGTGAGAAAAGGCGCTTTGTATGGGTTTGAGTACACTAAAGATGGTGATTATAAACGCAAAGAGGTTGGCGACAACAAAAAGTTTCCTAAACTAGAACAGCTGCGCAATCTAGAAGAAAAATAATGTTGGTCAGTATGAATATAAAATAGTTCGAAAACCTGACCTCAAATGGCACTTAGAACCATATTTAAAAATGGGACATAAAATTTGAATTCATAAGCCCAATTTACATATTTTAGCCGTAAAAAAAAGTTTCAGAAAAGCATTCAACTCTGGCCCTTTACATGTAAGTCTTATGCCAGATGACAATAGTCGGAAAGAGATTGAAATAAAGCCGTATGGGAAAAAACAGTACATCCTCCACAGAAGAGAAGCGGTTTTTAAAAGATGCTTCTACAAAATTACAGTTCATGCCGCAAATGAAATTAGGGGACGCGTTCACAATAATATTTGAAATTTCTGTCTTAAAAGATAAGGAGAGGGAGGGGGTTGTGGGCGTTAGTGACGTCCTTTTAAAGGAATTCTAATTAGCTGGCAAAACTTAGACGTTGACAGTCTTAAAGTTACTGTTGTCATTCTTCACAATGGTGAGGATATAAGGTCATAACAACAAGCAACAAAATCAATATTAGTCTAAATAGAAACAATCTTACAGCACTGAATTGGATTAATCTTACACATTTAGCCTTATAGGATTTTATTATACTGAACAAGTTTTGACAGAGAGCATGAAAAAACAATAACTGGATTAGATTAAATTCAGTATAAAACTATGGAGCAGTTAAACTTTATGACAAAAACCCCTCATTGTTCATTGATTTGTGGACAGACTGGTTGTGGAAAAACAATATTTGTCCTCGACCTATTACAAACAGTTTATCGTTATAATTTTAATCATATTGTGGTTTTCTGTCCAACACTTAAATGGAACAAAGCATATCATAATAGAAGGTTTATATGGACTGATGATAACATATTTTTAGTTAATCCTAGCAATAAACTGAGTGAGTGTCTAGAACAGTTTTATAGACTGTTTGAAGGAACGCAGACACTATTTATTATAGATGACTGTTCGGCAGAAAGAGACATAGTTAAAAAGAGAAACACTTTGTCGAAACTAGCTTTCAGTGGAAGACATGCTGGAATAAGTGTGTGGATTTTATGTCAAAAATATAACTCAGTTTTTAAAAGACTTTAGAGAACAGTTAAAGACTGTAGTTCTATTTCACATGAAAGACAGAGACTCATTTGAAGAATGTTTGCGCGAAAATGATGTTATTGAAAATGACCAGGAAAAACACAGGATTAAACAAAAACTGAAATCTGAAAAAATTTAGTAAATTAGTATTAAAAACGGATAACCCTACACAGTATATTTGTTTGTAGGGTCGTTATTTTTTGGTTACTTGTCAGAGAACAGGAATAGGCGGCTTTTAGGCCACTTTCGCCCAAAAACGTGGTGGGTAGCAAGTGAGTCAGAAGCGGCATATTACTGTTTCTCTCCCTTTCTAAACACCATTGCGTTTGTCTTTCTGCGATTAATACTCAGACACACAATCGATCTGTTTAGAGAGAGAGAGAGAGAGAGAGAGAGAGAGAGAATGGTGGGGTGAGGTAGGTGTACAGAAAGAAAGAGTGGGAGGGAAGGAAAGTGGTAAATGGAGGCACACACAGAGAGAATAGGCGGCCGCGGGTAATGGTAGAGAGAATGTGATGCAGAGACAGAGACAGAGAGAGAGAGAGGGGAGAGAGAGAGAGAGACTGGGAAGGAGGTAGAAACAGAATGGGCGGGGAGACAGAAGTGGCGAGGGATGGGGGGGAAGAAAGGGATGGGGGACGAGAGAGAAGGGGAGGGGGGGTAGTGGAGAAGAGAAGCAGAAGAGAAGGTGGGGGATGCATGGGACAGGGGGAGGAAGGAGAGAAACAGAATAGGTAGAGGGGGAGGACGCGAGGAAGGTATGGGGTGAGAGGAGAAAAGAGAGAGAGAGAGAGAGAGAGAGAAGAGAGAGAGAGAGAGAGACAGACAGACAGAGAGACAGAGAGAGACAGAGACAGAGAGAGACAGAGAGAGAGAGAGACAGACAGAGAGAGACAGACAGAGAGACACAGACAGACACAGAGAGAGAGAGAGAGAGAGAGAGAGAGAGAGAGAGAGAGAGAGAGAGAGAGAGAGAGTCACAGCAAGGAACGAAGACAAAAACAGATAAAAAATGATCTCTACTCCTGACGTTACACATTCGATTCTCATTTTCTATTTATTCAATGCGGCTGGGGAAAAAAGTGTTCAGGAATACGACTTTCCTTTAGGGGGCGGCAACACCGATTTCTTTTTTTTAAGCTGCCAATTGAAATCCTTGTAAATTACCTGGGGGTAACTCGGGCTGGGGTGAGAAGATATGAGAGTGGCGAGGACAGGCGGAGGGGGGGGGGGGAGAGAACACACACACCCCGCGCGCGCGCGCACCTTCTTCCACATGAAAATGTACAGCGGCGATACTTTTCTCAAAATGTACATAGCAGTCGTCTTTAAAACATTTTTTTCTCCTTTTTTTTCCCCAGGCAGTCTCAGGTGAACAGTTTTCCTATTATGAAATCCTGCTACCTTCAGTTGAGAGGTTTTGCTTAACATATCTCGTATCACATCAATAATTCGACCTATAGCTTTATCAAGATTTTTCCCGAATGTTCAGGATGATACGATGATCGTTCTCTTTTGGTAACGAGTACGCAGTTGCTTATTTGAGGTTAGACTGGGGATTTAAAAAAAAGGTGGTGGTGGTGGTGGTTTGTGTGTGTGGTGTGTGTGTGTGTGTGGGGTGTGTGCGTGTGCGTGCGTGCGTGTGCGCGTGTGTGCGCGTGTGTGTGTGGAAGGGAGCATTTGTGGCCTCTAAGGAGGATGAGGAGCTTGAAATGGAAATGACTGGGCTTTTAAACTCCTCTGGAGGAAAGACAGCGAGTTAAACGGGATGGGCGGGGCAGGGAAAAGGAATACCTTTTTCCCAAACCCCCTTTCTTTTGGCATGGGAATTCAGATCTGACAGTGAGGAAAAAAAAAAAACGAGGTTAACCTAACTTTTGCCAATGCCAAATTAAAACAAATTCACCCATGCTCAATGCCATCATTTGGTTTAAAAATTCTCACCTGAATATGGAGGCAAAGAGCCAATGATTTGAACGGAATGCGGCAGCGAAAAGGAGGGGTAGCTTCCCAGACCCCTTTTTCTTCTGCATGAGAATTCAGACTATGACGGTGAAAAAAAAACTTGCTAAAACAAAAAATGCAAAATTGAAACAAATCTACCCATGCTCAAATCCATCATACAGATTTTTAAATTCCCACCTAATGTGGAGATGGATGGGGTTAAGACAGCGACGAGAGAGGTGGGTGGAGGTGGAGGGAAAGGAGGCATGTGCAAAGATTAGACTGCGTGTTGACTATTTGACTCTGTAACCTCACTGTCCTCCATGTCATTCAAATTACTGCTGAACCTCCTCCGACAAATCTCATGTTTCCAGCCCGCCCCCTCCCCTCCTCCCCCCTACTCATCGTCGCCTTTGAAATAATTTCTTTCCATCAAAAATGAGCGTGAATTTTATTTAGGGAAGATTTTATTTTGTACCCCCTTCCCACACAAAACGTTCTTTTCGGCCAATACGAAGAACTGTTAAGATGCCGAACGCTAGACACGACATTCATTCGCATTCAGTTTTGATACCTTCAAATTGCTAATTATTGGAAAGCACTGCCTACTAATACCAAATATGCACCTAATCAACAGCTTTAAAAAAAACTCCTAGAGTAAGACCCTAAATTGAAAGATGTTTTCTTTAGTGTGGATTGAATGTTATATTTATAAGATGACAGGCATGCAACCAGACCGAACTTAAATTGAAAAATAATGAGGGGACGCAAATAGGCCGTAAGGCCTAAGCTAAGAAAAGCAGGTCCCTATTACTACTATACTACTACTACTACTTGAATTATTGTCGTTGAGAAGCTCCTGAGAGGAAGGTGAAGGTAACGTATATGAAATGGAATCTTTCGTTGTTTTCGGAGCACTGAATCTTCTACAAAATAAAACACAATTGGCATTCTCCAATCACTGACACTCGTTTTTACGAAAAGCTCTCTTCCAAAGCTAAGTTGCCTACGAAAGGTTTGAATAAGAGGAGGGGGTGGGGTGGGGCTAATTTTAGGTTTCCCGGAAAACAGAGATGTATGAACCGCATACGGGTGGCTTAGGCACTGTCTACCTCGCCAGTTTGACACAAATATATTTACTCACCGGCCAAGTCCTGTTTCCAACATGGCGAGGACGGTTTGTCGAGAAGACGCCATCCCAGCAAGTTTGAACTGAAGGGGATAACATGCGTACACACACAAGACGACGGTCATTGGACGGCGGAAACCACGTGATATCACAAACTCGCAAAGCATTTATTTCACGTGCGTGTCGCACCAGATCCCTTGGGCAAGTTCACCGACATACACACAGTCACCCTCTGTTGTGTGTGTGTGTGTGTGTGTGTGTGTGTGTGTGTGTTGTGTGCGCGTGTGTGTGTGTGTGTGTTGTGTGGTGTGTGTGTTGTGTGTGTGTGTGTTGGTGTGTGTGTGTGGTGTGTGTGTGTTTACTCATGAAGAGAGAGACAGAGGGAGGCCTCGGGGATGGATGCAGAGGGAGGTATGCCACTTGACATCTCTTTTGCACATAATTATCATGAATAATTTCTTCATCTTCTTTCACTGTGGATTTTTTTTTTCCACCTGCCTCTAAATATTCTTACACTTCTGTGGCTGTGATGTCCGCCCGAAGTCAGTGTCGAGCAAAACTCCCAGTATTTGTTTGAGCTGTGGTGAACCTGTATAGCGGCTGATGGTGATAGGTGTGTTTGCCCTTCATGGTTTGTCACGTAGTGCAGACACAGTTATCATACACATGATTAGTCAAAATATACAAACCCTTTCATGTGAGATGAAGACCGTTATTTCTTTGTCTCCTCTGTTGCAATCCTTAAATAAATGTTAGCGAACCGCCAAGAGAAACGTGGACAAACGAGTCACAAGACAAAACAACGCGCTACATTAAGAGCAAAAGCGGCTACATTACGGGAGTGATATGGGGTGGGGGTGGGGTGGGGGGGGGTAAGGTAAGGTAATGTGCTTATAGTCCAGCCGACCGCAAAGGGCCATATAAGGGCTGTCACCGCGTTGGAATCAACTCACAAGTCATTCATTCACACAAACCCTTTAAAATACATCTTCTGAAAACACATCAGAAATATTGTTAAAAATCTTTCCACTGTAAAATCTCGGATCAGATGAAAAATTTTAATCTTTTTCAAATTCTAAGATCACATCACTGGAACATCTCTGAACAAGGTTCTCATGGAATCTTCTGTAAAATGTTTATGTCTCACAATATGCAAGTCCCAATATTCTAAAAAGAATATGTTTCATTGTGAATGGTACATGACATGGAATGCACCAAGGGGCTTCTTCTCTCTTTAAAAGGTACGAATGAGTAAAATACGAATGGCCAGTATGCAGCCGGCATAAAACCATTTCTTCCTTGCGACCACCAGAGGTAGATGAGAGGAACTGTTTTAGGGTTTGGATGGATCTGGAAAGCTTGTTATAGGGGCCTACCATAACCATACCATACCATACCGCTGCAGACTGGATTAGGTTATCAGTCTGTGTGTATTCCAGTCCTCCTGCAGAGGTCTCAGACATAATCGTTTTACACTAGGCCTACAGGTCAATAATAGTCAACAATGACGGCTGACCTTCCAAATTGAAATTTTGAAGATCGTGTGGGCGGGGGAATACAAAAAGAAAACAAAATCGGATTGAAGTACAAACTTCCAGTTTGCTCGCTGCCATATCTCTCAAAGAGACAGACCAGACAGACAGGCAGAGCAAAGCTATTTCTTGAATGGTGATCATCTCCTTGTCAAGGAAATTCGAAAGTTCACCATACAAATCATCACAGTTTGACAGCTTAGTTTTGCAATTTTCAATCTTGATTACTATCGAACCTTTGAATGACTCGACAAATTACACTACCGTAGTCTTCTGGTTGTTTTTATCGGGTTTCCTTCAACGCCCTTGAATCCAAATAGCATTCTAATTCTGGTTTAGAGTATTCTTATTACGGATGCCGTATCGGTATGCCGCCCGCCATCTTGTCTTCTGCTAGAACAAGCTCGCTCTAGAATCTATTCTACGGTAAAAATTTGTCATACTCTAGGCCTAGTGTAGTGGGTTAAATAGCGCTCAGTAACGTACAAAAAGCGATTGTTTGTGGATGCAGTACAAAAATTGTAAGGTAATTTGATTTTAAATGCACAAATGGTTGTTAAACTCTATAAGTCTGTGAAATTTCAACGGTCGTGGGATCTTATCTTGCACGATCTCCAAATCATAATGATCCAGACCATGGTCTCGGAATTTATTTTGTTATTATGCGAATGAATAGGGATTTTTATGTAGACAACTGACCATTTTCAGCTTTATACTGTAAAAGGTGTGCCTCGATTTTTGTTTCTTAACTTGCGTAATTATGTCTTAGGCTACTTCGTTCTTCTTCTTCTTTCCTTTGGTGCCCACGATCATGAGGATGATCATTCTGGCACCTAAAGGGGGGGGGGTTGTAGGCAGTCCATTTGCATGCTCTGATCATTGTGATCACGTTCACAGTGATTCTCATTGTCCTTACACCATAGCCGGTCCGTTACCGTAAGGGCCACATGTTATCAGTACACTGTCACTGTTAGCAGAGGTTCGCGAAAACAAAAGCTTCGACTGTTGTTGCCTCTACTGTCTCGCTGGGAAGATGGTTCCAATCCCTAACAGTCCTGGGTAGAAATGACCACCTCTGTACTGAGTTCTGGTGTTGATGAGGCAGAACTGCTGGATGTGGGTACGGCGCTGTCGTGGTGGAGGTGGGACTAGCTTGCTCTTGATAACTGGGCACTGGATTAGTACATGGTATATCTTATAAAGGAACCCCAGGCTGCTCAAGAGACGCCCAACCGAGTTGATCGATCATCCGGGTTGCACTTGACGTGCTGTGATAGCGGGTTGAGCACAAAACGGGTGGCACATCTTTGAACAGCCTCCAACTGTCAATGCTCTTCTGTGTGTATGGATCCCATACTGATGATGCATAGTCAAGAAGGGGTCTCACAAATGCCTTATATGCCTTCACCTTGATGGAACTGGAGCTGATCTTTAAATTACGCCTGAGGATACCCAGCATTCGGTTAGCCTTGTTCGCTATGTCGTTGATGTGGGTGTCCCATGTCATTTCGCGTTGTAGGTGTGACGCCCAGGTGTTTGGCTGTGTGGACGGTGTCCAGATTGTGGCCATGCGGGACGTAGGAGTGGTCCAGTGGGCTCCTGCTTCTGGTGACTGGCATGCACACGCACTTTGCAGGCTGAAACAGCATGTCCCAGCTCTTCTCCCATTTCGAAAGTCGATTGAGGTCTTGCTGTAGCTGGTCTTGTTGTTCACTGTTGGCTACTACCCTGTACACTGCTGTGTCGTCCGCAAACAATCGTGCCAGTGCCGTCAGCCTGTCCGGAAGGTCGTTGATATAGGCCAAGAATAATTTGTTTGTTGTTGTTACGTGATTAAAATCTTAAAATTGCCACAAATGATGGATTTGTTGTGGTTGTTGTTGTTGTTGTTAGTGGCAAAAGTAAAGTTTTTGTTCGCATGTCATTTGATGTATGCAGTTTGTAAGTAAGTGTGTGTGTGTGTGTGTGTGTGTGTGTGTGTGTGGTGTGTGTGTGTGTGTGTGTGTGTAAGAGAGAGAGAGAATAAAATAGTGCATGTTCTTGCAAATGGCCAGTGATGAACTGTAGACATATGGATGTTCGTAAGAAATTATGATTGAAAACATTCTTGAATCCACCCACCCTCCCCTCTCCACCTAGCACCTTTCTTACATAAGTCCCTCCCCCCCCCCTCCCACTCCTACCCACTCTTCTCTTATTGAATGTGTCTGTGTCTGTGAACAGAAGTTCATTGCAGATGTGAACTAACATTATTTTTGCAGATGTGACTTTCCCACCACAGTCAAGGGGGAAAAAAAATTGACATGATGGCAACCTCGGCTACAAGTATGCCTGTCAAGACGCGGTTCATTTCTAAATATGATAACAAAATAGATTTGAAAGGAGAGACAGATATTACCAGGTCTGATTTAGAAAATGGTGACATGGTTATTAAACTGGAACCAGAAAGCGATCATGAGGACAGATACCAAACATCTTGGAGTTCTGTTCAGTTTTCCGCCATCCTCGTTGGACCAAAACGATGACAGGGAACCACAGAATCAGCAACATCTCTCACAGGCAGCTCCGAAGACAGTACATCAACTGTGAGAAATGGTCTCCCTGTTAAAGTGAAGAAAGAAGAACTGGACTCGAACGATTGCTGTAAGGTAGTATTCCCATTCCGGATGTACAGGAGTGAACAGTCGAGCGGGGGTTGTGCTAGCGAGAGGATACTTCTTTGATGCGTCAGCTTGCTGTATCGGCTGAGGAGGCTGTGTCGTCTGGCTTGAATAGCGCTGGTGCCGGTGTGATACGTTCATCTGACGGTGCCAGGAGGTCGGTGGTCAGCCGACGGAAGAGGTCGTTGGTGTCACGGAGAGTACCTGTGGTTCTGTCACTGACCCCCAGGGCAAAGAGGAAAAAGGTATCATTTCAGAACCTGAAGTGGGCAGAGTGTGTGTGTGTATGTGTGTGCGTGCGTGTGTGTATGTGTGTGTATACATATGTGTATGTGCTTGTGTGTATGTGCGTGTGTACACGTATGAGTGTGTGTTTGTGCATGCATTGTGTGTATGTGTGTGTGTGAGTGTACATATGTGTGTGTGCGCGCATGCATGCGCATGAATACACTTTGACAATTGCACACAAATGCATAGGTTTCAAAGCAAAACTTAAAAGAGTTAGTCTTTCAGATAGTTCAGGTTCAAGTTGTAAGTTTAGAAATTGGATTTTTCTTTTGCTTTACTCTTGTTTCCACATGATTTATGTTAACAGTTCATGATTTAGATCTACAGGTTTCTAGGTCAAATACTACAGTTGACTGTTCCAGATGGGTCCATCTCAAGTTACGAGCTTTAAAATTAGATCTTCATGTATTTTTACTCCTGTTTCCGTGTGACTGATATAAATAGTTTATCAAACAATGCCAAGAATCATCATGAAATTAGTGTCGCCAAATGATCAATGTCAACTGACAAAAATCCAAGTGTGTCAATTGTGGTACCTTGCAAGTTTGGTCTGTGTATTACAGTTATTATCCCCACCATGCAGCTGTGCAATTTATAACCAACTCGAGGTAAAGTATAAGTGCTATGAATATGATCAGGTGTTTTGATTTTGTTGTTGTTGTTGTCATCATCAGTCCTCTCCGTGCCTGCTGGCGCTTGAGGCTATGGCAAGAGATCTCCATCTGGCTCTGTCTGCGGCTGCCTGGGGGCTGTGTTGAGAGTCAGTCCTTTGCCTTTCAGCTCTCTTTCTATGTCCTGCGCCAGGTTTCCTTCGGTTGCCCCCGTTTTCTTTTACCTTGGGGTTGTTGTAGTTGTTTTGTTTGTTAGTAACGCTAATGTATTCTCAGTTTGAGTAGTTTTCTTTACAGTTTGCAAAAAAAAAAATAATAATAAAAAAATATGTATATATATATATATATATATATATATATATGTGTGTGTGTGTGTGTGTGTGTGTGTGTGTGTGTGTGTGTGTGTGTGAAGATGAAATGATAACACAACAAAATTTAAAATCAGTTTGAGCTAATTGATTGAAAACAAACAGGCAAAAGATTATCCACAGACCTTGCTTTTGCCTCTTTCTCCACTACACCTCCACTCCCCCCCCCCCCCCCCCCCCCCCCCCCCCCTTCTACCAGCCACGCAACCACCCTCCTGTGCCTCCATCACTTTCACACCCATGCTCCCCTCAAAAAAAAAAAAAAAAAAAAAAAAAAAAGCCAATCTTTGAGCAGGTCCCTCCCCCCCCCCCCCCTCTTTTTTTGTTGTTTTTGTTCTTGTTTGTTTCAATTTGTTCTCTCCCTTGCTGTGTAGGGCATTACAAGAACATACCGACTGAGGGTATATATATGTTGTGTGAATAACTTCAACAAGATTATGATGACCATGTGCAGCGTGCTGTAACTTATGATGTCCACACAATTTGTTATGATATTTTCAATGAACAGCATTTGTGTTTTTCATGTGCGCCAGTGCGTGTCTACAGGTGCTGCATGCAGAGAGAGGCCAATCGCAGAAACAGCTCCCAGGAACGCCTGACCTGCCTGGCACCGTCAGAAAAGAAGATCAACAGGCATCGTCACACCTCAGCAGTTTGCCCGAAACTGCCAATCTGAAGCCCGACAAGCCAGTAGTACGAACCAGCAGACGAGGACACCGACGGAACCAGAAACCACAGATGTAAGAAAATTGTGATTGGTCAGAGTGGGTTGGGGGTGGAAGCAGTGTTCTTGTTTTATCATTCCAATCTCTGGTCTATAATACCGCTGTCACACCAGAGTTGCTGCTGTCTGAGGGACCGTCAGGTATTTTTGATGCTGAAGGTATACATTTTAAAAGTAATCATTATAACTCCACCGAATAACATGGACAAACAAATCACAGGACAAAACAACGCGTTTCAACCTCTTAAGTCTCCTTCGGGCATGGTAAACAACTCTCAGAGGACAACAAAAATGAGGAACGAGTAATCACTTATCTTCGTCGAACTCGGTGCAAGATGGGCGTTGATGGGAATGTATGTTGGGCCTGTCTTCTCTTCCAGTGTTGTTATAATGCAAGCTGCACATTTTTTTTGCAGTTGTATAACCCAGTGAAGGCTGTTGAGGCTGACATAGAATCTTTAAGTTTTTAACTTGCTTGCCTGATCATCGTCATGCATGCACTTTTGAATTTTTCAAAAGGGACAGTGGACGATTTTTAAAATTTTTTTTTACACTTCGTAATACAAACATGAAAGCTTTTTGCTTTATAATTGAACAGAAAGGGTAAGACATAAACTTTTGCCCTCAGTAAGCTTTGAGATATCTTTCCAGAGAATACCAAAACTGCTGTGTGAGGTTTAGAAGAAGAAGAAAATGGAAAAAAAAGATGGAATTTTTGACTGCGCAACACAAAAATTTCGGGCGTTCCTTTTTTTAAGCTCTTTGCATCAAAAATAACATGTATTATCATGAAGGGAAAAAATATCATTTGCCAATAAACCAAGTATGATTTTTTTTTTCATCCATTGATTGGTGGAAGAAGAAAGAAAGGGGAAGAGAATCTTCTTTGTTAAGAGTGCAGTCCCATGTACAGGAGTTACTGCTGATGGAAACAGCCGCAGTGCAGTCACCTCCACGCAGCCTAATCCATGAAACAGGGAAATACACAGGCAGCAACTCCAGCATTATCATGTCAGCACATTGGGTTGGCCTGGTAGTTGGGAACATTCTTCTAAACACTTCACCACCCACCCACCCCTACCTCCCCCCCCCCCCCCCCCCCCCCCCACCACCACCACCAGGCTTTGTCAGGGCTCAGACCCCATACCGCTCAACTTCGGAGGAAGTGTAATGAATCATTGAACAGATTCTGGCTTCTGACCATGGATTGGTTTATCAGTATGAACGGCTGTGTTGGGGCCAGCCATCAACTTAAGATCTTCTCGTTGCTGATCTCCATGCATTCCATAGCTTGTTGATGTTTCATCCAGTCGTTCAGCAAGCGTGGCAGGTTCTTGTTTACTGTATCGGATTGGTGTTGGTGGTTGTGTATGTCTTTTTTGTTTGTTTGTTTGTTTTTGTTGAATAATGACAGTCGTGGAATGCCCCAGTGCAGTCCTGTGATCAGCCGGGCTGCAGTACACCTGGAATTCAAACTAACTGCAGAAGGCAGTATCAGTGCGAAGATTAATTGGAAAACAAGTCTGTACAGATTGTTCTTCGTTGTTGAATTGCAACACTGAGTTAGTAGGATATTCACAGGAAAAGAAGCCTTGGAAAGAAGAAATTATCCTGTGTGTATGTGGTCAGAACACGCCATTTTAATTTTCAGTCCACGACAGTAATTAATTGTTTAAAGCATTGAACCACGTATGGTTTGATTTGAACACTTTTATGGATGGTTTGTTTGTGTATGAATGATTTCTAGAACATCTGAATGTTGATGGTCTTTCTTTTTTTTTCTTTTTTATTGTTAATTCATTATGGAAAAAAGAGAAATACTGCTTTTAGTTTGTCACAGAATATTTTCAAAAACTCTTTTAAAAGACGGTGAGCATGTACTTACGTAACTAATTTTCCCTCTGCAAATAATGTAATGCACAGAAAAAGAGAGACTCAGTTTTACCTGCATGCGCTATTGTAGGTTTACTATGCTTCCAGAAGTGTATGGTATTTTTTGTCTGTAAAACACACATACACATCTAGCATCTCACTGAAGAAAAAAAAAATTCAAAGAGATCATTGTCTTATTCCCAGTTTTGTCTGCGCCGAGTGTGGCATGAGCTTCCGCTGGCCGTCCCGCTACAACGAGCACCTGCGCAAGCACTCAGGGGAGCGGCCGTTCATCTGCCGCGAGTGCGGCGACGCCTTCACCTCCTCCTCCTACCTGCGCATCCACGCCCGCAAACACAACGGCCTCCTGCCCTACCCCTGCACCATCTGCGGCGAAGCCTTCCTGCACGGGCGCCTGCTCACGGAGCACCGTCGGATCCACGCGGAAGAAGGGGCGTTCACCTGTGAGGACTGCGGGCTGAAGTGCTGGAGCCCCAGCGAGCTGAGCAAGCACCGGCAGAGGGAGCACCCGGACAACCCCAGCAACAAGCCCTTCACCTGCCGCCTGTGCCCCGCCGCCTTCCAGCGGAGCTACCACCTGGAGACCCACATGCGTTCCCATACTGGTCTGTGGGCCTGTTTTTATTTTTGTTGTTGTTGGGGGTTCTTTTAGTGTTTTGTTTGTGGGTTTAAACCTTTATAGTTCAGTTCCAAGTGGGTTTTTTTGTTGTTTTTTTGTTCGGGGTTTAATCCTTTATTTTCCAGTCCCAAGTGGGTTTTTTTTTTCTTCTTATCTTTTTTCAGTTCCCCCCACCCCACCCCTCCCACATGGTCCAATTCCTCACACTGTGTGTGTGTGTGTAATTCAAATTAAAAAAACAACAAACACCCAAAGCATTTTACAGAAGCACTTTTGGTTTTTGCAAACCTTCCTCAGCTGACCATGGAAGTCAGTGTAAAAACTAGTTGACGTAATGTGTGTGTTTTTTACATCATTAATCCCCCACCCCCACCCCCCTCATTACTGTATGATAAATAGTGATGCCTGGGTGAAGTCTTGATTCAGTGAAGGGCAAAGTTCCCAGGGCAGATTGTTCATGTGAAACCAACATAACTCTCTGTGTGTGTGTGTTTGTGTGTCTGTGTCTGTATGTGCATGTGTGTGTGTATGTGTACTTTGTGTGTGTATGCGTCTCTTTTTTTTTTCCTCTCATGTGTAACTGTGGGTAAAGCACATCATCTGCTTGTTGTTACTCATTAATCCAGAGTCTCTATCAATAAGTACTGGTTCTTACACAGACTTGGGTATGTTACACTTGCTCCAGCCGGGACAGTCCCATTTGGGTTTTAACCCTTTCTCGCCCAAACCCTAGTGTGTGTTTTTTTTCTCCTCTTTCCCCGATTTCTTCCTCCCCACACACACACATGGTCCACTTCCTCTCCCCATCCCCCGCCCTCCACCCCACCCTCAATGTGCGTGCGTGCGCATGTGTGCATATGGCATGTGAGCTTGTGACAAAAGGTGATCGTCCAGACCCCTTGTATATTTATCGCACAAATAAAGAATTAAAAAAATACCAATGCTTTTTTTTATTTATTGCTTGATGCTTTATAATACCTTGAAGAGATACATAATATAACATGGTGAGTTTGGGTGTCTGCCTTCCATTTGAAAATGCCCAAGTTGTACGCTTTTCTTAGATAAATTTTCCCGTTCAAGATGGCGGACGAGTGATGCAGTTGGTGTCGAAGCCTGGATACATATCTAAATTGCATACCATCACAACAATATTAATAAAAGATGCAGAAGAATCAACGGCGAACATGTTAAAATCACAAACTGTTTCTATTTCTGATTGTTTTCGATGCTGTCAAGCGGTAAAAATCCGTTTGACAGTCGTAACGCTGTATGTCAAATCGTGTCAGTCAGCAGATCTCTCGATCGTTCACATCAAGTTCGGTTCGGATCCGTGTTCATTTAACTCGTCATGTCGGACAACACTAACCAAATGGAGAAAGGTGTTTTCCGAACCAAATTCGATTCAGTGGCTGCAAACGAGCGCGAAATCCATACGGTAATAAGTAATATGTCAGAAAATAACGACCGTATTTTTTCTCGTAATTCTACTAACAACGAACTTACAGATCCCATGCCGTGCTTTAAACAGCACCCAAGGCAAAAGGTTTCTAATCGAGGCTGGAGCTTTCGTCAAAAATGGCGCGTCGAAGCAGAGAAGGTGAGGAAATGTTGTTTGTCCACAATCATTACGACCGTCAGAAATCGTAACGACTGTCAAATGCATAACGACCGTCACAAGAAAATGATAGAAAAATTGGTTTCAGCTCAAATGTGTTTCTGTAAGTGATTAAAATTCTTTAACATGCAAGTGAACCAGAAGTAGAGTGGGGCAATTCAACGGGATTTCCCGCAACTTTGGGGCGATGTTTTGTGCATGACACATGATTAGGACATCGTTTTAGCGATGTCCGAAATAACGACCGACGGATATTAAGTTAATCAATGTATCAATTATATGTGAAACTGGGGCAGAACACGGCTTGGAAATTCTATTTTGCTTCTTCTTTAAATACATGACAGAACTAAAGTTCAGATCATAGGATTAGTGGGAAATCTGGCGATTATTTGACAGTTGTTACTCTCATAGTTGAAGACATTATCACTCTATGTCTGTCGTAACGACCACAGTATCTCTTTGATTAAATGATAGATATATTAAAATTCACAAATGCATTAGTCCTTTTTAAACAACAAAAAAAAAAAAAAAAACCCGGGGGCCCCCCCCCCCCCCCCCCTTTCCCCCCCCCCAAAACCTTTACACAAAATTAAAACCGCCAAAACCCCCCCCCCCAAAAGTTGGTTTGGGGTTTTTTTAACCTTTTTCCCAAACAAAAAATAGAAAGGTTTTTCCGAAAATTTTACGGGGTTTCAAAGACCGCCAAAGGAATAAGAAGTCGAAAAAAGCCTTTTTTTCCGAACACCACGCAAAAAACCCAACCGGTTTCCCCCCCCAAGGGGAAAAGGGAATAGCGGACCCCCAAAAAGGGGCCCCCAAGGGGGGGAAAGGGGAAAACACCCCCCAAAAAACCCCCACGAAAGAAAGGGCCGCACAAGAAAAGAAGGGGGCCCAAAAACCCCCGGGAAAAACAAAACAGGAAGGCCAGGAAAGGGGGGCAATTAAACGGGCCCCCTTTGGGGCGGGTGCGACCGAAGGGAAGGCAAGCCCGCCGCAAAAAAAAAAAAACCCAAAACCCTTGGTTTTTCTTTTTTCCTTTCAAAAATAATGCCAAAAAAAAGATAAGGATGGGGGGTTTTTTGGAATTTGGGATCTCAAGTTAAGAATTATTCGGGGTTTTAAAAAGCCAATATTTTTTAAAAAATAAAATTTTTTTATTTGCCATTTTTTGAAAAAAAATGTTTTGGGCTTTTAAAATTCTTTTATAAAGGGAAGGAGACTGCAAGCAATTCCCCCCCCCCAAAACCCTATTTTTCCACCACAAACCCCCCCCCCCCCCCCCCCCCCCCCTTTTTTTTTTTTTTTTTGGGCCCTTTTTTCAAAAGGTTCAGTTTTTTTTCTAAAAAATAAGCCCCCCCCCCCCCCCCCCCCCGGGAAAAATAAATTTATTTTTTGGTTTTGGGGGGGGGGGGGGGGGGGGGGGGGGGGGGGGGGGGGGGGGTTTTTTTTTTTTTTTGGGGGGGGGGGGGGGGGGGGGGGGGGGGGGGGGGGGGGGGGGGGGGGGGGGGGGGGGGGGGGGGGGGGGGGGGGGGGGGGGGGGGGGGGGAAAAGGGGGGGGGGGGGGGGGGGGGGGGGGGGGGGGGGGGGGGGGGGGGGGGGGGGGGGGGGGGGGGGGGGGGGGGGGGGGGGGGGGGGGGGGGGGGGGGGGGGGGGGGGGGTTGGGGGGGGGGGGGGGGGGGGGGGGGGGGGGGGGGGGGGGGGGGGGGGGGGGGGGGGGGGGGGGGGGGGGGGGGGGGGGGGGGGGGGGAGGTTTTTTTTTGCAGAGTAGGGGTAAAAAAAAATTTTTTTTTAACAAAATGTAAACTGATTTTGGGAAATTTTTAAAATAAATTTGGGTTGTGAAATTTTTAAAGCCATAAAAAATCTTGGTTGTTTGTTTTTTTGGGGGGGTTTTGTGTGTTTTTTTTTGGTTTGGGGGGTTTCAAAAAGGAAAATCTTGCAGAACTGAGAAAAAAAAAAAACCGAAGCCCAAATTTCCAAAAGGGAGAAAGGGCCAAGGAAAAAGGCAAAAAAAGGGCGGGGAAAGGGAAAAAACCGGGCGCCGAGGAAAAACAACAAAGGCGTTGACAAAAAGGGTTAAAAAAAAAAGGGCCGGGCCTTTAATTTTTTTTTTTTTTTTTTTTCCTTCTTTCTTCCGTTCACCCTTTTCAAACCCTTGAAAAAAGGGGAAGGGCAAGGGTGTTTTTTTTGTTTTTTTTTTTTTTTTTTTTAAGGTTTTAAGTCGGTGTTAACCCCAACACAAAAGCAAAAAGGGAAAAAAAAACCACGTTTCAAAAAAAAATTTTTAATGCTTGCTTAAAATAATCCCCTTTTTTTAAATTTTTTTTTTTTTTTTTTTTTTTTCGGTTGGGGGGCCCCCCCCTTTTTTTTACAGCTGGGAATCCTGTACTTGGTTTTTCCACCCAAACACCGACAAAAAACCCCAAAGAAAAAACATTTGTAAATTCACCGCCCCAAACGACTGAAAAGCTAAAAGCAGGGCTCTGCCCAAAGAAGTCCAGAACCAAAGCAGCTTTTGAAAAAATTTTTTGCATGTTTGTCGACACATCAGTTACACCCACAATCTGATTTGTATAAAAAAAAGAAGTTCCCCACCCAAAAAAAATTTAAATTTTCGGGAAATGTTTTGGGGCCCCCCAAAAAAAAAATTTTTAAAAAAAAAAAAAAAAAATTTCCCGGCGGGGAGACTGAAGGGTTTTTCCAAAAATTTTGCAAAAATTCCTTAAAATTTTTTTTTTTTTTTTTCCCCAAAAAAACACAAAACAATTTTCCCGTCGTGTTTTTGAAAATCCAAAATTTTAAATTGGGAAAAAAGATCATACTACCGATTAGGGCGAGATGAGCGGGAAATATCTCGTCCTACCCACACTGTCACCTCACCCCTTTTTAAAAATTTGGTGTAAAAAAGGTGTCATATTCACTCTCTTGTTGACCGCAAGACCAGGGCCCGTCCAGCAAAATGGAAGTCATGGCAAAAGGTACAGACAGAAGAGGGGAAAAGAAGGGGGGTACAAAGAGAAGGAAAAATGAAAACCTATGATAGTTTCTTTAAAGAACTCCATTCCTTTTTTCAGCACTGTTCCCTTTCGTGGCCACCATCATTTAAAAAAAATCCCGCCTCTCGCCTCCCCAAAAGGGCCATTTCTCATGATTTCCGAAACTTTTGTGTCGTTTCCAAATGAGGGGCAAAGGCCCCCGGGGGGTACAATCAGGGCACTGTTCATCCAGTGTACTCTTTACCCTGCCCAAAGTGTGGATTCTCACTGATTTTTTTGATTTTCCTCGATGATCTCAACCCTAATGCCCCCATGGGGGGGTCATACAAAACAACCAAACACATCTGCTACCCACCTGGGGACGGATAAAGTGGGCATATTTTTGATGGTTGTGCTGCACAATACAAGTCAAAAATCATTTCCACTACTTTCCAACGTACTGCTGCGATGTTTCTGTGGAGAGATGCTATTTTTGGGGTCGTCAGGGAAAACCCCTGCAGCTTGGGGGGTGTCATAAAAAGACTGGGCGAAGATGACATCCCTTTTAGGATCTGTAACCAAATGCACATCTATGACCCATGTGTGACATTTTTTTCTTTTGCCCAAATCAATCTGTGCTGTCACACACGTTTTTCGAATGATTGAAAAGGGGATATTGATCGCTCTGTACCGCTCATCTTTGACAACGTGCCTCACCGTCGTTTCACTGTCTGAAAAAAAGGAAGGAATGCTTGAAAACTAGGAAGCTTCTTGTTTGCAATGCCCGCATTTTGGACAAGCCAAAACGCGCAAACAAGTGTTTGTTGACACCGGGGTGGTAAAAGGGTGGCTCAAGAGTTAAAACTCATACCAAAAGCCCCCCTCCCCGCCCCTGGGGATGAACCATTTTCACCCCCCTGGAAAATTTTTCAAAAAAAAATTCCATCGTCTTCCTTTTTCCAAAAATTTAGTTGAAGGGGGCGTGAATGGGCCGACCAGCGTGAAAAAGGAAATTTGATCCCCCTTTCCCATGTGAGGGGAATGTCTCCCAAAGCATCGCAATTTTTTTAATAAAACACCCGGTCAGATTTCAGGGTTTTTCCGGGCAAAACCTTGCTCCACTGATGGGGGGTCCCCGCCCAATGGCCCCCCCCCCCCCCGGATTTGAAAGGCCCCTTACCCATGCGCCAAAACCAAAAAATCCAAACCCTCATTTTGACCCCTTTTAAACCCTGAAAATGGAACTTTTTCCCCCAAAATGGGTCCTGTTGATTGAAAAAGAAACCCCAACACAAAGAAAAAATCCCTTTGACAGTTGCCAAGAACTGATCAACCTGGAAACAACCCCTTTGCCTTTTGGTATTTGGGGCCCGGCTCTGTTCTGCAATCACACCTTGCACCACCTTTTTTGGGGTTTAAAAAAGGCAAGTTAACCCATGATTTTTCCCGAAAGGGAATAGGGACAAACGTTCCAGGGTGGGGGATGGCAGGGAGTGGCCCCAGTTTCAACCTGAAAGGGATTTTTTTTCCCTTGCGGGGATTTTCCGGGAACGGCCATTTGAAAAAAAGGGAGATGGGTCTTGTCTGTGACAATCGAGGGGCATTTTTTGAAAAAAAAAAATGGACCAAAATTGTCTTTTTGGTCAATAGGGACAAAAAAACTTTTTTTTTGGCAGTACGTATTTTGTCACCCCAAGTTTGTGGGTTTCCAGTGATGTGACTTTTTTTAATGAAATTTGGAAAAGGAATTGGTTTTTCAAATTTGTGCTTGACAGTACTTTTTTTAAAATCGTTATGGATTTTTTTTAAGACATGTTCTTTTTCAGAGTTTTCCGAATTCGGTTTTGGGAAAGTGAAAAAAATGTTTACAAAATCTTTTTTTTTTTTTTTGAAAATAAAATTTGCCCAATTTTCCCCTTTTTCTATGGTCAATAGCTTTTTTGCCCCGATGAATTGCTCAAATCTGATTAAATTTTGTGCAAGGTTTCCATTTTGTCCTTTTTTTTTTAAAAGCAAAAACATAAAAAACCCCAAAAAAAATTTGGAATTTCCTGCAAAATTAATTTTTCCCTAATGTTTAAAAATTTTGGAAAAAAATTTTTCATAATGTCAAAAAAAAAATTTTTTGCAACTTTTTTTTTTCACATTTCTTTTTTTTTTTGGGAAAAACAAAAATTTTATCTTTTTTTATCATTTGTCCATAAGCTTATTTTTTTTTGCACTATGTAAATCTTTTCATCGTCAGTCAACATCACCATCATATGATCAACCCTTTCCTTGTGTGGTTGTATCACAAAAGGGGCAAATGCACTTTCTTTTTTTTCTGTTTTTACATCTTTTAATTATGTTGTTTAACCATAAAATGATTTTTAAATTAATTTTTTTTTTAAAGCCCCTCCAAGAGCTTATCGGAGGGGGAAGGTGCCCTAAATGACGCATTATTATTATTACTGTTACTGTCAAAATGTTTTTGTTCATTTTGATATAAAAATCTAACCCCGCAGCAAATGACCTTTGTTGATAGTCCAACGTGGGCCTAAAACTGTAGATGGGTTCTGTTTGGTGCTACATGATCATTGGACTTATTTGCTTTTTTTATAGGCCCTTTTTGTGTAAAATGTAAAAAAGACAATAGAAAGTACTCAAAGGGAAAAGTATGTCCATATTTTTAATGACTTTGTTTTTTCTGCTTGTTGGGAAATACTTGGGTAAATTGCCCCTGCAACTCATAACAACGTCAGTAAAAAAGCCATATCATGGAACAAGGCTACTGTGGGTCTTACTGGTATCATTACAGAAAATGCCCCCCAACAAAACAGAAAAACGTAGGGTGCATTACGCTTATTTCCAATGAGCAATAAAAAACAAAACTATGTCCGATGGTTTTTTATGTTGGGCTACCATCTCCCGTGAAACTTGATCTTAAAAGCACAATGCCTTTTTTTTTTGGAAGAAATTAAGCTGTAAATTTATCTTACTTCCACCAAACAATTATGCTGTATAACAGCTTCAAAAAGGAAAATTTATAAAATTGAATTTTCCCGCATAACAACCTCAGATGTTTTTTATATCCTTATCGCATTACAACGGAACATCGTGCAGAGTTACTTTTTATGTATGTGTTTAACCCTTCCAGTCGTCCTTTGGACAAAATTGCTGTTTTAAAAACTATTTTTGAAAAACCACTTTTTTTTTGTTTTTTTTTAAAGACCTTTGCACTTGCTCATGGCAATCCCTCTTTTTTCTCTGTCGGTAGAAAGTTTGTTTGCTAATCCTCAGTTGCGTGCGTGTGAACGTTTTATCACGCATTCATCCAGAGTGTGTATCAACAACTGTTCGTTCTTACTGACAGATGCACATTTGTAAGGATTAAACAAATTCCTAATCACCATTCTGTAGCTGGCGTCCCTCCAACATCATAGACTAAAGAGAAACTGTGAATACAGAACATATCACAGTCTAGAATGCAGCACAGACAGACTACAGGAGGGGTTGTAGTCCAGAATGCAGCACAGACAGACTACAGGAGGGGTTGTAGTCCAGAATGCAGCACAGACAGACTACAGGAGGGGTTGTAGTCCAGAATGCAGCACAGACAGACTACAGGAGGGGTTGTAGTCCAGAATGCAGCACAGACAGACTACAGGAGGGGTTGTAGTCCAGAATGCAGCACAGACAGACTACAGGAGGGGTTGTAGTCCAGTTAAAGTGTTCAGTTGTGGAGCTGACAACCATAAGTTTGAAGAAATCACGGCGGTGGATTTTTTTTTTTTCAGCTTGAAAACCCTGTCTTTCTTCCCCGGAGTAAACAGGTACCTGACTCAGTACAGAGAAGTTTGAAGGTGGTGGAAGGCGTGGGATGGCTTCCTTTCATGTCATATGCTAGACACGGGGGCCGGAACAGCTCAGTTGGTAGAGCGCCAGACTCGTGATCCTAGGGTTGCGGGTTCAAATTTCGGTACAGGGGGATTTTTCCCCTCGGAGTTAATATTAGTTCTGACTCCATTCCCACACAGTCCTTCGAATGAGACTATAAACCGAGGTTTTGTGTGTGAACGCACGCAAAACATCTTGCGCACACGTAAAATCCCATCACCAACTTTCGGAAGAGAAGGCCAGTTTGGCCGTTGGTATGGATGACACATTACACATAGCATGCACCTTCCCTGAAGATGGAGTATGGCTGCCTTAATGGCGGGATAGAAAACAGTCATACACACAAAACTCCACTGCTGTCTATACAGGCAGTGTCCGCAGGAGTATCAGCTTGCATACACAGAAAGAAGAAAAAAAAAGAAAATTCTCTAGACACACTGCTTTGAAACTAAGCTTTGGTCTGAAAAGGCAACAGTGTTTACCTGGACCTCAAATTCTGAGGCTGTCTGTGACCGTCAAAATTTATGAGGGTCATCGAGAATTGGAGTAAGAGGAGGGGAGGGGGGGTCAAGCTTCAGTAATGAAAATTTCTTGTCATGTATTTACAAAGTTACATATTCAAATTTGCACATGTGAATGTTATACACCTGTCATGACAGGGTGACTCTGTGCAAGATTAGATCATGAGTGCATCTGTAGAATTTGGATCTATTTTCTTATGAAAGAAGTCAACAGCTTGCGTAAAATCCAGCATTGTTGACAACAAAATGTAATTTGCTTTAATTTTTTCATGACATGACCAGATTCATGCACACACACACACACACACACACACACACACACACACACACACACACATGCACAAGCTATGTCATACACAGAGACACACACATTTGCATGCTGCCATTGTCACAATGCATACACATGTGCAGTTTCATGCATACACATACACAGACAGATCACGTTGATTATAGCCCTCCAGACCATGGCAAGTATCTATATCATCGCCGATGGTCAGTCACACACATGCACACACACACACACACACACACACACACACACACACACACACACACACAATCTCTCTCTCTCTCTCTCTCTCTCTCTCTCTCTCTCTCTCTCTCTCTCTCTCACACACACACACACACACACACACACACACACACACACACACACCACACACACACACACACACAGATTTTCACAAGTTTAATAACAGTTTCTTAATTTCCCAGCAACCTTTCTGCCTCCTGCAACCTGACAACAACAACAAAAAGACGAAGAAGAAAAGAAAACCCATTCACTGTGCAATAATCGGTTTCTCATGTTCCAATGTTGTCCAGGAGAGAAGCCGTTCAAGTGTGAGCTGTGCGGGCTATCCTACACCACCCAAGGCTCCCTGAAGGTGCACACAAGAACCCACACCGGAGAGCGCCCCTTCGCCTGCAACGAGTGCGACCGCGCCTTCATCACCTCCGGACAGCTGAAGAAGCACGCGCGCACCCACAACAGACCCATCGTGACCGTGTCGCAGGACAACACCACCGTCTACGTGCAGACGCTGAAGTCGGTGGACCCAGCCAGCAGGCAAGGCGGGACAGGGGAGGGCACTGCACTCAAACTGGAGATCCAGTGCTTCCCCAAGGACAGCACGTACTCCTGCGACCTCTGCGGGGAGGTGTTCGTCCGCTCCATCGACTTCGCCTTGCACATGCGGCACGACCACCCGCAGCCCGCTTCGGCGGGGCGGAAAGAGAACATGTGCCGGGAATGCGGGCAGGTGTTCTCGCGGGCCCACACCCTGAAGGTTCACCTGCGGTCTCACGCCGGCATCCGGCCGTTCAAGTGCGACACCTGCGGCAAGCAGTTCACCCAGCGCAGCAACCTGAATGCTCACCTGCGGAGCCACTCCCAGCACA
Organism: Conus ventricosus; assembly: GCA_018398815.1. Lineage (NCBI taxonomy): Eukaryota > Metazoa > Mollusca > Gastropoda > Neogastropoda > Conidae > Conus > Conus ventricosus. The sequence goes on along the minus strand of CM031618.1, from coordinate 7,899,935 downwards.
AGCCCTTCAAAGTGCTCCGTGTGCGGGGTGAGCTACTCCTCGGCCAAGTACCGCGAGATCCACATGCGGAGTCACGGAGAGCTCCGCCCCTGTGAGTGCATCGTGTGTGGGTCGACCTTCTCCTCCAACACCCTGCTGTCCACTCACATGCGCAGCCACGATCGTTCTGAGGGGGCAGCTGCTTTTGCCCTGTCCACGGCCTTCAGGGAGTCGATGGAAGCCAAGCTGCCGGAGGTGACACACATGGTGAACGGCAGGATGGGTAATGGTGACCCTTGACGACGTTCGAGAGAAGAACGGATCCAGCAAGAGGGCAGAGTGTAGAGCATGAGGAAGCAGACACCAGAGAACAGTCCTCACGACCAGCGGCTGAGGCAGGTAAAGAGAGTGTCCATCGTGACTTGACCATAGAAAATCCTCTCCAAGACAGTAGGAGATCTCTGAAAAGCAGAAGAAGAGGAAGCACAAAGACGCAGGCAGCACAGAATTTCAGTCTGCCAGCAGAATGCTATCAGCAGCAACAGACAGTGGCAGCCGAATGTTGACAGAATCTTAGATGAGTGTTCAGATGTCTCCATTCCTACTGTAAACTGCCTAGCTCTGAAACAGTGGTGACACGTGACATACAGTGTGCTGTACTACGTTGACCCGTGCCATGAATGATGCTGGGAAGAAAATTCTCTGAGACAAGCTCGTGTCCTGTGTGTTGCGAACACTGGATTTAAGCAATCATGGAAGATCTAGTTTTTGAAAGTTTTGCGTGATGAGACCGTATGACAAATGATTTGTTTTTGAACGATTGATATAACTGAAGATCAAATGAAGATCTCTGTGTGTATAAGGTCTCCAGGCTCCAGCTCAAAGATTCTCTCTGATAGTGATCATTCTTTCTTCACATTCTTGTTGCTTATTACTTTTTTGGCACTTCTTTCCCATTTCGCGTCATGTGCTCTTCGCAGACTGTCTTGGGAGGCATGTGGGATCGTGATGCTTTCCCCATGGTGGTGAAGAGTGCCACAGAATTATCTTTCCCTGTCATACACCATAGATGACCTAACACTCACAGACCAGACCCACCGAGCCTGGAGGGCTCCCATATATTATGCATGCTGTTGGTGGGGGGGGGGGGGGGGGGGGTACCTTTATCCTCACCCCCTCCTCCATCCTTCTTCACCCCCACTTTCCTTTCTCCACCTTGTCAGTTTTTCCTTCTTCTAGATCTTGGAAGTCATTGTTGCAATGATGGAGAAAGTATTTTGCTTGCAGATTTTTCTCCCCCCCCCCCCCCCCCCCCCACCCCCCCCTCCTCCCTCCTCCCAGAATGTGTGTGTGTGTGTGTGCGTGAATGCGTGTGTGGGTGTTTGTGTGTGTGAGTGTTTGTGTGTGCGCCCTGTGTGTGTGTGCGTGCATGTGTGTGTGTGTGTGTGAATGCGTGTGTGAGTGTTTGTGTGCGTGTGTGTGTGAAATTACAAAGGTGAGAAAGGTTAAATTCAGCGCCTGTCTTGCGCTGAAGTGATTGAGATAAGTGATTGCTCGTTCATTTCCGTTGTCCTCATTGTTTCGTGTCTTGCCTGAAGAAAACCTAAGAGGTTGAAACGCGTTGTGTTTTGTCTTGTGATTCGTTTGCCCACGTTTTTTGGGCGGTTCATAACATTTATTTTAAGATTTGGTTAAATTATAGTTAACCAGTTTTCCTCCATAGCCCTTTTTTTAGGGGGGGGGGGGGGGGGGGGGGGTGGGGGGGGGTTGTTTGTTGTTTTTGTTTTTTGTTTGTTGGTTATCCAAGTTCAAACAAATTAAATTACAAAGGTGAAAAAGGTTTGAATTATAATTTAACCAGCTTTTCCTCTACAGCCCTTTTTTTTGTTGTTGTTGTTGTTTGTTTTAATTTCCATCAGTTTGATGATATTCTTGCCGGTGGTTTTGGAGTGCCCTCAAACTTTCACTGCTGTTTCAGTTTCATTCTTAATTTATCTAGAACTGGAAGGGAGAACAAAGGAGAAACCCGCCTTTTTCATCTTCAACCAAAACCCCTACACATCCACAGAATGATCAACAGAGGACTGATAAAGTTTATTAACATTGCTTCGACTCGCACACACAAAAAAAGAAGAAAAAAAAGAGAAAAGTATCACATACATTTTTTGTACGTGAATTCCAACCAAATTCAGAGACTGTATCACAAATGGCAACCCAGCATACTCTTCCCTCGTGATTTAATTATTCTTGAACACAGAGATTTGTAAATCTTAAAAGGTATTGGAAATAACCCCGCCAGATAACACGCACAAACAATTATAAGACAAAACACAACGCGTTTCGGCCATTGGACAAGCTAAGTGATTGCCCGTTCATTTTCGTTGTTTATCTTGCCTGAAGAAGACCTAAGAGGTCGAAACGCGTCGTGTTTTGTCTTGTAATGCGTTTGTCCACATTATCTGGCGGAGTTATTTCCAATTAAATTTATTTAGATTTCCACTTGCAGTCACCTCGCCTTGCAACTTACAGAGACTTGCACTTTACGTCTTCTCTCATTTTCTGCATGCAACAGAATTTATTTCCTTTTGAACTCTTTTCCACTCTTATCACTCATTGCTACAATCTTTTTTTGTGGTGGGGGGGATAGTTGTGTGTGCATACTTGACATACAAAGAGGACTGTGTGCAACTCTCTTTGAATAAGAAATGTCAACATTTTTTTTAGACTGGGACTATATGGAGGAGTGAGGGAGGATGGAGCATGAGTGATGCATGATGTGCCATTATGAAAATGATGTAACATTTCAGAACGGTTTTTTTTTGGTTTATTTTTTGCTGCATATCATATTTATTTCATGTTTAGTGTTGGTCACATGCTTGGAGTTTCATGATGGCAGTTTGCATTTCAGTAAGTTCAGTTTGGTGAAAAAAAAATGTTATTTTGCGATGTTATAAAATTTACAATGCAAAAAAGTAATATATTCTTCCACCCATCCACCGATGTATATGTAATTGCTCCCATTGCCAGATTTTGTGCTGCACAAAAAGCTATCAGTCAAGTGTATTCATGTACATTATCAAGATTTACTGAAATAGTTTTTTCAGCTCCCTTTTTTTTTTCTTTTTCTTTTTTTTTTTTTTGCTGTCCCAACCTCTACGCCACCTCAGAGGCAGTGCACCCACGCCACTCATTCCGACACACTGTCCACATCCACAGCCCGGTCAGCCCCACCACAGCCCCGGCAGTCCACAGGGAGCAGTCAGTGTCAAGAGGCAACCCACCAGAGGAGACACTGCACTGCTGCCGAGTCACTTCGGTGGTGTTCAGTGGCGCCTGTTCTGATCTAACATACGCAGGACACCACCTACTAAGCCCCCTATTGACAACAATAATTGCTTAGTCACGGAGCCGGCGTGAGTAAGCTCTCCCTCCGGAGGGCGCCACCACGTCCGTCCAGTGACAGCCCCCATGGACTCGCCGATACCGGTGAACCCGACAGAACCAAACCAAGGCCATAGACGTGGAGAGGATATGGAAATTGAGGTCACCATGAGAGCAGGGTATGAAGGGCCACAGAATTTGAGATTTTTTTTTTAATGCTGATTGATGAGAATGAGGATGATTAAGATGATGCTACGGATTTCCATTTCAGTCTGAGACTACATGACAGGGCTGTACTCTACGCTTCCTTTCATAATATATCCCGGCGTCAACCAGGCCTGAGAGATACAGGCACCTGCAGTGTTGGTCAGGAAATTTGAGCAACACTTTCAGAAACGCATCCATTAAGTGGATGAAACTCGACTGTGTGGTCCCAGTCTTCCCAACTAAGTCCGCAGCAAACTCAACTCTGGGTAGTAGCCAGTCGGGGCAGAAACACCCACATGACTCTGAGGGGATTCAAACCCACGACCTAACAGCCGGGAGTCCGCGACGCTAACCCCTTCGCCACTGCGGCTGGTCAGCTCCCATTTTTAGTGTCAAAGGTCAAACACACACAAAGCATTTTTTTTTTCTCTCTTCCATTCAGTTCTGCATGTTGTCTTTCTTTCCTTGAACACTGATGCTAGAAAACAACTCTCTCTCTCTCTCTCTCTCTCTCTCTCTCTCTCTCTCTCTCTCTCTCTCTCTCTCTCTCTCTCTCTCTCTCTCCACATAGATGTGTATGTATATAATGTGTGTATACATATATATCTAACACGCACATAAAAACACACACACACAAAACAGAGCAACATTTCTTGTTAAGAGGACCAGACTCTCAAAGTGTTTAAAAACAAGTTGTTGAAAGTAACGTTTCTCTGTGTGTATGTGAAAGGAAGAGAGTGTGTGTGAATATGTGTGTGTGTGTGGGTGTGTGTGTATATTGTGTGTGTGTGTGAGAGAGAGAGAGAGAGTGTGTGCGTGTGTGTAAGTGTGTGTGTGTGTGTGAGAGAGATTCGAATGTGGTTGATGTGTGTGCATGACTGTGTGTGTCATTTACCATTCCTACAGACATGTCAAAAATGGTGTGCAAAAACCAGGGCAGCAAACCAGCAGAGACCGGTACTACAGAGATGAGAATCATGGGGTCAGGGGTTCAAGTCCGGTGAGATATTGCATGATGGGATATGCTGGAATTCTGCCCAGCTTGAAGCCCGAAAGTTCATAATTTTGAACTCGCTCATTCCATTAGGTTAGCTCAAGTGTTATGTTATTTTATTTTACTTTTTAAACATGCGCGCTGGTGACCTACTCGTTTTTGAGTGAACCAGTATTTTAGGAAGAAGAAGTTATGGGGATGGTAGCCACTCTTGGATTTGTTGTTGTTGTATTGCTGTCTTTTTTTCATCTGAATTAACGATAGGTGGAAACCATTCTGTTGTTAAGACAAGCGATAATTGCAGTAACCGGGTAAACAAAATTATGATCTAGTTATCAACAACTTGTCCTTGATTTAAGACTGCATGTTTCATCATGTGAAAAATACTGAAAATAATGACAGGTTACAGTGACTCACTGACTGACGAGGTCGCACCAGGAATGCGCATTGGTTGCCCTTATGTGGATGCCAAAGGCACTTTTCGCTTTTCCGTACAAACTTTATCCTCATCTTATGGAAGTTTTGCGCTAAATGCCCTTGGTTTCAACTCTGCTTGCACTGTTTGTGGCTGTGTTTTGGACAGTAGAAGGGCATCTGGAGTTTTGACCTGGATGCGGCCCAGACCCCCTTAGAGTGTGCATGTGAGGAGGTCAGGGCCGACACACTTGTCAAGGAGGGTTTTATTCGCTGAAGACCTTCTCCTGTCAAGCTCTGCCCAGACTTTCTTTCTACTTGACATTATTTTCCTCTCTTTTGCCCACTGTTTTTTCTTCCTTTGCAACACATTCTCTGTGTCTGTTATGGAAAGGTGGTTGTATTTTTTCACTTGTTGATTAATTGATTCTAATCTGGCAAATGGCCGCTGTCCATCTCCGCTGTCCCTAAGTGGGGTCGAGTACTTGTTTCGACTTCATCCATTCCGCAATCTGTCAACAAAGGTTTTGGTGTTTCAGGGGACGTAACTGCGCCATCAAAAGCTCCGTCCTTTCTAAGGGTTATCTCCCCTGCTCCTCAAAAGTCTAGTTGTACCACCCATCCGACAATGTCGGTTTTTGAACGGAGGAGCGGGGGTAGCGGGGGACATCCCCGTGGAGATGGGAAGGGCTCTTCCAGTGACAGTTCCCCACCCCCCTCCCCTTCGGGTATTCTGTGATAGTAACATCCTCTTTTCTCCCACTCTCTTTTCCTTTTTTTTTTTTTTTTTAAAATTTTCTTCATGTTCATTCACTTTTGTTTTCGGCCTTCGCAGGACATTCTCCAGTCTTCATTTTACAATGTTTTTATATTTTCATTCTGATAACAATTTATGACCTGCCAGCATTTGTTGTTTTTTTGTTTGTTTGTTTGTTTGTCCAAGACTAGAAATTCAAAGCAAGACAAGTGCTGAAACTTAACTGCCAAGATTAGAAATTCAACACAGGAGAAGAGCTGAATCTTAACTGCCAAGACTGGAAATTCAAAGCAAGCCAAGTGCTGAAACTTAACTGCCAAGACTAAAAGTTCAAAGCAAGACAAGCGCCGAAAGTAACCAAGACTAGAAATTCGAAGCAGGACAAGTGCTAAAACTTGTCAACACATTTAAAAGTCTTGAAGGGTTATCAGCAATGAATTAACGGGTCACATGTGGGGCTACTGATGCTCATGTAACTCTTGGAATGAAAGCTACTACAGTATTTTCTGTTGTCAGATAGCTGCAACATATGTGAATGAATGAAGGTCTGAATGATGTTTAAAACCTAAATGTTTCGTTTTCAACAAGAATTGCGCTCTGCAAATACTGGTAATTATTTTTAGTAGTGGTGGTAGTAATAGTAGAAGTAGTAGTAGTAGTGGTAGTAGTAGTATCATTATTAAAGGTAGCAGGTGCTCAGCTATCTCTCACAGGTAAACCAGAGATAATTTCTGAATGTCGGATGTGAGCTCCACCGACGTTATTTCTGGTCAAGACGAGGCTCAGAACGTCCACGCTAGCTCTTCTTTCACAGGAAACTCTTTTCAGTCGTGAATACAGATTACCTGCGCTTGGATCAACTTATTCTGTCATCATCAAGGTGAGACAACAGCTTTTGTTTGTTTGTTTTAGTGTAGTGGCCCAGTAACTCTTCACGGAGATATGGACGAAGAAAAAGTCATGGTTCAACGTACACAGTAAGTTCACTGCATTGCACGAGGGCAGTGAGGAAAGGTAGTGTTGCTTCTTCAGTTCTTGACCAACCAACCGCAAAGGGCCGTCACGGCATTGAAGTCAACTCACAAGTCATTGGGGGAAAAAAAGATGATTCATGTAACGGTTTAAAATACACCTTTAAAAACGCATCGGAAATTTCGTTAAGAACTCTCTTCCGTAAAATCTTAAGATCTGTTGATCTCTTTCAGAAATTCAGAGATCGCATCAGGGGGACATCGCTGAACAAGGTTTTCATGGAGCCTGCTGTAAAGTGTTTATGTCTCGCATCATACAAGTCCCAACACCGTAATATATATGTGTGTGTGTATATATATATATATATATATATATATAATATAATATATATATATATATATAATATATGTCGTGCCTAATTTGTAAATTTGCCTAACTTGTTGACTAGGCAACTGATTTGCCTAGTCTGTAAATTAGGCAGTGGCGTTGCCTAACATGTAAACTGATTTTAAAACAGTGCCTGATTTACAGATTAGGCAGCCTAGTCTGTAGATTAGGCAGCCTACTCTGTAGATTAGGCAAAAAGTGCCTAGTCTACATATTAGGCAATGCTGGGATTTTCTTTTTCATTGTAGATTAGGAAACTGAATTGCCTAGTCTGTAAGTTAGGCAGTGGCGTTGCCTAACTTTTTTCATAGATTATCCTTTTGTAACACAAAAAACAAAAACTAAAGCAAGAGCTCTGATTAATGATTCATTTTAATCTTTACACCAAACATTTTATCTTTACACAAATGTCATACAATCCTTTCTATTTATCAGCGCCAAGAAATGTCATGGTGTTACTGAAGATTTGCTATTTGTACCAAGGACAGTTCATTGTTCAGTTCATTCTATCAAATAAGTTATTTGTTTTTGCACGTTTTGTTTTGTGGGTGGCAATGGCTGTGGCACATGGTTTGTTTTTTTCTGCACTGACATCTCTTCGTCATGCAAAGACCTTGGCAAGAGCATTTGGTAAAGCCTTGCCCACCATGCCTAGAATGAAGTGTTGTGATGCGTCTGAACGGCAGTACATTGACTTCATCAACCATGTCCCGTGACATTAACTCGTAGTCTGCTTTAATGACCTGATTTCTTGAAAACCAACCCTTCACGATGCCATGCTTTGTACCAATTTGGTAGTTGTCATTTCGAACTGCCATGACAACACCGGTACATTCCGACAATCTAATCTACCCCTGTCAAACTCACTAACAGGGACAAGAACTACATCATTTTCCTGCAAAGGTACAAGCTTTTCCTGAGTTGTGTGCAGCATTTCAGCTCTGCTTTTTTCCTGACCCTTAGTTGCATCACGTCTGCAAGTATCTAAAGAGATTGCTATTGTTCCCAAAACCTGTGCATCGGTTTCTGAAACCCTACTTGCACCCTCTTCCACTACAACCTCAAATCCAGTTGCACCCTCTTCCACTACAACTTCAAATCCTGTTGCACCCCTTCTGCTACCATTTCAAATCCTGTTGCACCTTCTTCTGCCACAACTTCAACACCAGTTGCACCTTCTTCTGCCACAACTTCAACACTAGTTGCACCTTCTTCTGCTACAACGTCAACACCAGTTGCACCTTCTTCTGCCACAACTTCAACACCAGTTGCACGTTCTTCTGCCACAACTTCAACACCAGTTGCACGTTCTTCTGCCACAACTTCAACACCAGTTGCACCTTCTTCTGCTACAACGTCAACACCAGTTGCACCCTCTTCTGTTCTGACTTCAACTTCAGCTTCGTTAGCTTCATTTGAACCTGTCAATTCTGCGAGAAACTGGTCAAGCTCCTCTTCTTTTCTCCAACTTCTCTATGACCTCTTTAGCAGACATGTTCTTTCAAGACCAGATTGACCCTTTCGACCACAAAAGACTTCCAAGGGTGTTCTTTGGCATAGATTCCTGTGGGGGGAGGAGTTCTTCTGCAGCATTACAAACCGCAGACCTTCAGCCCATTGACTGGAGTTGTTGTCTATTGTCCAGGCAATCAACATCTGTTTCACGTCGGCGTTCGATCTCTCAACACTCCCCTGGGACTGTGGATGTCTTGGGGATCCGTGGACGATGTTCATCTGTGGCCAAATCAGTTTCATTTCATTGATGACAGATGCGGTGAATTCTCGACCGTTATCTGATTGCAGTACTGCCGGGGGGGGTAATCCAACAAAAAATGTCAATCAGATTGTATGCCGTTTCAGCTGCGGTTTTGGACTTCATTGGCCTCAACACTACAAACTTTGTGAAATGATCCTGGTAATTTAAGATGTATTTAAATCCACGGTCAGGTTTGATTCCATTACAATGAGATCTACCCGTCCTCTTTCGGCAAAGGTCTTACTTTTTAAAGGCCGCACGACAAGTCCCTTGTTTGGTTTTGTCTTTTTCTTTTGGCATGTTTCGCATTTTGTCACAAAGGAGGAAATTATCTTTTGACTGATATTGCAATATTTATCGCATAGAACGTGTCGCAGCTTCTTTTCTCCTCCATGCCCAGTCGAAAGGTGAGCTTCGTACAGGATGTCGAACATCTCCGATTTCGTTAGCAGGTATTTGATGCCTTCGTCTGCATTCTTCCTCCGCTAAACACACACAAATAGTGCGAGGTGTGTGAGGCGTGAGCAAAAAGACAGTGAAGATAGCAGACTGACAGACAGTGAAAGTCGAATTTGTGCTAACAAACAGAGAAAAGGAAGGGAAGAGAGAGAGAGAGAGAGAGAGAGAGAGAGAGAGAGATTGTAATACAAAACGGAAATGTTTACCTTGATTATTTTCTTGCGTCCTGCAATTTGAATCATCTGAAACTTTTGCTTGAGATAGTAGGCTTTCTTGGATGATGTGCCAGTTCATCCACCATACTCTGATACATCTCAACATCAGGCAACATGTAACTGTTCGATGTGGTGCCATCCAATCCTTCTTCGAATCGTTGCCGAAAAAGCACTCTTTCCTCAGCCATGGCTTCAGTTTGAATAACCAAGTCAGACTCTCAAATGGAGCACTCAATGCTTGGCTGATTAGAAATAGCCTTTCTGAGTGTTTATCACTTTTTTATTTTTAGTGACAGCTCATCTGCGCCTCAAGTTCAGTTTCTGCAATACAAGTGAGCTGGTGTTTGTAGTCTAAAAGTGACAGCTCATCTGTGCCTCAAGTTCAATTACAGCCGTGTGAAAGGCACGTTTAGCCCGAACTTACAAATACAGTGTCTGCAATACAATGAGCTGTTGTTTGTAGTCTAAAAGTAGACCAAGGTTGTAAAAGGAAGAGTGAGGTCGGAAAGGGGTAGTATATTAGAAAACAAATGAAAGGATAATCTAATAGGCCTATGAAAAAAGAAAAAAAGCATTGCTTAAAATGCAGACTAATTGCCTAATATGTAGACTAGGTAATTTTTGCCTAATCTACAGAGTAGGCTGCCTAGTCTGTAGATTAGGCAGCCTAGTCTGTAGATTAGGCACGGCTTTAAAATCAGTTTACAAGCTAGGCAACGCCACTGCCTAATTTACAGACTAGGCAAATCAGTTGCCTAGTCTACAAGTTAGGCAAATTTACAAATTAGGCACGACATATATATATATATAATATATATATATATAAACGCACATAAAATGAAGATAAAAACAACAGTCTCATAAAATTCTTCACAACATTTCGACCTCAGGTCTTCCTCATGGGACTTTGTGACAAGAATCTCCTTATATTTCTTCTTCCTAAAATACTGGTTCACTCAAAAACGAGTAGGTCATATATATATATATATATATATATATATATATATATATATATATATATATACTGACTTCCATAAAAAACACGAAAACAAAACAAGCTGAAGGTTGGGGGTGAATTTTATTGGTCACAATTGTACAGAGTGGAAGCGAGAATTCAACGTGATTTGATTCATTACACCGGTAATGTGTGAAAATGTCATCAGCAATATGTCTTTTGTGTGGAAAATCCAAGGTCACGTGACAAACCAGCTTGAAGTCCTAATACCGTTTGTGGCCACCATTTGCGTTGACAACTGCTTGACACCTGCGGCTCATTGAGTGGACCAGGTGGTTGATGCATCCCCTTGGCACACCAGCCCACACATGGACGATGGCCTGGTGAAGTTGAGCCGCTGTTGCTGGTCGTGGACGCAGGAGGTCCAACCATCTGCCAAGTTCATCCCAAAAATGTTCTATTGGGTTTCAATCGGACTGAGGGCTGGCCAGGGCAGCACATTGACGTTGTTATGCTGAAGAAATTGCTGGGTGGCCCTGGCGGTGTGTGGTCTTGCATTGTCCTGTTGGAATGTCCAGTTTGGGTGTTGCGCAAAAAAAGGATCGACATGGGGTCTGAGCACCTGGTTGATGTAGCGCTGTGCATTGACACCCTGTCCGCGACCAGGACCAATGTTCTGAAAGATGACTGGTCCTATGGCGTGGTTAATGCCAATTGCACCCCATAATCATAACGTTCGGGCCTCCCCAGGGGTTCCGCTCTACCACACAGGAGTCAGCATAGCGTTCACCAGGTCGACGCCATATTCTGACACGACCGTCAGCCATGTCAATACATAAACGGCTCATCTGAGAACAGTATGCGTCCCCACTGCTGCCTGCGCCAGTTGATTCGGGCTTGTGCCCACTGCAGCCTGTTCTGCCGGTGTCTTGGTGTCAGTATGGCGATCCTCTCTTTGTGTGTGACCCAAGGACGGCCTGGCCAGGGACGATCATCAGTGGTACCAGTGACTCGCATGCGGCGCTGCAGACGATAGATGGTTGAGATGTGGACATTAAAGATGTTGGCGACCTGCCTGGCATCCACACCAGCCTCCAGATGGCCTAGGGCACGATTGCGTTCCTCTGTTCGTAGTCTTGGCATCTCTGTAGCGCTCAGACGGCAAGTCGTTACCTGAACCTTGTAGCGCGGCTTTATAAAGGCTACATGCCTGCGTACTTGTCGCTGGTTAACTTTGCTCTGCATGGTGTGCACGTGCCTCACATGCAGCAACCAGTTTGCCATTTTTGTTGACCCTCCAATGCCGGGAATGATGTGTTGCTCACACAATTTTTTCACTGCACGTGAGTCTTGGACCCAAACAACTTGCCACAATGGTTCAATATTGTATATTTACCCCTTTTCACCCGAAAAATAGCCTTTCAAATTTTCGCGTTTTTATGGAAGTCAGTATATATATATCATACACAAGAAAACAAAACAACAACACTTTTCCGGACTGCAAATATTTCGGCGATTGCCTTAATCGATGCTTATTGACAGTGACGCATTGCAGAGATCATCATCAGATAATGACTTTTTTTCTATAACCCCTACAATGACGCAGCCACAATGATAACCCGTTCGAAAATTTTTTCAATTTCTTTCTAAACGGCTGGGAAGGGGGGGGGGGGGGGGGGGGGGGGGGGGGGGGGGGGGGGGGGGGGGGGGGGGGGGGGGGGGGGGGGGGGGGGGGGGGGGGGGGGGGGGGGGGGGGGGGGGGGGATGCATTGCAAAACAAGTTCTGAGGCAGTTTATCATTAGGGCTCTGCCATTGTGTATTTTCGTTTTGCTGTGTCAGAATTTTGTAGAATAAGTGCAAATGGTGGATGTAAGCGCATTGATTTACAAAAAGAAATGCCCCTATATACTATTATACATTATTATTTTATTTTATTATTATTGCAGAATCATTTTTCAGTATAATGAGTTTTTCTATAAAACCCACAATGACTCAATCCAATGAAACCCGTTCGCAAATTTTTCAAATTTTTTTCTAAAAGGGGGGAGGAGCGGAGGGGCGGGGGTGGGGGGGGGGGGGGGAAATTTTTAGGGGGGTCGGGGCCCCCACCCTCACCCCAACCCACCACCCCCCGACACCCGCTCCACACCCCCCCTCCAACTCCCCTCTCACCCCAAACCCATTCACTCATTCCCCCACCACCCCAAACACCCACCCCCATCATGGCCCCCAAGTCACCTCCCCCATTTTCCCCCCCCCCCCCCCCCCCCCCCCCCGGGGCCCCCCAATTTTTGATCCCCGACCCTGGACCCAAGCACCCCAAAACCCTTAAACTCCCCCACCCCCCCGCACCCAGGACCCCACCCCCCGCCCCCCAAACCCCCTTCCCCAGGCCCTCTACTCTTGGGCCCTGACCCCCCCCCGGGGCCCTCCTTATTCTCCCCTCCAAAACCCCCTCTGAAACCCCAGGAAAAAGTTTGTCAATTTTACATGGGGGCCTCGCCTCAAAAAACCCCCCCTTCCAACCCAAAACGCCGCTCGTCCATCTCCCCCTCTCTCCCCCCCATACTCCCCCCCCCCCCCCCCCCCCCCCCCCCCCACTACTGCCCATTCACCCTCTCCCCCCCCTAACCCCGTTAGGGGAAATCAGAGAGTTTGAACCCCGAAAGAATGTTTTTGAGTTTGTTATCCAGAACTGCTCCCTTTCGTGCCCGTGAGCAAGGTTTCTGTGAAACCTCTCTTGGGGATCCCTCATGTCCCATGAAGGGGCTTTTTTTGTTAAAAGGGTAGTAACATGGGGGCCTGGTTTTGCAGTATGTGGGGTTTTGGGGAGGTAAAGCGTTTTTAGGCATTCTTTTTTCTCCTACATACTGCCCCCTGACTTGTTGGCAGTAGAGCAGGTAAAGATGTTTTAAGCTTTCCCAGCTGTGTCTATGTTGAAACTCCCGGGGGTTCGCTGGGGAAAATTTGCTCTCCACCAATGTTCCCTACAGATGACGCACCTTTTTTGCATTTCATCACCCCAGCCGTTCTTTTGCTAGGCTTGCTTGGGGAAGGAAAGGGGATGACCAGGTTTTCGGATGCCCTGGGGTTTCTCTCTCCCCCAACAGCACTTCAGGCAAGGCCTTTTTCATGGTGCACTTTTGTGGGGTAGTGCCCTTTTCTCCCCCCACCATCCGTAGTGTGGGTTTGGGAAGGGGGAGAGTGAAATATATATGCGCCTGTCTGTCTGCCTTCCTCCTCTTGTCGGGTTTGGTTAACGGGTTTGGGAAATTTTGGGGGCCCCCAAAGAAGACAAAAAAAA
>CM031618.1:7872737-7877737 GCA_018398815.1 Conus ventricosus | reverse complement strand
ATGTGAATGATGTTTTTTTTTTCAGATGTTATGATAAGTGACTTTGCTTGGTACTGTATTCATAATTGAAATGTGTAAATTTTACAAACGCAAAAGCCTTAAGAAATAAACGAGCATATTTTCTTTATTTTCACAGATTATTTTGATGAAATTAAATTGATCCATGTCAGGAAGTGAAGGCATTTACATCGATATATTTGGTGGGACAGACAGACCCAACAATCCAAACATGCTTTTATGGACCCTTTTTCAAGGCATGACACGTCTTGGACAAATTGAAATATGTAAGTAAGGACCCTAATCTGTTACATTCACACAATAAGCTTTTAAGTCATTGGAGTTGCTGCAAACTGCCACAAAAGCAACTGAGTTTGATCAGTTGAGCAGTGAGGCAACAGGTGACTCTTAACAAATATCACCCCCCCCTCTCTTTATCTCCGCTTATATCTTCTCTCTCTCCTCTCTCTTTCTCTAACTCTCTCTCTCTCTCTCTAACTAGTTGACGTATTTTGGAACGCGTTTTTGACCTTTCCCCCATTACCAATAACCATCATATTTTTTGAGTATCGAGGTTTGTTCTCAGTTAAAGGCGCAGTTCATCATGCTAGACCAAAATGTATTACGATTAGTATTACCATGGGGTCAATGAAACACATGCAAAGCATTAGATGCATTGCACAGGATGTTGATACAGCACCTTTAATTTCTTAGTCCAAGGACGGCCTGCGGGGAGTTGCCTCGAGCTGTCAATCCTCGCCAACAAAGGTAAATTCCTAAAAGTCGGCATTAGATTTTTGGTTTTTCAAGGTCATGTGCCAAGGTCAGGACACAAGCAAAATAATTTACACCAATGGTTTCCATCATGGTGGACAACCGCCACCACAAATTGAAAAAGAATCTGTCAAACGGGTCATGAGATATTTGATTGGACTGACACAAAAAAAACAAGGCCTAATATCTATTGACTTCACTTTGAACTTGTTTGTTGCATCATTTGACGAGACGTATCCAATGTACATTACACACCAAGTTTGAAATGGAGCTACCACCACCCAAATCTGAAATGATTCTGTCAACGGTGTGTTGAAATATTGTTGGTGGAATGAAAACAAATTTTCTGTTTTGACCTATTTCTTTCAAGGCTACTGATATCCTTGACCTTGACCTTGATCTGTCTGCTCGATTGGATAGCCGTACCCCAATGTAATATTTCACCAAATGTGAAACATTATACGAGCAACGCGTTTGAAAGATATAGCACGTTTATCTTTTATAGTTTATCTTCTAGTTTTTCACAGGTCAAGTTGTGAAGGTCAGGTCACGAGCAAAAATAATGTACGCCAATGCTTACCTCATGGACACCTCCACCACACCCAATTTTGGAAAGATTCTGTGCTAACGATTCACCAGATATGAAGGGCATACAGAAAACAAGCAATCGAAAGAAACGACCAGCAACGCACCAATCTGATTCCCCAGATGAAATTGGAGAAACAGCAAAAATTCGGCAACAAAGAACACAGAAGACATTGGCCTTCAATTTTATGCTACTTCAGTAAAATGTCGACTAGGTTACAGTTCACTTTTAGGTTACAGTTCAAATAACATTCACCATTTCTATGAAGTAACAATTTGTCCACTTACAGAATATAGTTACCATTTAACTTTTTGGATTTAAGTACTCTTCCAAACTGTATGTTAGGAATCACAGCTTGTAGGTTACCGTACATTGTTGAAACGTAACATATACGGCTTATAGGTTACAAAAACCGTTGACAATAAGTACACACACACTCACTACACCCCCCCCAACAACCCACACACACACACACACACACACACACCACACAACAACACACACACACATACACACACACACACACTACCCACACACGACACACACATACACAAACAATATCCCCTCTCCGTATACTTCGCGCGTGATAAACATGTGGCATTTTTCATATGACGAAGCTGTCGACTGAGGTAGTCCTAAACCTCATCCAACCATACCTGGCCACATGGGCAACATTGGTACTGCTCCCGTATGCATGTCAGCAGACGTGAGAAGTACGATACGTTGCCCATAATTGTACTGGTCCTCCACACGAATCGTAAAGGTAGGATTGGAGAGGGATCGGACGTACCTGAAAACTGTCGCTTCAGCTTTCCTCTTTGCCTCCATCCAGGTGTTTTCTGTGTTTTGGGTATGAATACGGGGTTGTTGGGGTTCCACGGAAATGGTGCGCTGCACGATGACATCGTTGGCTGTGTATAACCCTCGCCAACTGTGCTCAGTGGTGGTATGCTCGCATCCATAGATATGATGTGGATACGGGAGGATCACTCCTGGATCAGGGCCTCAAGCGTGGGTCTGGTCTGTCTTCCACTTCCCCATGAGCCACTTCCCGAGTCTCTTTCAATCCCCCAAAAAACCCAATGCTTCACGCACTGGCCCGGTGGTACTTCCTGTGAAAGTACTTCGTCTCGTCGATTCGACTCCGATTCGGTCCCAGTTGGGGAATGCGCGATGTGCTGCGGTGTGACGGCGCAGGTCTTCATCACACACTTCCCACACCCCCCAACCAACACACACACACACACACCACACACACACACACACACATCACACACGCACACACACACTCACGCAACACACACACACACAACAAACACAAACTAACACAACACAACGCACACACAAACACACATACACACACACACACACACCCCCCCCAAAACATTTAGGTCGATTGGTTTGAGGGTGGAACAGTTTACAGATGATCTGGTACTACCATGCTTCCAGTCGGACGAAGTTGAACACAATCTACAGCGTGTTGGCTGCACACACACAAACACACTACACACACACACACACACACACACTCACAACACCACACACACACACACACACACATTTAGGTCGATTGGGGTGGGGTGAAAGTTTACATAGATGATCTGGTATACCATGCTTCAGTCACGGAGAAGTGCACATTTCAACTGCACGTTGGGTTGGCTGGGGGCACACACACACACACACACACACACACACACACACACCACACACACACACACACCACGCACAACAATTTAGGTCGTTGGGTGAGGTGAAAGTTGTCATTGATGATCTGGAATACCATGCTTCGTGCGGACGAAGTAATTGCACAATCAACAGCCGTGTGCTGCACACACCAATACACACACCCACACACACACACACACACCACACCACACAACACACACACACATTTAGGTTGATTGGGTTGAGGGTGAAAGTTTACATGATGATTGGCTATCATGCTTCAGTCACGACGAAGTTGCACACTCAACAGCAGTGTGGCTGCACTCCAACATACACAAATAACACACACACAAACACACACACACACACACACACACCAACACACAACACCCCCACACATACACACACGCACAAAGATAGGTTATGACGCTGAAAGTATAGTGTTGATTGGTATATCATGCTTACCTCACGGACGAAATTTAACCAATCAACAGTTCGTGGGGCTGCTAATCCCTCAGCCTCGGCAGATCTTGCATGGGGATATCTTCGCCCAGAAATAAGAGGAGGTTGCATCTTGGTCAGTGGCAAGTGATGACTTGTCGAACCAGCCTGTCAAACTGACAAGGATCGAAATGTTTATGCTTAACTATTTCGGAAAGGTTGTGGCAGTACCTCGCGCAAACTGAGGGCACACACACACACACACACACCACACACACTAAACACACACACACAACAACTCACACACACACTCTCACACAACCACACACACCACACACTACACACAAAACACACACACACACACAAACACACACACACACACACACACACACACACACACAAGCACCACCAACACACACACACACACAACACACACACTCCACACTGTAACGTTACAGTATTGGGTCAAAACTTAGAAAACCAAATGCATGAGTACTATGGGCTTATGCGACTAACAATTGCGCCATTTCCTACCCAAACAAAACTCACCATACAGATGCACAACAATCACACACGGACAATTCACAAGTGTTGTATTGTTATGGCTGGGGTTATCGAAAAGGAAAATGAAAACCGCACCTCAAGCTTTTGGTTGGCACCTCGGCACTGGGCCGGACTCTTCCAGCGCTTGCCGTCCATGTGGCCATTGGAGTTGAAAACAGTCATGCCTTTCCAAAAGTGCAGAGCAATTGGTTTATCAGTTGCCTCTTCTCGACAAACACTGTAGCATTGTCTGTGGTATTCACTGCTGGATCAATTCCCAGCCCCGTGTCCCATTCCTCTAGTACCTGTTGCTGGTTCTCTCATGACTTGGTAACAGGAACTAAGTTGTTAGGAGTTTATATGGTCGTCAGCCTGCAATTGTTATATTTGCCGAGCTTTCAAATCTTTGTTGAACGAGTGCTTGTATTCCTTGGCCACGTCAGCCGCACGCAGGCGTGATTAGCAAAGTCGGCGGACGAGCCGTCGGAACGGGACAACTGTGGCAGCGACCTGCAGGACTCCGTTGTAGGTTACACACTACACAGACCGTTGCCGGCTTTCTTTGGAAGTCTATCACGTGGCCGAAAGTACACGGTGCATGACTCCACTGAGGCAGGACCCCCCTCTCCCTACTCACACACAGATGCGACACACAACACACACCACACACACACACACACACACACACACACACCTCACAGAGGCCAGACCCACCCCCCCCTTACACACACAGACGCACACACACACACTACACGCATACACAGAGGCAGAAACCCCCCCCTCCTACACACAACAGCAGACACACACACCAACACACAACAACAACACAACACACACACACAAACACACAACACTCTCACAGCGGAGCCCCCACCCCCCTAACACACGAGGCACACAGAGGCAACACACACAGAGACAGAGGGGACTACAGACACACACACACACACACACATACACACAGGACACACAAGCATAAACAGAGGCAGAAAAAACC
>CM031618.1:7802737-7867737 GCA_018398815.1 Conus ventricosus | reverse complement strand
ATGATGAAAATCGCCTGTGTGGTTTTTTTCTGGTCGCCCCCCCCCCCCCCCCCCCCCCTCAATAGTAGAAATAAATCAGTCGTTGATTTGGCTTAACTGAAAGAGTGGTGGGGTGTGTAAAGGAGGTGGAAATCGTTACATTGAGCCACACCAGATTACCTCCAATTTGGGTTTTGGGTTTTTTGGTGCATGTGTGTCTTTTCATGGTCTTATCAGAGCTCCAAACCTGGTGATGTGATGTTGCATAATAGCAGAGATAAAGCGAAAAAACACTTGTGGCACAGAGCAAGATTACCTATGTGTTTGGAGCAACAGTGGAACATCCGGCTTTAACCAACTGTGCTGAGAAAGAGGATATGTTAAGGAAAGGAAGGGAGGGTAGGCTACCTCTGTACACTTGGCTGATACTCTTCCCTGCTGTGAAAGATGCTGGCAGCAGGGAGAGGGAAAACGTCTGCCTTCCTCATTACACTGATTTATGGCCTGCTCTGCCATGTGGGAGGGGAGAGGCTAGGACGGTCAGATAAGAGCGCGCTACACCAGGCTTACTACTGGAAGTCTGGTTTGCTCCAAATTATGAAGAGCCCTGCGAGGCAGTTTTCAAGCAAGGAATGACTATTTTTTGTAAATGTGTGTTTTTATGTTTTCTGTTGAATACTATTTGATGCTGCTAACAGCACTTATACATTACAACTTGAACTTGAACCATTGCGAGTTATGTGACTATAGAAGTACTCGTGTGACTTCTGCCATTGTTTAAAAACTTCAAGTGGGCATTTCTCAAATCTGCCATTTTGGAGATGAACCGGTGTGCCTCTGAAGTAGCGAAATCACCTGAAGCATACATGCCAAATTGATTTTGGTCATGAAAATTTTTATTTTGATTACTTTTTTTTTATGCAAATAATTCCAAAAATTACCAAAAGTATTTTTGTATTATTTGTTTGACAAAGAAGTTGGTGTTTTCTAGGTCTTCGCATCCTGCTTTCTTCATCGAGGAAAAGAAGAGAAAGTCTGGTGCAGAACATGCAAAAATCTATCGAGAAAACCGGAAGAAGGATCCTGAGAAGTATGAGGCATTTCGCACTCACAACAAGGAGAAGTGCAAAAAGTACCGCAGAACGCTCACAGAGGACCTACAGCAAATTCAGCGAGAGCAAGCGCGGCTTCGGGCTCAGAAGTTCAGGTAAATTAATAAACTTTGAATGGATACAGTCCAAGAACTCAAATTATGCAAAGATTTGGGATCGAAGCTAGGCAGCAGGTGTGTATGTGTGTGTGTGTGTGTGTGTGGGGAGGGGGTGGTGCGTGTGTATGTGTGTGCGGGTGTGTGTGTGTGACAGAGAGAAGAGATAAAGTGAGAGAGAAGGAGAGTTTAACATTTTTTGCAGAGGCTAGGTATTCTGTTTAAAGCTGACTGGTTTGTTTAACAGTGAATGATAAACTGGATTAGTATGTGAAATACATGCCTATATTGAATGTGGTCGTGCTGATATATCTGAATGCACTAAAAAATCTGTGTGTGTGTGTGTGTGGTTTACAGAGATAAGCAGAAAATGCTTGCAAACTTGAGAAATAACAGTGATGACAGAACTCAAGTACCACCACCTAGACCAAAACCGAAGACACGAGAAAGTGTTGCCAAACAGAGAGAGAAATGGCGCCAAGACAAGCAGGCTGAACGTCAAAACTGGTCTGCACAGAAATGGAGAAGACACCGGGAACGCTGCGCAGCTTATAACAAGCAAAGGCGGTTGACAACCAGTGAGTTAAATCTGGTGACAATAGACTGGAAACTGTGCCTATGTACAGTTTTCTCTCTGTCTTGTATCACACTTTGTTTCTACTTCTTTCTTCACTGTTCACCTCTTTCAAATGCAGCTTGTAAAATGGAGGAATGGCAAGGGGTGTATGTGTTTGTTTAGTGTGTTTGTTTTGTCTAAGAGCTTTTAAGTCGGTGTTAAGTCTCACACAGTCATACTCGTAGCACATACAAGGAAAAAAGAAACACACGTTTCATGAAAAATGATTTTAATGCTTGCTTAAAATATATGCTCACTTTTTAATTTTGCATTTGTTTACTGTTTTTTTTAACATTTGTCTGTTGTCAGGTGAGGCAACTGGTATCCCTACAACTTTCTCTGGGACACAGTCTGGGAATCCTGTACTTGGTGTTTCCACTCCAACTACACTGACAGCAACACCAAGGAAAAAACATGATGTCAATTCACCGTCACCACAACGACTGAAAGCAGCTTACAAAGCACGGCTTCATGACCTAAAGAAGTCCAGAACCAGAGATGCAGCATTATTGAAAAAACTGTTGCATGATCTTGTCGACACATCAGTTACATCACACAATGCTGATTTGTATAAAAGAAAGAAGAGTTCCCCAGCATCAAAGACAGCTTTGAACTTTCTGAATGATGTTGCAGTGGACATCCCAGGAAAAAGGTCTGTATCTAAAAAAAACTGGGCAACAAAAGAAAATCTTGCCCAAGAGACTGAGGAGACTGCACAGGGACTTTTGCCAAAAATTCCCTGTCAAAAATGTCTCTCTGAGAACTTTTTATCGTCTCTTGCCAAACAGCATCTTGACATCATGAAAACAAGTTTTCCGTCAGTGTTTGTGTGAGATCTGTGCAAACATTGACTTACAACTTGATGCAGTAAACAAGATCATTACTGCACCGATTGATGGCAGAGATGAGCTGTCTGAAATGAGTCTCTGTCCTCAACCCACACTGTCATGCCTACAGCGCAAGTGTAAACAATGTGGTGTCGAGAAAATCAGGTGTCATATTGACACTCATCTTGTTGACCGTCAAGACCAGGCCAGTCCAGCAAAATGGAAGTCATGGCAAATGGTACAGACAGAGAGAGGGAAACGAAGGGAGCTGATACAAAGAGAAGGAACAGTGAAAACTCTCATTGATGAGTTGCTGAAAGAACTCCATTCCTTTTCTCAGCATCTGTTCACCTTTCGCTGGCAGCACCATCAGTTGAAAACCATCCAGACCTCTCTGCCTCCCAAATGGGCCATTGTCATCATGGATTTCGCAGAAAACTTTCTGTGTCGATACCAAGATGAGGTGCAAAGTGCCCACTGGGGTACAATCAGGTCACTGTTCATCCATGTGTACTCTATTACCAGTGCCCAAACTGTGTGGATCTCGTCACTGATTATTTGATTTTTCTCTCTGATGATCTCAACCATAATGCCCACATGGTGCAGGTCATACAAAAGCAGACCAAACAGCATCTTGCTACCACCATGGGGCAGCTGGATAAAGTGGTCATATTTTCTGATGGTTGTGCTGCACAATACAAGTCAAAACTACCTTTCCACTATCTTGCCAACAGTACTGCTGCTGATGTTGCTGTGGAGAGATGCTATTTTGGAAGTCGTCATGGCAAGAGCCCCTGCGACGCTTGTGGGGGTGTCCATAAAAAGACTGGTCGAAGATGACATCCTTTCAGGATCTGTAATCCAGAATGCAGCATCTATGTACCAGCACTGTTGTGACCATTTTGTTCTTTTGCCAGAGTCAAATCTGTGCTGTCACACCAGGCGTTCCTTCAGACTGATTGAAACAGGAGATATTGATCGCTCTGTACCTGCCTCATCTTTGACAACAGTGCCTGGCACTCGTCAGTTTCACTGTCTGAAAAGACAAGGAAGGAATGCTTTGAAAACTAGGAAGCTGTCTTGCTTCTGCAATGCCTGCATTTTGGACAAGCCAGAAGACTGCGCAAACAAGATGTTTGTTGACACCTGGAAAGTGGTAAAGCTGGGTGGCATCAAATCTGCATCTGTTCAGAATGCATCAGTACCAGATGTCCTACCACGCCTCCCGTATTTTTCGTCTTTGCTGGAGAAGATGAACCAGTGCACCACATTCCAGCAGGTGGAAAAAGTGGTTAGCAAAAGCAAAATCTCCACGTACAGTCTTCCTGATTGTTGGCCAAAGACCATCCTTGATGTCACAGAAGGGAGGATCGATGCAATGGCACTGACCATGCGTCCAGACACAGTGCCACCTCATTTGTATCCCCTTCAAACCACTGCTGATGGCAACTGTCTCCCAAACTGCATCAGCATGCTTGTGTTTGGAGATGAAACACACCAGAAGAAATCAGATGCAGGATTGTTGCAGAACTGGTGCAAAACCTTGAAATCTACACTGAGGGGCGTGGTATGGGGGGCCTGCATGTTGCTGCCAGAGTGGCAACCCTCTCGCCAAATTTCACCCTGGATTGTGAAACGGCCACAGTTCAGCACACTGATGCAGCACTGAAGGCAGAAATCATGCAGATCAAACGTCCAGGTGAGAGCATGGGCCTGTGGCAGCTTGCTGCAGTTTCAAACATCCTTGCCATACCAGTGGATTCGTTTTATCCCAAACTTGGCTGGCGTGATTATCAAGAGTTGAACAGCAGAACACTCTTGCCTCAGCACAAAGAAAGAGATGGCCCTCTTCGTATAATCATGTGGAGTACCAATCGTACCGACATGACTCGAGATCACTGGACAGCCAACCACTTTGTTCCTTTGGTTCCATTAGTTGATCCTGAAGCATCTGTGTCTGTCGAGATCACTGTGGATCCTTCTGTCACCACCAGTTGTGGGTCTTCAACAGAATGGCATGTTGAACCCAATGATTTCTGCAGAGTGGAATGGGAGGGACAAGACTATGTTGCTCAGGTGCTGGAAGTGGACAGGGAGGAAGAGATGGTCAAACTCAGTTTCATGGACTCTCGAAAGGGATTCTATGTCTGGCCCTTGCAGGAGGATCTTTCCTGGGAACGTTGTCCATGTTTTGAAGGAAAAGGTGGAGATGGAGATCAATTGTCTGATGAGCAATCAGAGGATGCAGTTTTTTTAAATTAAAAAGTAGACCAAAATCTGACCTTGATGTCTAATAGGGACATAAAATGAGCTTTTGTTTTGGCATGTGACTGTATTTTGCTCACTCCTGAAGTTGACATTGTGCAAGGTTTCCAGTGATGTGACTGTTGGTTTAATGAATATTGGCATAAATGTTATGAGATGTTCAGTATGCAAATTTAAGTGCCCATGACTAATACTTTTTGAAAAGTCTGTTATGATGATGTTTTTCCATTGACACTGTGTCTTTGTCAGCAGCTAGTCACAGTTAATGCTGATGTTGTTTGGGAAAGTGAACAAAATCAAATGTTTACAAGAATCTTTTTTATTCTACTTTTGTACCATAACAGCATTATGGCTCCATTTTCCTTGTTTCTGATGTGTTACAACTAGTCATCATTTATTGCCATAAAGATGAACCTTGTCTCAGACTGCTTGATATCATAATTTGTGGCATGACAATTTGATGTTTGCTCCTTTATTTGTCTTTGTACATTCAGTTAAATAGACAGAAAGAACAGCTAACAAACCAACCAAACAAAACAATTCTGCCACGTTTTCCTGCGAAATTACATTTGTTAACCAGTAACCTGTTTTAAAGCATTTTGAAAACAAATTTGTCATCAAATGTCAAAACGACATTTAATGTTGCAACTTTCTTTGGTTTCACATTTTCATTTTCCGTTTTCTGTCCGCCATGCACAGTCTTTACTTAAAACTCACCTCTTCCATAACTTACAATTATGCATGTGTGCATGCGCATAGAGCTTTAAGGTTATGGACTATGTAAATCTTTTCATCGTCATCGTCATCATCACCATCATCATGATCATCCTTTCCTTTGTGTGGTTGTATCACATGGGTGCATGCACTTTGCTTGTTTTCTGTTTACATCTTGTAATTATGTTGTTTAACCATAAAATGTATTTTAATATGATTTGTAAGCGCTCTGAGCTTATCGGAGAGAGCAGGTGCCCTAAATGTACGCATTATTATTGTACTGTTACTGTCAAACTGTTTCTGTTCATTTTGATCATAAATAATCTAATCCCTGTCAGCAAATGAGCAGTTTGTTGAGTATGTCCAACAGTGAGGCCATAACAACTGTCAGATGGGTTCTGTTTAAGGTGTCTACATGATCATTGTGACTTATTTAGCTTGTTTTATAGGCCTTTATGTGTAAAATATAATAATGACAATAGAACTGTACTCAAAGGAAAACGTATGTCCATATTTTTAATGACTGTTGTTATTTCTGCATTGTTGGGAAATACTTGGGTATGTCCAATGCAACATCATAACAACTGTCAGATAAAAATGCCATATCATGGTAACAAGGCTACTGTGGGTCCTATACTTGGTATCATTACATGAAATGCACCCTCAACAACACAGAAAATCGTCAAAAAATGCCATATCATGGTAACAAGGCTACTGTGGGTCCTATACTTGGTATCATTACATGAAATGCACCCTCAACAACACAGAAAATCGTCAGAGGATGCAGTTACTGTCTTATTTTCAACTGAGCAATAAAGAACAAATCAGTATGTCCGATGGTTGTTATGTTGGACATACCATCTCATGTGAAACTTGATCTTAAACTGCACAGATGCCTTTTCTTTTGGAATGAAATTAAGCTGTAATATTCAGTCTTACTTCCACCGAAACAATTATGCTGTATAACAGACATTCAAATAGGAATATTGATAAAATTGAATGTCCAGCATAACAACCGTCAGATGCTTGTTATGATGCCTTATCGCATTACTAGCGGAACATCGATGCATGAGTTATCTTTGTATGTATGTTGTTATGACCCTTAAACATCAGTTGTCCTTTGGACAAAATTGCTGTTAATAAAAACTATTTTGAAAAATCCACTTTTTGTTGTTTTTTTTTTAACGACTCTTTGTCACTTGCTCATATCTGTGTAATTCCAGTGAATCACCTGCAAGTTGGGAAATGGAACACTTGAACTGAGTAAGAAAGAATTTCTCCATCACCAGGCACTTGATAGATGATTCTAAAGAAGAACAGACCCTTCAGTCAGAGCAGTGGTTTCAAAGCGAGGTGGCTGGAAAAAGCAGTGGGCTAGTCCTGTCCAGAAGATCCACCTCATTGGACATACATGTGTTTCAACCTCAAAAGACACTGACACAGTGCTCAGGATTTAACAAGCAGCGTGAACAGATTTCTTTTACCATTGAAGATGCTGCTATTTATCATTCTTGGATCTTTATGATGTTTTAAAACAACAGGACCGACACAAGTCTGCATATCCACTGATTGGTAATATTATTTTACATCATGAACTTTCATGCATATATTAGATGGATTGTTGTCAGGAATATAAGCTTTTTCTGCGGCATACAGACTCCAACTTTGACTGTATGCACATCTTTGTATTTCATTTCAATGTGGATCATAGTCTAAAAAAGAAAAAGATGATTTGACAGTTCATCTTCTTGTGTTAGTTTTGTGTGTGTGTGTGTGTGTGTGTGTGTGTGTGTGTGTGTGTGTGTGTGTGTGTGTGTGTGTGTTATTTAGGCTGTATCATGGAAGAAGAAAGCCTTGAAGTTTAACACACAATTGATATGCAAAACTTGAATTATTTATTTTTAAGAACAGAAGAAACAGTTTCTTCTCATGGAGATTTCCAGAACAATTGATGTGTATTTTTGTTTAGTTTTCCAGTTGTATATTCATGCATTATGCCAGTGTGGCAAAGTGGTCTTAGGGCATAGGCAGGAGCCCAATCGAAACCAAGGATTTTCAATTCGATCCTAAAATGCGTAGGATGTTCAATCTTAACTTTGTGCCTGCCACTTTGCACAGACCTTTCATGCAGACTAAATCTGGTGGGTATTGTGGATCAATAGAGGTAGCAGAGACAACAAGCAGCCAGTGCTCAGGTCAGCCAGGCAGACAGTTTGAGACCAGACCAAAGTTGATGTTTCTCTTCTCTTTTATGTCAGCAAGCATCTGTCAGCGAGGAACCTGTCAGCAAGAACAACCCCGAACACACACACACACACACTCTCCTTTTATACATGTTCGTCGTCAATAGATCTAAGGACCAACACTACCACATCGCCGAAAAACAAAACAAAAAAAAAACCCACTACCACATCATCCTAACAACATGTCATCGAAGCAAAAGTAATACTATAACAAACTGTCGATAAACTCAGTATAATTATCTAATTCTAACCAACAGCTACCCTCCGGGGGTTGCGACCTTGTCGTGGTCGGAGGGCTTGCGCGGTCCAGTGATCCCTTAGGCTTTGCTGGCGGGGGCATCAATACTTTTGTCAACCTCGGGTGATGTCGATGGAGGAAGGACTAGCGCACAGCCCAAACACACTCACAGCTTGCTTACAATCTCATTCATATATCATGCATTCGTCACATCACCACTAGTAAAGTCTATAACTTTACTACACATGATCATAGAACGAAACATCAATGCATATGGAATCAAACAAAATAAAACATTCTCTCTTTCCTGAACTTCACAAAATCATTTATCTAAAACATCATTAACTAACCCGGGTATAAACAGATTTCTACTTTACCTGGCCAGGTGATCTTAACTATTCACGAATCACTGTCTTTTCTTTTCTTTCCTTTTTCTTTTCACTGTCACTTTCACAACACGACACAACTGCTGGCACTGGTTTTGGTCTGATGGCGCCTGGTCAGGTGAGACTGTTGGCGTTGGTCTGTGGTTCTGCTTGGCGAAGTGACGCTGCCAGGTATGAGGTCGAACCCCCGGTTAGGATAGAACAGTGACTATCAACATCGATCTGTTCTCCTTTCTTTCTTCCTGCATTAACGCATTGCACTCTCTCTCTCTCTCTCTCTTCTAGTCTGCTCTTATCAAATGGACATGGTTGCTTTTCTTTTCTTTTTTTTTTTCTTTTCTTTCTTTTCTTCTTCATTAATTAGCAACTCTCTCTCTCTCCACATCTCTCCTCAGTCCTTCCTCTGCAGACTATCTCATGCTAATCTCTCAACTTGGTTCTCTTCTCTCCTCCCCTCATCTCTCTGCTTTTCTCTCCTCAGAGATTACACTCAGACCTCTCTCTCTCTCTCTCTCTGTTCGTTCTCCCCCCGTTCTCCCTGTTCGTTCTCATCTCCCTGCCTTCCTGTAGGCGAGAGCCTCCTTCCCCGAACTTCTCCCTCTCTCTCTCTCTGTCTGTTCGTTTTCCTCCTTCGTTCTCTCACTCTCACATCCTCTTTATTCGTTCCGATCTGTCCAAAAAGGGCGAGTACCATTGGTCAGTATTTTTACCGCCCTGACACCCGAAGTTATCTCCCTCTAATTCCATTGGATATTCAAATCATGACAGTCACGCCGACACGCCTTACTCTCTGTGGTGGTCAATTGGTCATCTAATTGATTAGCTAGATTTCACCCCCACCACACACTACCTTCCCCCCTTTCCTACTTAACTGGTGCCGTGTGGCTTAAGTCGTGGACACTGGTCAACCTAAAGTGGCTAGCTGAGTCAAGGTAGGCGCCACGACGTCTGAGTAACAATGACGCTGGTTCCACAAAGTGGCTAGATGAGCCTGAGCTCGGCTCTGCGACTCGTCTCGCTAGACATCGAGGCGTCGGTCAAAACGGCTTAGTCAGTCTGGGTGGGTCGGACCGTCTCGGTGAAACCTCTCCACTAAGCTTAATTGGCCGGATCCGAACCATGGGCCCGTCTACGTGGCGCCAAGATGTCTGCGTTTGGACTTATGTCCAGACAAATTGGTTGGCGACTCCCCAAGTTGGGTTGTTTCCTTTTTTTGTCCGTGACAATTTCCCCCTTGCAAAAGACCATGCTCCGCATTGTCTCAAAACAACGGTACAAAAAAGACAACAACCGAATTTGCTGACCACAGCTACACGTGCAAAGTTTTTAAATACTTTACCACCAACGGTTTATAAGTTATAAAATACATCATTAGTGAATACCACTCCAATGAGTTATCAGTGACGTGCGCTCTTGCGTTATTTCAACTCATTTTATAACGACCTCTGTGCGCACTTATGCAATCCCCCTACCTGCGGATTTGCCACATCTTCTTTTCACAATTCTTATGAAAAGCACAATATAATATGATCACGATCCATGACACTTCACTGAGGAATCTCCATCCTCACTTATTGCAAATAATGCATCACTACACAAGCGACTGTATGCTCCAAGCATAACTACATCCACATGAACAAGTCTCACAAATAAAATATGAACAAGTCTCACACACACAAAAAAATATGAACCATAGCCAACTGGGAATGAACCCATATCCAATCAACATAACTGTCATCAACACATATTATCAACAAAGCACCCCGGATATGACTGACTTCCTCTGAGTTGCAGCTTGCTAGACTACACGGCTTAAATAGTCAGCTCCGACATTCTGTCGACCGGGAATGTACTGCACTCGGTACCTGTAGGGCTGCAGTGCCATTGCCCAACGCAGAACCCTGCTGTTTTTCAGCTGTGCCTCCTGCAGGAATTTGAGTGGTTGGTGATCTGTCTCTATCACGAACTCTTTCCCATACAAGTATTTGTGGAACTTCTGCACGGCCCACACGACAGCTAAACACTCCTTCTCCACCGTTGCGTACCCTTCTTCACACTTTGTCAACTTCCTGCTAGCATATCTCACAGGAAACTCGACCCCTTCATGCTCCTGTAACAATACTGCACCTATCCCACCACCTGATGCATCTGTCCGCAACAAAAATGGTTTGGACATATCTGGTAGCTTCAAGATGGGACGGGAACCTAGTCTCTCCAACACTGTCTGCAGTGCGTGCTCTGCAGCGTCTGACCATTCGACCACTGCCGGTTTTCCCTGCTTTGACCAAATCACTGAGAGGACTCGTGATTGCAGCAAAATTTGGGACAAACTCCTATAGAACCCAATAAAACCTAGCAGACTCCTGACTTCTGTTTTGGTCTTTGGCCTCTCTGAATTCATCATCTTCTCCACCTTT
Source organism: Conus ventricosus (assembly GCA_018398815.1). NCBI lineage: Eukaryota > Metazoa > Mollusca > Gastropoda > Neogastropoda > Conidae > Conus > Conus ventricosus. The sequence goes on along the minus strand of CM031618.1, from coordinate 7,856,845 downwards.
CCTCTTTCCGGCTGCTTTGTGTCGCCTCCGACAACAAAACCTAGGACTCCAACTGTCTAGCCCTTCATACAGTGACACATCCCTGTATGACTCTTCTGGAAACTTAGGCAACAAATCTCCCCTTCTTCTGCTGGGTCTCTTTCACCTCATCAATGATTGCTACTGCGCCTATGTGCTGAGTCTCACGCTGAATATATTTGCGGAGAAAAATTCGCATGGAAAAAGTTTTAGTTTCCCATTCACATCAATTCGGTAATCCCGACCGACCCTTTCAGTGATGGTGAATGGTCCTTTCCAATGCATCAGCAGCTTGCTGTGACCCGTGGGAAGCAGTACCAGGACTTGATCTCCCGCCTTGAGGGATTGCTTCCTTACCTTCCTGTCATATCGCTTCTTCTGAACGACCCTAGCCTTCTGCAAACTTTCCTTTGCAACCTTACATGTCTCATACCTGTGCCCACCTTTGGAACAGGGCGAGATAGGGCCAATCAAATCAACAGCCACTCTCCTGAACGGTGTGTCAATTAAAGGGGGATGTTTAAGAGGCGCCTTCCTCTTCACCCCTCTTGTGGCTGACCTTTGACACACGTCACATGACATGCAGAACCCGCTTTATGTCTGCCATTGCTCCTGGCCAATGAAAGTCATCAAAGACTCGGTTAGCTGTTTTGCTGGTGCCGAGATGACCCGCCATGAGCGACTCGTGACCCACTGACATGACAGTGTCACGATAACCTGCTGGTACCTCTAACTGAGTGGTCACCTTACCTGTCTTCCCCTTGGTGAACACTCGGTACAACAGCCCGCCTTTCACAAGAAATTCTGTCTCACCTCCTCTAACCTCCTGTTTCTCTCCACCTCTTTGCCAACTCCCAAGACTTCACGAGCGAAGGGTCTTGTTCCTGCGCTGCCCTAAACTCATCAGGCGACACATCTATGCCTGACTTCCTTGCCGGAACGACTAACGGTTTATCAACCTTTTCCTCCTTCTTGCTCCGTGTCTGAACTGCTGCCCCTGTAGCAGTCAACAACTCAGGATCCCCTGGATCCCTCGCACCTGGAATATTTCCGATGATCAAATCATGAAGGGGTTTCTCCATCACCAACGCAGACAACTCGCCTGAGAAGTAAGGGGTACGTACTTCTATCTTAGCAACTGGAAACTCCCTCACAGTGCCATCGATTAGAGTACAGGTCTGGATTTGCCCTGTCAAATCCCCTTTATCGACCAGCGTTGTTCGTACTACACCGCATGAACAACCAGTGTCTCGTAACACTTTCACCCTCTGCTGGCCAATCCACCCTTCTTCCACTGGTAACGAACCACTCAGCCTAGTGCCCTCCATCCCTGACACTGACTGCTGTCCAGTGCTAGCCATAGGCTGCACTCCACCCTCTTCAGACTGAATCCCTTTTGGTTCCACTGCAGGTCGTTTCCCTTGACGACCCTTATCCACCTCTTGCAAGGCTGCTGCCTTCTGGAACCTCATGCGACAATCCCTCGCCACATGTCCCTTCTTGTGACAAATGAAACACCTAATGTCCCTTTGCCCTTCCTTCTGCCCCACCACTGGGTTTGCAGACTTTGCAGAAAACTCTCCTAGTCTCCTTGCACTCTTCTCACCTGTGCCTAGCACCTGTTTCTCCTGCACCTTTGTGCCCAGACGTGCCTCTCTATACACCTCTGCGAACTTCAACAACTCTCCTGCTGTCTCTGGCTGTCTCTCTTTCAAATGTATGGTTAACTCAGGGCCGCAACCTGACAAAATCTGTTCCTTCATAACTAGCTCTTTCAACTCAGCGAACTCCTTCTTTGTACCACTCAACTCTAACCATTTCTCAAAATAGTGATCTAGACGTGCACCAAACTGAGTGTACGTCTCACCTGCTTGTAATTTAGCTGAACGAAATTTCTTCCTGAACCCCTCCTCTGTGAGGTCAAATCCCTTCATCAATGATTCCTTCACAGCGCCGAAATCAGATTGGGTGTCTGCTGGCAATGCAGTGAAAATCTGTAATGCCTTACCCGTCAATAGCGCTGACAAAATGACTGCCCACTCTTCTGGAGGCCAACCCTGACTGGTCGCAAACGTTTCGAAACGACTGATGTATGCATCAATCGAATCGGTTCCTTCCAGAATTTTGGCAACTTGGGTCGGGGAGCGTAACTGCGCACAGAGTCACTGGAAACTGAACTCCCATCCTCGGTGTCTCCCTTTGCATTCTCACTTTCTCTAGCTCTAATTGAACCTTTAATCTTTCTGTTTCTTCCCTAGCCTGATTATCATTAGCCTGAATCCTTAATCTTTCTGTTTCCTGCCTCATTCTTTCTGTCTCTTGCGCCTGCCTTATTCTTTCTGTTTCCTGCGTTTCGCTAGTTTTAGTCCTTTCCTGCTCTGCTAATGCTATTTCTACTGCGACGCGTCGTCTTTCCGCGCGTTCGTCTCTTTCCATCTTTTGTTGGTTTTCAACGAATGCACGCAACTCATCTCCTGAGTAACCTAGATCACGAGCGACGCTCACAAGTTGTTCAATAGGGGTGTTCTTTTCTTCCGCCATTATATCTCTTTCTTTTTTTTTTTTTTTTTTAACAAGATTTTATTACTACGACAGCCAAACTGGTGGTTACCGACACGAGTGACGTAATAGCACAATCCTATGAATGATAATATTAGCTTGGGACAACGTAGTTAGTTTTTATAAGACGCCCAGCGCCTGACCCAACTATGAGAGCGAATTATAGGCAATCTGTGCGAAATGAGTACTCTGGGGCTGAAATGCCAAGCCTAGTATTAACTATCTTGGAAGCAATGCCAAGCCTAGTATTTAACTATCTTGGGAACATACAGTAAGACAACCCCTTGTCTTAGGATTACAATACTTGAATCCCACCCAGCTTCCTCTCTGAGAAGTTGAACAATTATAATAAATGGGCCAGAATATCCTGGCAAGCTCGCCAATAAATTGTCAACCTCGGGTGATGTCGATGGAGGAAGGACTAGCGCACAGCCCAAACACACTCACAGCTTGCTTACAATCTCATTCATATATCATGCATTCGTCACATCACCACTAGTAAAGTCTATAACTTTACTACACATGATCATAGAACGAAACATCAATGCATATGGAATCAAACAAAATAAAACATTCTCTCTTTCCTGAACTTCACAAAATCATTTATCTAAAACATCATTAACTAACCCGGGTATAAACAATTTCTACTTTACCTGGCCAGGTGATCTTAACTTTTTCACGAATCACTGTCTTTTCTTTTCTTTCCTTTTTCTTTTCACTGTCACTTTCACAACAACGACACAACTGCTGGCACTGGTTTTGGTCTGATGGCGCCTGGTCAGGTGAGACTGTTGGCGTTGGTCTGTGGTTCTGCTTGGCGAAGTGACGCTGCCAGGTATGAGGTCGAACCCCCGGTTAGGATAGAACAGTGACTATCAACATCGATCTGTTCCCCTTTCTTTTTTCCCTGCAATAACGCATTGCACTCTCTCTCTCTCTCTTCTAGTCTCTCTTATCAAATGGACATGGTTGCTTTTCTTTTCTTTTTTTTTTTTCTTTTCTTTCTTTTCTTCTTCATTAATTAGCAACTCTCTCTCTTCTCCACCATCTCTCCTCAGCCCTTCCTCTGCAGACTATCTCATGCTAATCTCTCAACTTGGTTCCTTCTCTCCTCCCCTCATCTCTCTGCTTTTCTCTCCTCAGAGATTACACTCAGACCCTCTCTCTCTCTTTTCCTCTGTTCGTTCCCCCCCCGTTCTCCCTGTTCGTTCTCACTCCCTGCCTTCCTGTGGGCGAGAGCCTCCTTCCCCGAACTTCTCCCTCTCTCTCTCTCTGTCTGTTCGTTTCCTCCTTCGTTCCTCACTCCACATCCTCTTTATTTCGTTCCGATCTGTCCAAAAAGGGCGAGTACCATTGGCCCAGTATTTTTTACCGCCCTGACAAACCCCAAGTTATCTCCCTCTAATTCCATTGGATTTTTCAAATCATGAACAGTCCCCGCCGACACGCCTTACTCTCTGTGGGTCAATTGGTCATCTAATTGATTAGCTAGATTTCACCCCCACCACACACTACCTTCCCCCCTTTCCACTTAACTGGTGCCGTGTGGCTTAAGTCGTGGACACTGGTCAACCTAAAGTGGCTAGCTGAGTCAAGGTAGGCGCCACGACGTCTGAGTAACAATGACGCTGGTTCCACAAAGTGGCTAGATGAGCCTGAGCTCGGCTCTGCGACTCGTCTCGCTAGACAACGAGGCGTCGGTCAAAACGGCTTATCAGTCTGGGTGGGTCGGACCGTCTCGGTGAAACCTCTCCACTAAGCTTAATTGGCCGGATCCGAACCATGGGCCCCGGTCTACGTGGCGCCAAGATGTCTGCGTTTGGACTTATGTCCAGACAAATTGGTTGGCGACTCCCCAAGTTGGGTTGTTTTCCTTTTTTTTTCCGTGACAACTTTAAGAAGGCTGGGTTTTTTTTTTTTAAACTGCTTCTAGGGCCAAAAAGCCAAGATGCTGTCTGGCCTAAGCATAACGTGGTAAGGAGTTGATGCCCCTGGTAGGGCCCTTTCCCCTGTCAGATAGGCTAAGGTGAGGATCCTGACTAAGAGTAACCCGCCCTTTTTTCCTTTTCTTGTTTTCTGCCTTCCTTATTTTGGCCCTTTTCTATCTTCGTCTCCCCCTTTAAGTCTTCTTTTCCACACTCCTTTTCTCTCTGTGGTCTCCTTAAGATCCGCCGCGTTTGCCGTGCGGTGCGACCTGTGTCCCGGAGGGGGGTGAGATCCTGGTGATTGAGAGGGGCCCGCGCTCTCAACACATTTACTTTGGCTCGGACCCCTCCTAGACAGGAGTACACTTTGGCCCGGGTGTACTAATCGGCTCCCCTTTTGGGGCTGGGTCAAGACAGGCAGTTTCCCTGCTGGCCAAGTAAACCCCTGCAGTGCTCAGCTCCTGTTCCCAGGAGTTGAGCATGATCAGAAGGGATAGGGTTGGTAGTTTCTGTTTGTCGTATTTCTCTCCCGAAGCCTGGAAGGGGGCAAGACATTGGTTTCTTGGCCCTGGCCCCTTAGTTGGACTCCAAGGTGGGTGGGTAAGCGAGAGATGAAGCATAATAAACACAATATGGCTTTTTCCAAAAACATTCCCCCCAAAAGGAAGAGGAAGGCAGCATCCCCTATTTCAGGGGATTGTCAAACAGACAGTGATTCCGATACAGAGGTTAGACAGAAGACAGGTTTCTGGGCTTCCTGGCTCGTGATGGAGGGGACGGAGCAGGAAAGACCCCTTTCAGCTCTGAGCCCTTTTGCCATACAAAAGGGCTTTCAAGGTATAGCAGGTGACCCTCGGTCCATCAAGAGGTTGAGGAATGGTTCGTTTCTTATTCACTGTAAATCACAACAACAATCTGAACAGCTGCTAAAGGCAACAAAACTAGTGGACAGGGAGATCAAGGTGACTCCCCACAAACAATTGAATTCATCGAAAGGCGTGATTCGCTGCCGGGATTTATCTGGTGTCTCAGAGGCAGAGATCAAATCGGAGCTGGCGTCCCAGGGTGTGACGGAGGTGCGCAGGGTGACAGTAAAGAAGGGTGCAGAAAGAGTGGCCACCAACACCCTCTTTCTGACATTCTGCAACCCTGTGCTGCCTCCGGTCATCAAAGTAGGCTACCTGAATGTTCGTGTTCAGCTGTATGTGCCGTCCCCGTTGAGGTGCTTCAGGTGCCAGAGGTTTGGCCATGTCAGGGACCGCTGTTCTGGGCAGGAGGTGTGTGGTATTTGCTGCAAGGCAACCCATGATGGGCCGTGTCATGATCCGGCACATTGTGCTAACTGCGGTGGCGACCATCCCTCCTCTTCACGAAACTGTCCTCTTTGGATTCAAGAATCTGCTATACAACGCATCAAAACGGAAAAGATGATCTCGTTTTTTGAAGCCCGGAAACAGGTTGTGGGCAGTCAGACGCCGACAGCTTCTTCCTATGCTTCGGCTGTAAAGAAAGTTCCCACAGTCCCTACTCGGTCAGTCTGCTGCCAGACTGATGAATTCATGTTTTCGAAGACATTGCAAGTAAGATCTGTCAGTTCTGGTGGTAGCAGGTCCACCACCTTCCAACCCAAAATGAATGCCCCTGGTGAGGCAAAAAAATCCGCCACCCCTCAGACTGCCCAGCAGTCTACAACATCTGCTGCTGGGCAGATTAAAAAACCAGCACCCCTACCTCGAACTCCTCTGTCCAGTGCCCGTGCGGACAAGGGAGTTCAACCCAGTGTGGAGATGGTGGAGATGAGGAAGAAACCTCCACCATCTCCCAAATCCAGACCTTCTTCGCCTGTTGGCAAGTCTGCCAGCAGGTCTGTAGACCAACACACTCCAGTGAAACTAAATAACAAATTCACTCCATTGGAAGCAGACGTTGAGGAGGAGATGACCTGATCTCTCTCCTTTTCACCCTCTGCACCATGGATAGTACAATATTCCATTGGAATATTCGTGGACTAAATTCCAACTTCGAGGAGCTGCAGCTTCTGTGTCAATCTATAAAACCTTCCGTCGTGGCTCTTCAGGAAACCCAAATTCAAAGCCAGAAGACCTTTACTCTTTCTGGCTTTAATATTCTTTCGAAACCTGCACAACCATCCACGTTGGGACTGTCGGGCGGTGTTGCCCTTCTCCTACACAAAACTTTGTTGTATAGTCCTGTCACTTTGTCTACCTCCCTTCAGGCTGTAGCTGCGAGAGTCACTCTCCACAAGACTGTGACAATCTGTTCCCTTTATCTCCCACCTTCTGTCCCGGTTTGTCGTCAGACCTTGTCAGTCTGATAAGAGAACTTCCTCAACCTTTTTTGCTGTTGGGTGACTTTAACGGTCACAATCCTCTTTGGGGTAGTGTCAGTACGTCATCCAGAGGTCTGCTAATTGAGGATGTCCTTTCGGATTTGGATTTGTGTTGTCTGAACGACGGATCTGCAACTTACCTCCACTCTTCCACAGGTTCACTTTCGTGTTTAGATTTGTCGGTTTGTGACCCCTCGCTGGTCCTGGACTATGAGTGGTCTGTCCATGACGATCTGCACGGAAGTGACCATTTCCCTGTCCTTCTACAACCTGTAATAACTGAACACGTCTCTGTCTCTCAACATCTAAATTATAAGAAAGCAAACTGGGATCTATTTGCAGCCACTATTTCTAGGGAATTCCAGGACACTGATTTTCTTCAGAGTCCGGATCCAGCAGAATCACTGACTAACACTGTGATCAAGTGTGCTAAAGCTTGTATTCCAGTGTCTTCCGATAAACTTCAAATGCCAAAAACACCCTGGTTTGATTCAGACTGCCAACAAATTTCCAAAGTTAGAAAACGGGCTCAGCGTCAGGTGTACCAACGACCTTCGGGTCCCAACGCTCGAGCCCATCAGAAACTCCGTGCCAAATCGAGACACACTTTTAAAATCAGTAAACGTCGGTCCTGGAGAAGTTTCTGCTCCAGGCTGACATCGAAAACTTCCAAGAAAAAAGTGTGGAACATCATTAGGAAAATCAAAGGGAAGAACACCAACCCCTCCATTCATCACTTGAAACTTGCTGATGCTCTGATCACTGACAAACAAGCTGTTGCCAATCTGTTGGCCTCCACCATCCAACAGAACTCCTCATCTTCAAATAAATCTGCAGTCTTTTTAAGAAACAAAGAGATTAGAGAGAAATCTTCATACAATTTCACATCAGACAACTCCGAAACCTATAATCTTCCTTTTTCAACCGTTGAACTCAAATTAGCTTTACAAACCTGCACTGATTCTGCCCCTGGTCTGGATGACATTATCAGGTTGTGAAACATTTTCCAGAAAGCTGTCTCCAGACTCTTCTCCAAGTTTATAACCATATCTGGACCACAGGATCCTTTCCGCCCTCCTGGCGGAAAGCCCTGATCATTCCCATTCCAAAGCCTGGAAAGGACCTTACCAACCCTTCCAACTATCGCCCAATTGCTCTGACCAGCTGCCTCTGTAAGCTGATGGAAAAGATGGTCAACTCCCGTCTGATGTGGAAGCTGGAAACCGATGGTCTTTTGGCCAGTGAACAGTGCGGTTTCTGGAAGTACCACTCGACGGTTGACCATCTAATCCGTCTGGAAACCACCATCCGCAACGCCTTTGTTAATAAGCAGCATGTGGTTGCTATCTTTTTCGACCTCGAAAAGGCGTACGACACCACGTGGAAAGCAGGAATCCTCATGGACCTGCACAGACTTGGTTTTCGGGGTCACCTGCCTCTGTTCATTCAGAACTTTTTAGCCGATCGACAGTTCCAGGTGCGTGTTGGCACCACTCTCTGACATCCATGGGCAGGAGTTGGGTGTTCCTCAGGGAGCATCCTTTCTCCAGCCCTTTTCAGCATTAAAATAAATGACATTGTCCAATCAACCAGCCGCCGTGGCGAAGTGGTTAGCGTCGCGGACTCCCAGCTGGGAGGTCGTGGGTTCGAATCCCATCAGAGTCATGTGGGTTTTTTCTGCCCCGACCGGCTCCTACCCAGAGTTGAGTTTGCTGCGGACTCAGTTGGGAAGACTGGGACCACACAGTCGAGTTTCATCCACTTAATGGATGCGTTTCTGAGAGTGTTGCTCAAATTTCCTGACCAACACTGCAGGTGCATGTATCTCTCGGGCCTGGTTGACGCCAGGATATATTATGAAAGGAAGCGTAGAGTACAGCCCTGTCATGTAGTCTCCGACCGAAATGGAAATCCGTAGCATCATCTTAATCATCCTCATTCCCATTGATCAGCATTAAAAAAAAAAAGTCTCAAATTCTGTGGCCCTTCATGCCCTGCTGTCATGGTGACCTCAATTTCGATGTCCTCTCCACGTCTGTGGCCTTGGTTTGCTTCCGTCGGGGTCACCGGTATCGGCGAGTCCCTAGGGGCTGTCGTTGGACGGACGTGGTGGCGCCCTCCGGAGGGAGAGCTCACTCACGCCGGCTCCGCGACTAAGCAATTATTGTCGTCAGTAGGGGGCTTAGTAGGTGGTGTCCTGCGTATGTTAGATCAGAACAGGCGCCACTGAACACCACCGAAGTGACTCGGCAGCAGTGCAGTGTCTCCTCCGGTGGGTTGCCTCTTGACGACTTGACATTGACTGCTCCCTGTGGATTGCTGGTGCCGGGGCTGCGGCGGGGCCGGCCGGGCTATGGCTGTGGACGGGGTGTCGGAATGAGCGGTGTGGGTGCACTGCCTCTGAGGTGGCGCAGAGGATGGGACAGCAAAAAAAAAAAAAAAAAAAAAAAAAAAAGACATTGTCCAATCGGTAAGCCAGGGCACCGAGTCCTCTCTGTTTGTTGACGACTTTGCGCTGTATGCAGTTGGAGCTTCTTACGCCAGCGTACAGCGTCGACTCCAACTTTGTGTCAACAGAATCCAACAGTGGGCTGAGGAAAGCGGGTTTACCTTCTTCCGTACCAAAACTCAGTCAATTCATTTCCACAATTTTCGTCGATTCTTTGCTGATCCTGAAATTCGTCTGGACAAGTCCACCATTCCAGTTGTAAAAGAAGCCAAATTCCTGGGAGTTATTTTTGACCAAAAACTCAACTTTCTCAGCCACATCAAAAACCTCAAAACTTCTTGCCAGAAAGCTCTGAATATTCTGCGGGTCGTAGCGCACACCGACTGGGGTGCTGATAAGAAAACTTTGCTGAACCTCTACAGAGCCTTGGTCCGTTCCAAACTGGACTACGGTTGTGCTGTGTACGGCTCTGCAAGACCCTCTTACCTCAAACTCTTGGACCCTATCCATCATCAAGGGCTTCGTCTCTGTCTTGGAGCATTCCGCACCACCCCTGTGTACAGCCTGTACGCAGAGGCGGGTGAACCTTCACTGTCCAACCGCAGGCTGAAACTGTCTTTGAATTATTATATCCGACTGCTTTCAGAACCGCAGAATCCTGCCTATGACTGTGTTTTTGACCCTCCGTTCCAAAGTAAGTTTGAAAACAACCCGAAATGTATTCCGCCGTTTGGTCTTCGTATGCGGCCTCACGTGCGGAATGCAGGTCTAGACCTAGGAGTTGTGTCGGATTTTTCCAAGTTTCCGGATCAACCTCCGTGGACCTTTTTCACACCAGAGATTCGTTTCGATCTTGCAGCTTTTCGTAAAGAGTCTACCAGCTCTCTGGCATAAAAGGCGTTGTATGCTGAGCTCTGTTCGAAATTTCCATCCTGTCAAAAAGTTTCACTGACGGTTCCAAGTCTGAGGATGGAGTGGCCTGTGCAGCCTACTGCCCTGGGGCTCCTTCTCAGATACTGTTGGAACATATCCATTCCGATGCTTCTGTCTATTCTGCTGAACTTACTGCTCTGGTACTGGCTTTGAAGATAATCTCACATTCTTCGAAGAGGGTCTTTTCTGGTTCTGTCGGATTCGCTGTCAGCTTTGGAGGCCATAGCTGGCCGCAACCTTCAGCATCCAGAACTTTTACTTTTTTAAAAACTTTTTAGCAAGTTGAAGGCGGACGGTTACAACATTACTCTTGCTTGGGTTCCTGGTCATGTTGGCATCGGCGGGAACGAAATGGTTGATCGTTTAGCCAAGAACGCCACAAGAGAGAAACTGTCCAATGTTTATATCCCCTGCTCAGATGTGAAACCCAAATTAACGATTATGTGAGAGACCTCTGGCAGGAGGATTGGAACACACAGACGAGTAACAAACTCTTTCAGATCCGTCCAAACCTTAAGGACTTCCTCCCATCTACGTCGGGAGGTCGTAAAGAGGAAACGGTTCTGTGCCGGCTGCACACCGGCCATTCGTATTTTACCCATTCTTACCTTTTAAAGAATGAAGAAGCTCCATGGTGCATTCCATGTCATGCGCCACTCACAATGAAACATGTTCTTTTAGAGTGTTGGGACTTGCACGATGTGAGACACAAACATTTTACAGCAGAGTCCATGAAGATCCTGTTCAGGGATGTCCCGCCTGATGTGATCCTTGAGTTTTTGAGAGAGATTAACATTTTTCATCTGATTTAAGATTTTACGGAAGAAAGATTTTTAATGCAATTTCTGGTGCGTTTCTAGACGATGTCATTTAATGAGATGTGTGAAAGTTGTTTTTTTTTTTTTTTTTTTTTTTTTTTTTTTGACTGGTGAGTTGATTTTAACGTGGTAACAGCCCTGATGTGGCCCTCTGCGGTCGGCTGGGCTATAAGCAACATTTTCTTTTCTTATCTTAACCAACAGCTATTAAACGAAACTTAATCAAGTTTCCAATGATTTGCTTTCCTTCGTTCCTAAAACAAAATGTAAACAAGTAAATCATCATAGCAACTAAACCTTAGCAACTGTAACGAAACAAAATTAATATTCCCAAATAATTGATTTCTCTTTTTCGATTGATGTATGATTGATGTTCGAACTAAAAAAACAACTTAAATCTTTGCTTGTTTCGATGTAACTTATATTTATCTATCTTCCATGGAAACACATTCTATTTCGGATCTACAATCTAATCTTATGATTGGAGAGCGTTTGACATCATTCCTTTCTTTAAGAGTGATTTCTCTTGTAATAATGGTTGAAAAATCGTAAGTTTTCTTCACTTTTCCACACCAGTAGTGTATTTTTTTGTTTAAATGGTTGGGTTTTTTCCCTTTTTTTTCTTTGATCTTTTACATGATAATGGAAAACATGTCATCGTTGTCAGGCCTTCATGAATATCAGGCACTTATTATGTGGTTGATACTTTCAATTCCAGACGATGGCACATCATCTCAGTGCATTATACCTGACCAATCTTCTCCATTCCCCGATCCACCCTGTCTCTTTCTCTCTCTTGTAGGTCGAAATATTATCAGCAATGCTGATTTTTTTTTTTTTTTTTTACAGAGAATTACCTAGTTGCAAAGTGAGACAACTACAGGTGGAAATCTAAACAAATCTTAAGTAAATGTTAGCGAACTGCCAGGAGAAACGTGGACAAACGAGTCATAAGACAAAACACAACACGTTTCGACCTCTCTTGGCGGTTCGCTAACATTTATGTAAGAGAATTATCTGTTTTTGGAATTATCTGTTTTTGGAATATGTTAACAGATGGTTGTCTGTTGCAGGTCTCACAGGTGACTGGACTGAAAACAGCAGGAGCTCAACCATCCCATCCAGTGACACCAACCCTTGGAATCCATCAGCCACTGTCATCAAATCAGAACCAGACAGTCCAACAGACAGTGGTCAATACATTAAAGCCGAACCAGTTGATGACTATGAGACCAGTGACAGATGTCACCCCTTCCAGTCACAGGACAAAAAGGAAGAGAAAGTGGACATCCACTGTGAACACAGCATCAGTGATGATTCATCTTCCTTGCCGGTTCATTTTCTGAATGCTGTGAATTCTGGATCTGCTGTGACACACTCCTGGAACCACAGCTCGAACAGGAACCTTGATTTCCAGAATGGATCTGTCCGAACAAATGTCAACAGTGATGTCATCAAGACATATGCCTTTGCAGCAAACATTAGCAGTGATACCATCAAGACTGAACCGGAAACAGATGTTGACAGTTCTGAAGATGAAAAACAGGTTGAGGTACGTCAGTCAACAGTTCGGACAAGACATTGCTTGGTCCTTTTGCGTTACTGTTTTTTTAATTTTTTTTTAAGCGCAACTGAGGATAATAAATGCACATTTTGGGAGAAAAAAAAATTGAACTGTTGAAATTTCACGTTTTAGGAAAAGAATTGAAACTGTTAAAAATGTACACATTTTCTGGATGTGAAGAACTACTGTGTGATCAAACCATTAATGCACAGCTAGTGATAATTAATGCACAGCTAGTGATAATTAATGCACAGCCAGTGATAATTAATGCACAGCCAGTGATAATTAATGCACAGCTAGTGATAATTAATGCACAGCTAGTGATAATTAATGCACAGCTAGTGATAATTAATGCTCAAACATTAATGCAGAATTGGAATGTAAAGGGGTATTGTGTGCCATCGAACTGTTAGTGCACAATGGGGGATAATGCACAAATGTTAACATGGTCTGAATGGTACTGTGTGCCATCACACCATGAATTCAAAAGAGATTCTGTGTGCTATCAAACCATGGAGGTACTTCACGTACAAATATTAAGTCACTCTATGCTGTCAGACTGTTTCCTTCATTACACTTGTTACTGATCATGTGTATGGGTTACAAGAGAAGCTAACTAAAGAATGAAGGTATATACTGGTTTGAAATTTTGTTGTAAGTATGGATGATGAAATGGACTTACAAACTTTTGCAACATTTCGAAGGACTGACTGATAAGTGATATTAGCTGATTTATCTTTTTTTTTTTTAAATGATTTTTTTTTTCACGACTGATAGAAATGGGGTAAGTTTTTCTCATGTTGATGGCATGAGTTTTTCTCACATATTAGAAATTGCATAAACGTGGTCTTATGTAGCCATAGACACTTTCAAATTGTAGAAATGGAATGACTAAACGTGTAAGTAGTGGATGTCTACGCTGATTTTTTTTTTTTTCCTGATCTGTTGTGAATCTCAGCACCACTGAATTTGAGGGAATGTCATCTTCTTAAGCAAGTGAGAAGGCAGGGTTGGATGACTCTGCACTCAAATGCATTGTATTCAAACAAAGGCCTCATTCATGTATCCTTCGTAAAGCCTTACATTTGGTTGAAGTGGGGATCTGAGAGAGAAAATGAATCCTAAGAGAGTATGGAGAAATTTGAGTCTTAGAACTGTGAAATCAAAGGTGTTAAGGGAAAAGCCAGTTGAAACAGTGGGGGATCCCGGGGTGTTGATCTTGTGACACATGAGAACAGAAGTAAAGTTGGATTGTTGAGTTTGCTCACTATGGTATGTTTGGCATCTGAATAACTGTTATGAAAGCTTCGCCCTTTTATGGTGGTGGAGTCTGGAATGTGTCAGTAGAGAGCGGTGTCTAACAACATAAGGCCCCATGAACATAGACGTCTCTATGCCTGACGGCAACAGCTCTATCTCATCTGTGATGTCTGGCTTTACAACAATGTCAAAGCATGTTTCTTCTTTCTTTCTTTCTTTTTTGTACTCCCAGTTAACTAGTTCTTATAGACCAGGGAGTACTTTACAATGGGAACGAAGAAATGCTGTCTGTGTGTGTGTGTATCTGTCTGTCTGTCTGTCCGTGGTCAAAATGTGTTCCACTCGCTCCAGACAAAAGTTCTGGGCCCATCTTTCAAAAAAATTTGTAGGCCTGTTCATTATGGGTCATGGATGATGCCCGATGTTGTAGGCCTGTTCATTATGGGTCATGGATGATGCCCGATGTTTTTTTTTTTTTTTTTTTTTTTTTTTTTGCTGTCCCAATCTCTGCGCCACCTCAGAGGCAGTGCACCCACGCCGCTCATTCCGACACCCCGTCCACAGCCATAGCCCGGCTGGCCCCGCCGCAGCCCCGGCACCAGCAATCCACAGGGAGCAGTCAGTGTCAAGTCGTCAAGAGGCAACCCACCAGAGGAGACACTGCACTGCTGCCGAGTCACTTCGGTGGTGTTCAGTGGCGCCTGTTCTGATCTAACATACGCAGGACACCACCTACTAAGCCCCCTACTGACGACAATAATTGCTTAGTCGCGGAGCCGGCGTGAGTGAGCTCTCCCTCCGGAGGGCGCCACCACGTCCGTCCATCGACAGCACCCATGGACTCGATACCGGTGACCCCGACGGAAGCAAACCAAGGCCACAGATGCGGAGAGGACATCGAAATTGAGGTCACCATGAGAGCAGGGCATGAAGGGCCACAGAATTTGAGACTTTTTTTTTTTTTAATGCTGATCAATGGAATGAGGATGATTAAGATGATGCTACGGATTTCCATTTCGGTCTGAGACTACATGACAGGGCTGTACTCTACGCTTCCTTTCATAATATATCCTGGCGTCAACCAGGCCCGAGAGGTACAGGCACCTGCAGTGTTGGTCATGAAATTTGAGCAACACTCTCAGAAACGCATCCATTAAGTGGATGAAACTCGACTGTGTGGTCCCAGTCTTCCCAACTGAGTCCGCAGCAAACTCAACTCTGGGTAGGAGCCGGTCGGGGCAGAAAAAACCCACATGACTCTGATGGGATTCGAACCCACGACCTCCCAGCCGGCAGTCCGCGATGCTAACCACTTCGCCACGGCGGCTGGTGATGCCCGATGTTTTATTTTACCAGAATAGGTGTTACTAACGGCTATAACGGCCCAAAAACGGTTTTTATTCTTTATGGAATATCTCATAACGACGCATGTTTGAGTGTGACATCAAATACATTATGACGGATGTTTGATTGTGACGTTTTTCGGGAAGATAAACTGGGAATACGTTTATATGCTTTGCATCTTTTTTTTTTTTTAAAGGTGGTTCTTCTTCTGGGTAAGATGAAGTGTTTGAGAGAGTTGGGAAAAGCTGGTTGATTTCTCTGAGGCAGGTATTCATGAGGTATTGGGGGAAAGAACCAGCCAAGGGGGTCCAGGTGCTTGTGTTTTCATGGGGGTTAATTTAAGTGGAGCTGTGCCCGTATGATCAACAGTAACATCATACAGTTTACGGTTTTGGTATTGGGTAGAGTGTTCTGCTGCATTTATTCATTAGAAGAAATTGTTTTCTTTATTTCAACAGACACAGGAACTACCAGCATCCTGGTCGATGGATGAAGATTCGCCTGATCAGCCCTCGCCTGTCTACAGCACAGAACAGCCCATGTCGGACAGCACTTCTGGGTCACTGCTGTCTCTGAACACAAGTCATCAGCATTGTTCTGCTACCTCTGTGATCTTCAACAGTGCAGAACTACCTGGGACATCCATGCGTGGAGAGACTCTACACACTGTGTTACCTGTGTCCTCCACACCTGATTCTGGTCAGAAAGATGGGGAGAAAAGCAACAGCGCTATGTGTGTGACGTGTGCAATAAGGCTTTTACTGAGATGTGTAAGTTGAAAACACACAAAGTAGTTCATTCAGGAGAAAAGCCTTTTGAATGTGATGTCTGTGGTAAAGCTTTTACTCAGGCTGGTAATCTGAATAGACACAAGCTGATTCATACTGGGCAAAAACCATTTGTATGTGATGTGTGCAGTAAGGCTTTTTCTGACTCGGGTATCTTGAAGAAACACAAACTCATTCACACTGGACAAAAACCATGTGTGTGTGATGTGTGTAGCAAGGCTTTCATTAGGACTGATGACTTGAGGAGACACAAACTGATTCATACTCGACAAAGGAACTTTGTGTGTAACATGTGCAATATGACTTTTGATCTGGCTGATAGTTTTAAAGCACACAAACTGACACATACCAGACAGAACATGTTTGTGTGTGATGTGTGTTGCAAAAGTTTTTCAAGGGCTGGTCACTTGAAGAGACATAAACTGATTCATACTGGACAAAAACCATTTGTGTGTGACATATGCAGTAAAGCTTTTAATCAAGCAGGTGACCTGAAAACCCATAAACAGATTCACAGCGGATTAAAAGCATTTGCATGTGATATGTGCAGTAAGGCTTTCACAACTGCTGGTCAGTTGAAGAGGCACAAGAGATTTCATACAGGGGAGAGACCTTACAAATGTGCAGACTGCGATGCTGCTTTTAGCATGTCGCGTTTGCTACAGAAACACGTCAGGTCAGTTCACGCAGGTGACAGACGCTACGTCTGCGACACCTGTCGGGAAGCCTTCTCTAACGCTGGTCACTTGAAACAACACAAGAGGATCCACACAGGTGAAAAACCTTACACGTGTCCGGACTGTGGGAAAGGTTTTACCCAGTCAGGTAGTCTGAAGAAACACTGTGTGACTCACACCGGAGAGAGACCCTACACCTGTCCACACTGTCCTGCCACGTTCACCCAGACCAGTAATTTGAACAGACATGTACAAAAAGTACATTAGTCAGGACGTGACAAAACAAACAGAACAACACTCATCAAAAATAGTTTAAAATCTGTTTAGTAAGTACAGTGAATCATTTTGAGGTCTTGGCTGCATGGCGGCTGAACTAAAGTCTTTCCAGGAGAGTCTGTCCGTTTACCTGAAAACTAAGGAGGAAAGATGGATATGGAAATTGGCGATAGTGAAGTTGACCATAGAATGCATAGAATGACAGAGTTGTTTGAACTGTTTTATTAATACACTTTTTTTGTTGTTGTTACTAAATGTGTCACTTTGTTGGCTGGTAATGTCAGATTCATGTGGGTTTTTAATCTGCCAAAATTTGCATCATGCATGTGGAGGCTGCCAAAACTTGTCCTCCTGTTTTTCGTTGCGTTTTTTTTTTCTTTCCCCTCTTATTCGGTGATATTCTCAGTAATATTTTTTATTGTGATCTTTTCATTGAAGCTGACACAGAATCTCATCCTCAGTCGATAAATCACAAAGGCAGTTTTGAAATGAAATGTGTTCAGTTTCTGAGAGTGGAAGGAACAGAGGGTCACATGTCCTCATGGACTGATGGAGGCTTTGTTGTCAACATTCCAAGTCCAGCTTCATTGTCTTAACCCAAAGGATGCCGTCCTCAGAGCGAGATGGATAAAAGCACACCCACTCAGTTTTCTCTCTCTCCAACGAACCACTCAGGGACAGACATTGCTCCACAGAGAAGTGAAACTACCTCCACATGCATGTCTTGCTGATCAACATACACATAAAAAATTTTTTTTTTAAACTGAAACTGATGGCAGGTCTGCAGGCGGTAGCAAGCGGAAGGAAAGAAGGAAGAAGTGATGGTGGGAAGCTGCTTGGATTAGTTGCTCCCTCATTCACCAACACTGGTATATCTGAAACTGCGTGCCCAGGAGCACAAGCTTTGTTTCCTCTGCTTTAATGAACTTATCATTGCTTATGAACTTGTTGCTCTGTCTCTAACGTTAATCTATCTTCCTTCATTTCGCGTTTCTTCTGAGTTCATGTGCTTATCATTGCTCTGTCTATGATGTTAAATTGTCTCTTTCAGCTTCACGTCTAACGGGTTTGTGGCCATACCCAACAAAGTGCTTTCGTGTATTTCTTAAGAGCAAGCAGCCAACATATTGCCCACCTTATGTAGGTGAAATAATTTCACAGTATGATGCCTGTCATCGATAAGATGCTACAAAATTGAGAGATCAAGAAATTCAGTAGGTCCTTGACATCGTTAGACCAAAAAAGAATATCTACATCTTTCAGTGCTCAGACTGGTGTGAATATTGTGATACTGTATCATTTTTAACACAATTTTCAATGCCTCCCTCACCCCCATCCTATAGAACAAGAACAAGAACATATTTTATTGCCATATGAAAACCAGAGGTTTTGCGGGGCACAGATGATCAAGTTAAGACATGCAGTTAAACTGATTCCAGCGTCGTCACATCTTGCAACATAACATGAGTAGCAGAAAGAAAAAGCATCGTGTGTGTCAGGGTCTGATTAAATTTTCTGTCTCCGAAGAGAAAAACACAACAGGATATACTGGGCAAGAACAGGTTGGAAGCAGTCCAATAACATGAGATCCAAGGGTTTTGTCATTTAGTCTGTGGTGGAAAATCTGTTTTTGTGATCCTTGTCATTAGGTCATAATGTTCTTGGTCAAATAATTTGCTGTCATCGAGAAAATGTAGTTCGTCCTCAACAACGTGGCATGTCATGCATAATCTGTCTTCTCTGTCAGTGTTGGTATAACGGCCCCTCTCAATTTGGAGTTCATGGGCGCTTATTCGTTGTCTGGTTAGTGCTCGTCTGCAATCTGTGTCAATGTGTTGCTCCAAATAAGCCGCCTGTTTGTATTTGGTAGCAACTGTGTCATAAAATTTGAGCTTGGGTGTGCTTTTGTTCTTTTGTTTCTTCCAGAAGTCAGCTTCACATTGATTAGAAACTTCGAGCGAGTCACACTCAATGTACCCTGATTTTCCCAGACGTGCTGTAATCGTATTTTTGACAAGGTTTGTCGCATAAACTTCGTCCATTTGCTTTCTTCGGTGTCATGAGAGATCATTGACTGATAAATCTGTTGTTTACAAGTCTTGAAAACGGTCATACACACAAAACTCGTCTGCCTGTCTATACAGGCAGTGTCCGCAGGAGTATCAGCCTGCGTACGCACAAAGAAAGAAAAGGTAAGAGTCTTGGTCTGACTGTAATATGTGTATCCAGAATGCGATAATCTGGGTTATCACTTTAAAAGTAATCGGGAATATCCCCAGTTCGCCCAAAACTGGTAATGTCATAGCTTTTCTATGGACTCTTAATAATTGCCTGCAGAATTTGATGTGTGCATTTTCATATGGGAATTTGTTTGCAAGACAGGTTTTGAAGAAATGCTGCATTTTCTTTTCTTGACATATTTCATCATTGTACTGGTAAGAGGATGGGAACCACACCTCCGACCCATATGTGAAGATGGAAGAGACTAACAAGTCGAATAGGGTTGTAACTGTTCTCATATTTACACTTTGACCATAAAACGTTCTCTTCAAGGTATGTGCAGACCAGTATGATTGGTCTTCAGAGACGCATGCTTTTTACAAAGGAATAAAGCCTTGCCATACGGAGTGCTTCTCCATGCAGGGACCTGTGCTTTTATTCTGAACAAACTGAGCCTTGTTCGTATATTGGCCGAAGAAATTTATGACATTCGGCAGAGGTGATGGTTGCCAAGACGTGGCCATGAAACTGGCATGGGTTCCCCGATGGCAGGGAAGGTGGTGCTTTAGCTGGGATGAAATTGCCATGTCCCATCTGTCAGTCATATACATAAATAATACCAGTTCTCTCTGTATTATGCACATTTTTTTGTTTTTTTAGTGATTTCAAACTTTTATTTATCAATAATATACTGTGTATGTATTCTCTGACATACTAACACACCATGCCTACCTTAACATCAGTTCTGATCATAGTGATGAATAAGGGAAGCATCGAGTCGGTATCCATTTTAGTGGGTATGGAGAAGTAGATTTTGATCTGTTCCAGGTGCACTTTCTCCAGACACTGAAAATTATTCTGAGACACAGTGGTACTTATTGTTGCATGTTGTACAATAACTTAAGATCATAACAAGACTCATGCAGCTCAGTTTTTAGATGCTTGCATTTTATTTGAAGAGAAAGTTTTGAGGGCCCATCTTTTTCAGATTTTCTATGTGTTTCATCCTCTTAAACTGCCCACCAATAATCAAGTAGTGACATCATCGTATGAGGGAGAGGGGAGTGGGGGGACAATATTTACTTCTGAACTCATTGTAACCCTATGGAAAATCATAGCACTTTAATCCCAAGCAAAAATCATCAGTAGAAAAAGCTTAGAAGAATTGAAACAGGCTGGGCTTGTGTAAACCCCATCACAGATCATTTTGATAAAACTTTTTGTATTCATTCATAGTTTGTTTTCCAGTTTTGGTGTTAAAGAAAATGTGAAGTATGGAGAGTTTTGTTACAATCATTTGAAGCTGTTGGTGGTGAGATTTGGTCTGGACTCATTGGAGAAGGTCTTCAGTCTGTGTGGATCTGTTTACTTTCAGTGTTTCAGGTGCTGGCATATTTGAACTGGTTTTAGGTTACAGTTGAAATTTTGGCATTTTGAAAAAGCCCTGAAGATCCAACCTGTCTCGGCTGGGCTTCCGGGAGCTTCTTCTGCGCTGGTAACTCCTCTATCACTTGTTGATTCTGTCTTTCTTTAACTTTGTCATACTATCATTTTTCTGCCATTGTAGACCATTCTCCTGCCTTTGTTCTGGAAATTCCGCACTTTTTTGTTGTTTGTTTTCTGGTCACAGTTTCTGACAAGTCTGCTTTTTTTTCGTTGTCCTTTGGCAACTTTAAAGTGAAAGTTCGTTTCAAAGTGAGGTGACGTCAGGGGGAGATAAAAACAAATTTTCAAAGTAATTTTAAATAACTCCAACGGGAATTTTAAACTCTATATGGTTAAAATTGTTCTCAGCCCAGAATCCTGTTGTCCATCCAGTAATTATCGGTTTCTGTCAGGTTAAAAGTATTTTCCGTTACATATGAATGATATTCATCAATTTTCTGTGCTTTTTTTTTCAAACTTGTGTGATGAATTAAGTAGAATGGCTGGTGCTGTCAGCATATCCTAGACTTGTCCTTCTTGAGGTAGTTGGTCATTGACCTTCCATGTTGTTCCTTGTTTTTGTTCTTTGTTCATTTTCAAGACAAGGTTTCTTTTTCAGGATGTTTTTCCTTGTGTGTTTTTTTTCTGCCCATCAATTTCTCATCCTGAAAAGGCCATGTCTGGTTGACCTTAACCTAGTTGTGATGATAATAAAAAACAATTGAAGAAACTGTTTTCTTACGTGTGAATTAGCTGCAGTTTGTCGATGATGGTGGGAATGGGGGCATCAGAAGGTAACATCACCACTATCACTGTCAGCAAATTCTGCATTCTCAGAGCTTCTGTGGACTATCTTGCCCACTGTCGGCAACCAACCTCTGGAAGTTTGTCTTGCACTCTCTGTATTATGCGGGGTACCATGATGAAAGTATCAGATGGATTAAGTTATGATCAACAACTGTCGTTTGCAATACTGCATTTTCTTTTCTTCTCCCTTTTTCTTTCTCTCTCTCTCTTGCTCTCTCTCTCCCTCTCTCTCTGTCCCCCTCCTTCCCTCCCTGCCTCTCCCTCTTTCTCGCTTTTAATTGTAAAGAATGCACAATTAACAGAAACATGTCTTGTTTGCATGTGAAAGTAAGTTACAATGTGTCCATGTAGCAATATGTCTTAAACACAGATTTGAATGTAATGGTTGTCTAAGTACTTAAATAAAAGTCAAGAGAAAAGAAAAGAGTACTGTGTCATTTTGTGGCATTGTTCTCACATAGTCTGTGATCTCTTTCTTTGTGTTTTGTGGCTGTGCTCATCATAAATGTAAGTGTGCGTGTGTGTGTGTGTGTGTGTGAAAATACCAACATATTTGAATTGTGCTAAAAGTCATATAATTACTGAAATATTTCTCTCTCTCTCTCAAACTGATGGTGACCAACATATCTGGCAATATATTCTGTGCAGTTGCCACCCTGCAAATTGTGTGTGCGTATGTGTGTGTATTCGACAAAAAAAAGTGACTCATGAATAGACTTTCTGATAAACACAGTACTTGGAAAGCTACCACTTGTTTTACTTTTTTAATTTGATCTAGCTGCAAAGTGGGACGACTGCAGGTTGAAATCTGAACAAATTCTAAGAATTATTTAAAAGGATCTACCGAAAAAACGTAGACAAATGAATCACTAGATAAAACACGACGCGTTTCAACCTCCTAGGTCTTCTTCAGGCAAGAGACAACACTTGGGACAACGAAAAGAAACGAGCAATCACTTATCTTCATCCAGTTCGGTGCAAGATCGCTGCTTCATTCAATGCCCATCTTGCGCCTGTATCATTCTTTGTCAGCCTTAATCAAGTTAATGGGCTGGGGCAAAAGTCTGGCAGTGCGTCATTTTGAACATTGCCTACTTGGGTTCTTGCAGGCTGGGGAGACTTTAAGGAGCCAGTGAAAAGATTGTTCTTCTAATCGCACTTGCACTATTGTATTCTTTGGTTAGGTGGATCTCTGAAATTTTGTCTTGAATTCATCTGTTTCCTAATCTTTTTTTCCGGTGGAGGCCAGGGCAGCATGATCTTGATCCTCCTTACCTTTGGGCCAAGTTACTGGCGTAAAGGGGGCATCCTCTCCAGAATGGCCTTCCCTAACCTTTGACCCACTGTCACACACAGACAAAGATACATCACATGAAAAAAAGAAAAAGACAAAGTGGAGGTGGACAAAAATACCGTATAAAGGGTGACAGACACCGAGCGACAAACAGACAAGCACCAGACAACCTTCATCGTGAGTGGTGTAGGTTTTCACCCACTGCAGTGCTCTCCCCCCCCCCCCCCCCCCATCTCAAGATATTTGTCACATAGTGCAGAGGTCATAGGGTGTCATCAACAGACCCACAGACTGTGAGATTCAAATTGCAGGCAACTTTTTCATGTTTATTCACATCACTTTCTAGCAGATCTCATGGTGACACCTGTATGTTTGCATTTATATGTGACTGAGTGTATCTTGGTGTACAATAACAAGAATGAACTGCTTTGGACTTTGTATATTCGGGCAGCTCATTTTCACTTGACCTTCCTGTCGTCAAACAGTTTTTATTTTCCTGCAAGGGACATTCTTTTCTTCTTGTAGCAAAAGTTACAAAGATGATCAAATGCAACATAATCCATATGGGGAAAAAAGGGAAACAAAAGAAAAACAAAATCAAAACACTTGATATCATAGTTTCGTCCCACACAATCTCCTTATACATCGCTCCATGCTCACAGTATACCACACTCCCTAACATCTGCACTCAAAAGGTTTCGTAGTCAATTAATACAGAAATCACATTCCAACATCACGCACACTCACATACACACACACACGCACATACACACACACACGCACACTCGCATACACAAAAATGATAAAGCAGGCCCGCTGACGGGCAAATGAAAGAAAGAAGACAGAAGGAGGGGAGTGAGGGGAAGAACAGTGAGAGTGGGGAGGGAGCAGCCATGGAGGAACAGGGAAGGGAGGGAGGGGCGTGATGGAAGAAGAGCAAGGGAAGGGGAGACGAGTGAATAAACCTACAGCCAATTTCCCTAAGATTGATGTGTGAGTCCTCTTTTTGTTTCTGTCTTGTAAACCTGGAAGACGTCTTCGCTGAAACTGATGCACTCATCCACCTTTGTTCGTTCTACTGAACCTACCGCTATTTTAACGAAGATCAATGAGTATGCTCACCTTTATTCTGTTTCACAGACCTACAACCATTTTAACTAAGATCAATGTGCATGTCATCCTTCTTTCGTATAAACCTGCAGCCATTTCAACTAAGATCAAAGTGCATGTCATCCTTCTTCTTTCTTATAAACCTGCGGCCATTTCAACTGAGATCAAAGTGCATGTCATCCTTCTTCTTTCTTATAAACCTGCGGCCATTTCAACTAAGATCAAAGTGCATGTCATCCTTCTTCCTTATAAACCTGCGGCCATTTCAACTGAGATCAAAGTGCATGTCATCCTTCTTCTTTCTTATAAACCTGCGGCCATTTCAACAAAGATCAAAGTGCATGTCATCCTTCTTCTTTCTTATAAACCTGGGGCCATTTCAACTGAGATTAAAGTGCATGTCATCCTTCTTTCTTATAAACCTGCAGCCATTTCAACTGAGATCAAAGTGCATGTCATCCTTCTTTCTTATAAACCTGCGGCCATTTCAACTATGATCAAAGTGCATGTCATCCTTCTTTCTTATAAACCTGCGGCCATTTCAACTGAGATCAAAGTGCATGTCATCCTTCTTTCTTATAAACCTGCGGCCATTTCAACTGAGATCAAAGTGCATGTCATCCTTCTTCTTTCTTACAAACCTGCGGCCATTTCAACCGAGATCAATGTGCATGTCATCCTTCTTTCTTATAAACCTGCAGCCATTTCAACTGAGATCAATATGCAGGTCATCCTTCTTTCTGATAAACCTACAGCCATTTCATTTTCAATTAAGATCGATTACCATGTCCATCTTTCTCTCTTATTTTCAGGATAATCATGTAAACTCCACTGGTTCAGATGCTATGTAGCTGAGGTTATCAAAGTGAAAATAACTGATGTTGCAGAGAAAAACTTATACAGATGACTGTTACGCTAATTTTGTTATTGTAATACTGTGAGTAAACTGTACTATAAATAAATAACTACTGGTGCAGGCTTGAACGTCTGTTCAAATTAGCCCTAGGGGGACAAAGTGGACAGGTGCACGGTTTCTCCCCTGAATGAGTTACCATGTCTCTTTAGACAACTAGACTGACAGGTAAACCTATTCCACTGTCCTGACACATCATGTATGGTTTCTGTTGTGTTCCTTTCAGTGATCCCTCAGTCATAGAGAAAGCTTTGTTAGAAACATATGGTCTGTATGAACTGACATATTTGTTTCTTGGAAAGAAAAAAAAAATGACATTAAAAAAATCAGCATGACAAGGAGGATAATCATAAGGCCTTTTGTATAAACTCTCATTTAGTCTATTCAAGCAACTGACCTGAGAAAACGCTTAACAACACAAATCACACACAAAGAGGTTTTGTCTGGTACAATCTCAATTTGTGGTTCTCCAGTTTGCAGACTCAGTAAAACTTGCATCACATAATCCAATTTTGTCCTATAGAGATATATATACTCAGAGGCATAAAAAACGCGAAAACAAACTGTATAGAAATTTTGATGTAATTTGGCTACCGATTCCTTTGAACTGGTAATAGAAAGTGAGAAAAAGCAATCGAACACCGCAAAAGTGTCCTTTCAAAGTTCATTCTGGTAGAAAATAAGGTCACATGAACTTGACCTTGACCCTGTGTTAACAGCAGAATGTCAGTATCTGGTGTGACCACCTCGAGCATTGATCACAGCTGTGCACCTGCGGTACATCGAGCGCACCAGAGTGTTGGTCTGCCTCTGGGGGACTTGCCACCACACCTGGCCCACAGCAACAGCAAGCTGAGCTGCTGTCTGGGGTCTGGGGTTGAGCTGGTTCAACTGCCTCTGAAGGGCATCCCAGAAATGCTCTATTGGGTTAAGGTCGGGAGAACGGGCTGGGTGAGGCAGCAGATTGATGTTGTTCTGCCTCAGGAAGTTCTGCATAGCACGGGCAGTGTGCGGCCTTGCGTTGTCCTGCTGAAACAGGTTCTGTGGATGCCGCTGGAAATGCGGCAGGATGTGGGGCCTCAGAACTTGGTCGATGTAATGAACAGCAGTGACCCCGTTACCACGTCCTGGACCCACATTCTGGAAGATGACTGGCCCAATACGGCGATTTATGCCGATAGCCCCCCAGATCATGATGCTTTCACCACCCCATGGGTCCCTTTCGGTGATGTTGGCATCCGTGAAGCGTTCCCCCCCGCTCTTCTCCAGATCCGGATGCGGCCATCGCCTGGGTCGACGCAGAACCGGCTTTCATCACTGAAGAGGACTCGGCCCCAGTCCCGATGGCGCCAATGCACGTGGATCTGTGCCCACTGCAGACGGTTCTGGCGATGCTGGAGTGTCAGGATAGGTCGCCGGGCTGGACGCCTGCATTGCAGACCAACTGTGTTCAGTCGGCGACACACGGTCCTGTTGCTGATTGGCCTGCCATGGTTGCCGACGGTGTTCCTGGCTGTGTTGGCAGCGGTTTGGTAAGGCTCCCGTCGATGCTGACGAAGAAGATGGCGGTCTTGGGCTGCTGTGGTGACCCTCGGTCTGCCGCTCCTCGGTCTGTCATCAGTGGTGTTTCTTGCTTGAAAGCGGTCCAGAAGGCGATAGACGGTGGAAATGTGGACTCCGAATGCGATAGCGACCTGCCTCATTGGAACCCCGGCCTGCAGTTGCCCCATTGCTATGCAACGATCTTGACGAGAAAGTCTCGGCATTATGTTGGCGCCTCTGGAAGGGATGATTTGAACTTTTTGGGGTTTGGAAATTTATAGCCCCACAATGGGGGCCACATTGAGTTGCAATTCACATTGATGCACGTGGCGTAGGTAGTCCACATGGCAAATGCACTCCTCGTGCCAAAAACGCTGACCCGGCAACATTCACCCACTGTTACGAGGTTACAACCGGCCAAGACACCACGTACTGCTAATGCTGCACGTGCCAACGACATTGCTTACGTCCTGTTCACGATGTGAACAATCGTGCACTGTCTCTATTTTTTCGCGTTTTTTATGCCTCTGAGTATATATATTGGTTAATGGGTCTAGTTATCAACAAAAGTAAATTATATCTTACTGCACGCATCATATCGACATAGTTTTACATCTGAATGAATAAATTTGTGTCTCTTACAGTCACTAGTCCAAGTAACTGCCTTACTCCACAAATCATAGGTCACAAATTGGTGTTTGTCCACAATGAGTCAGTTTGTGTTTCTTCAAGTCACCACCTTCAATAAAAGCATTAACTGCACAAATCAAACTGATTGCTTTTGTTTAGTATGAGTCAGTTTGTGTCGCTTCAAGTCACTAGACCTAGTAAAACCCTTACTACAAATATCACACATACACAACTTTTGTCCAGTATGACTCATTTTGTGTATCTTCAAGTGGCTAGACTGAGTAAAAGCCTTACTGCATAAATCACACACAAATGGCCTTTGGCCAGAATGAATCCGTTCGTGTGTCTTCAAGTTACCAGCTTGAGTAAAAGCCTTAGAACACACATCACACACAAATGGCTTTTGTTCGGTATGAATCATTTTGTGTTTCTTCAAGTTACCAGCGTCAGCAAAAGAGTTTACTGCATACATCACAAACAAACGGGTTTTCTTCAGAGTGAGTCAGTTTGTGTGTTTTCAAGTTTCCAGCTCTGTAAAAAGCCTTACTGCACACCTCACACTTGAATGGCTTTTGCCCAGTATGAATCTGTCTATGCCTCTTCAAATCACCAGCTTGAGAGAAAGCCCTTCTGCATTCTTCACACACATATGGCTTTTGTCCAGAATGAATCAATTTGTGTCTCTTCAAGTCACCAGCCTTAGCAAACGCCTTTCTGCACACATCACATACACATGGCCTCTGTCCAGTATGAATCATTTTGTGTCTCTTCAAGTTTCCAGACATTGTAAAGCCCTTACTGCACACATCACACACAAATGGTTTATGTCCAGTATGAGTCAATTTGTGTCTCTTCAAGCTACTAGCCTCAAGAAATGCCTTACTGCACACATCACATACAAATGTTTTTTTTACAGTGTGAATCAATTTGTGTCTCTTTAAGCTACCAGCTGCAGCAAAAGCCTCACTGCACACATCACACACAAATGGCTTTTGTCCAGCATGAATCAGTTTGTGTGTCTTCAAGATCCAAGCCTGACTAAAAGCCTTACTGCACACATCGCACACATGGCGCTTGCTGTTTTTCTCCCTGTCTTTCTGAACAGAGTCAGGTGTGGAAGACACAGGTATCACAATGTATAGTTCGTCTCCATGAATGGCTGTCCTAGGTGGTTCTGCACTGTTGAAGAGCACAGAGGCAGCAGAACATTGCTGATGACTTGTGTTCAGACACAGCGGTGACCCAGAAGTGCTGTCAGACATGGGCTGTACTGTGCTGTAGACGGCAGAGGGCTGATCTGGTGACTCTTCAGTCATGGACCAAGGGGTTCTGGCTTCTGTGGAAAACAATACAATTTATCAAAATATATAATAAAGATGAAAAAAAAATAACAGCAGAACACTACACAATGTCACACAGCCATCAACATGATGTCGCCATTGATCCCACAGACACAGCTCTACTTTTACCAAAGAAAATAAGTACCTGGACCTCCAACGAGTCTATGGCTCGTACTTTCCATACCCCCATTACCACATGACTACCTTGGACACCCAAAGCTACTCCTTTATCATCATCTCCCCACTGCATTCTACTCAAATTACCATGTGAGTACCTGGACTCCCAAGACGTTCTTTTCTACCCCCCCCCTACCCCCTCCTCCCCTTCACCAGACCCTAGCACTACACCTGGACCCCAAAACTGGTCCTATCCCTGCCCCCCCCCCCCCCCCCCCCCCCCCTTACTACACAAGTATCTTCAACCTCAAACAGCCCAAGGCTGATCCTTTCCCTACAAGCCCTCCAATGAACAAATGATTACTTTGGATACTAAAGGCTGGTCCTTTCCCAACCACCCTCCCCACTCCTCCCATCACACCTTACCATTACCTTGGATACCCAAGGCCAGTCTTTCCCTATCGCACTCCCATCCCATCTCACTCAAATTACTCCGTGAGCACCTGGACTCCTAAAACTGGTCCTTTACCTACCCCCACCATTCCATGAGCACTTTGGACTCCCAGGGCTGGTACCTTCCCTACCACCGCCACCCCTTCTCCCACCTCATGTGGACCCTGCAGGCACCATGGTATCCAAGCTGGTGTTGGGGTCAGGATTCCCAATAGGCTCATCAGCTGTCACAGATCTATTCTTTCCCTCACCATTTCCCCAAACACCCCCCACCCTCATGTTGTTTCTCCTCTCCCTGAACACAGTTGCATGTGTACATGTGTGTGTTCCCCTCTCTTTCCCCCACACACGTTCCCCCTACCCTCTCTTTGTTGTACCCTTTCTCCCTACCCTTTTTCTGACCTGCTCTCTTCATCTGCCAAGCCATCCCCCCCCCCCCCCCCCCGTTTCCAGCTCCTGGATCCTGCCATCCCTGAATGTTTTCTTCATCAAGAGTAAAACAGTGGCCATGAGCTGAGCAAAAAAAAAAAAAAGAAGAGGTTTAACGTTGGCCATGGATGTATTATGCATGTACGACCATGAGTTTGTACTGGTGTCCACAGCAGAAAACAGCTCAACTTACGATTAAATTTTCATGGCCTGCAGACAGTCACTGTAACCTCTCAGTCTCATAAATCATGACCACAAAGAATGTATTTTACTGACAAACAGTAACATGAAAGCAGTCGCTACTTGTGTGCATCAAGTGATCACAACTGTTTACTTTTTAGTGACATCAGTTTGGGTGTGCTGGTGAAATAAACTATCAATTTCTAGACCACCTCCATTCTAGAGTTAGTTCATAACATCTCTGATGGTTTCCTGTGCTTGGATGTAATCACGATGATTTACATGTTATCAACTGAGGGAAAATTCACCCTTTGCCAAATCATATATATATATACATATCTTTTTCATTCTTCTGTCAGTTGATGAAATGAAGGAAAATTTGCCCTTTGCAAAAATCATGCATACCTACGATATTTTTCGTTCTCCGGTCCATATAATTTGGTGGCGAATTTCTCAACCACCATGCTTAAGTATAAACCAGGACATGCATGAGTTAAATAGGTTAAACGTTCTCTTGATTTAGGGCTTCAAATGGTTACATTCAGTGACTGATGTGTAAATGTATAGATCTATGAATTAGTGGAGACATTTTTTTCAAGGATTATGCCAAAATTCTGTTAGTAAGAGGCTGAAGATAAATGTGAGTGTTGCTCTTTTTTTTTCTGCCTCATTGTACGAGCAACTTTCGTAGCATTTTACTCCAATGCTGCTCATTCCAGCTCACGCTCACAGCCTCATCCTAATCTGTCTCATCACAGCCCTGGCACCCACTGTCCACACTGAGCAGTCAATAGCAAGTCATCATGAGGCAACCCACCAGAGGAGACACTGCACTGCTCCGGAGTCACTTTAGTGGTGTTCTGTGGTGCCAGTTCTGATCTAACATATGCAGGACCCCACCTACTTAACCTCCTCCTGACAACGATAATCGCTAGGTCACACAGCCAGTAGGAGTCAGCACCCCCTCAGGAGGGTGCCACCGAGTCTGCCTGCCTGGTGACATTCCCTGTGATCTTGCGAATACCAATGACCTCTACATGACCTCACCGAAGGTACAGATGTGGACAGGAAGTGAAACTAGACTCATTGTGACAGCAGAGGTTTAAGGGCCACAGAGTTTGAGACTTTCTGTTCATGTTGAATGGTTAGGATGGGGATGATGCCGACAATGCCGTGGTCAGAGACTGCATGGCAGGGCTATGGTCTTTGTTTCCTTTCAAAATATCTAGGCCTCAAAACAGCCCCAAGAGAGACAGACACCTGCAGTGTTGGTCAGAAAATGTGTGCTGCTCAAAATTTAAGAACAGCATTGTATGTATTGATGACTTTCCCTGAAGCATTCTTTATCATTTTCCAGATTTTTCTGGTTGAATTTTAGCTCTCAGCTAGGAACAGAAATTCCATCAAGACCACAAGATTCTTGTCCATTTTGTTACTGTGGCTAGATCTTGCTTAGTCTTGTGTTAGAGATGCTGATGGGCTCGAGTGCTGGCTACTGATGGTTTGATGTTAACATGACATTCAACTTCTTTGTTTTTTTGTTTGTTTGCAGTCCAATCAAACCAAGGGATATTTCAAATGACTTGGAAGAAATACCACTGAGAATGCAGAAAAGATCAGATGGAAACAAAAATGGTTGATGTCACACAGTATCTCTTCATATTCTGATTCTATGTTAACATTCGTGCATTAATTGTTCCTACTTGTGCATCAACGGTTTGATGGCACACTGTGCCTCTTCATATTCAGATTTCATCATCATTTGTACACTATTTGTGCATTAATGCTCTGATAGCACAACGTAATTTCAGATTCATATTCTGTTTTTATCAAGTTTGCATTTATCATCCCCAGTTGCGCAATAATAGTACGAGAGGGGAAGGAGGGGAATAAATCATGAGGATACATAGTACCTCTTCAGATTCTGTGGTAACATTTGTACCTTTATTATCTCCATTTGTGTTTTTATGGTTTGATCGTATTCAGTACCTCTTCACATTCAGATACTGTGTTCAAACTGTTTGCACGACTATCCCAAGTTGTGCTTTCCAAGAAACATTGATGCCAGAGAGCAAAGCAATATTTCGTCCATGCTATTAATTGACATACCTGTTTATCTCCTTCTGAGCTGTCTTCATCTGTCTCTGCTTCAGTCCTGATGACATCACTGCCGACGTTTGCTGTGACTGCTTCAGTCTTGATGACATCACTGCCAACGTTTGCTGTGACTGCTTCAGTCTTGATGACATCACTGCCGACGTTTGCTGTGACTGCTTCAGTCCTGATGACATCACTTCCGACGTTTGCCGTGCCCGCTTCAGTCTTGATGACATCACTACTCATGTCTGCTTCAGTATCAGTGACATCATTGTTGGTGTTTGCTGTGACTGTTTCAGTATTGATGACATCACTGCTGACGTCTGCTGTGACTGTTTCAGTTTTAATGACATCACTGCTGATGTTTGCTGTCAGTGCTTCCGTTTTGATGACATTATGACAAATGTTTGAGGTGACTGCTTCAGTCTTGATGATATCACTGCTGATGTTTGAGGTGACTGTTTCAGTCTTGGTGACATCACTGCTGATGCTGATGTCTGCTGCGACTGCTTCAGTTTTGATGACATCACCACTAATAGTAATACCTGTTCTGACAGGTTCAGTAGGGAAATCAAGGCTCATCTTGGAGTTATTCTCCAAAGATTCTGGCACTGAGGAGCCACAATTCATGATGTGCCATGAAGAAAGAGGCAAGGAAGACGAATCCTCTTCCCTTTCGTCCACTGGCTGGAGGTGATGACACCTATCAGTATCTCTGGTCAAACAGTGATCAACTGGTTCGGCTTTAATGCCTTGACCACTGTCTGTCGGACTGTCTGGTTCAGACTTGATGGCATTAGCTGATGGATTCCAAGGGCTGATGTCACTGGCAGGGATAGCTGTGCTCCCATGGTTCTTAGTCCAGTCACCTGGAACACCTTGCAACAGACAATGATCAGCTGGTTGTTAGCGGTCGTTATAAAATGTCACTGTCATTAAGTTTTGGATCAGTATCATAACAACCATCTATCAACACTGTCATAATTATTTAGATCATTAATATCATCAACATCACCCGGCATGAGGGTCTGTCAAAGTTACTTGGATCATCATCATCATCATCATCGTTATCATCATCATGAACCAGTACTGTGATAATCCTTTGGATAAATAATAATCATCATCATTGTCAGCCAAGACTGTAATTTGTAAATAAGAGAGACTGACAACAAAAGAACAGCTTAACACTCCATAATGTTTACCAAGAAAAGGATAGCATGGTACGCGTAAAGAAAAGAAAATGTATCAAAGAAATAAAACCATTCTTCATCCGATTCATAGTTGTGGCATATGGATCCAAGTCCAGGTCAATAAGACTGTACGCTTCAGCTTCCATGAATTTATCTGCATCAAAATCTTCTGTTCAGTGCATCAGAAGATATGTGACATCATGAAAAACATGCTGTTTTGTGATGTTTGTACTTTCTTCTTTTTCTGCGTACAGGCTGATACTCCTGCGGACACTCCCTGTGTAGACAGGCAAGGATTCATCCCATCTACCCACCACAGGGAATGGAGTTTTGTGTGTATGACCTTGTTTTATCCTGCCATTAAGGCAGCCATACTCAAACTTC
The DNA here is from genome assembly GCA_018398815.1 of Conus ventricosus. Taxonomy (NCBI): domain Eukaryota; kingdom Metazoa; phylum Mollusca; class Gastropoda; order Neogastropoda; family Conidae; genus Conus; species Conus ventricosus. The sequence goes on along the minus strand of CM031618.1, from coordinate 7,823,753 downwards.
AGGGAAGGTGCATGCTATGTGTAACGTGCCATACATACCAACCGCCAAACTGGCCTTCTCTTCCAAAAGTTGGTGATAGGATTTTACGTGTGTGCAAGATGGTATGCGTGCGTTCACGCATGGAACCTCGGTTTAGACTCTCATTCGAAGGACTGTATGGGAACTCTGAACCAAAGTGAACTCCAAGGGAAAAATCTTCCGGTATCGAAACGGCCCGGTGGAGATTTGAACCCGCAACCCTAGGATCACCTAGATTATGAGTCCAGTACTCTACCACCGAGCTATTCCAGTCCCCGAAGTTTGTACTCATATACTTGATGGGTCAAACCTCTCCTTGTTCAACATGAAGTCATGCCTAAATGTATGCATCCCATTGTTCCTGCATGTCTAGCTTTAAACAAACGTGATCCAGGCTCTTGTGGACAGGGCCAGCCCACTGCTTTGACTGAGATGCCTGCTACTTATGTGTTCAACTTCAGGTAATGGGAATTTGTTCACAATCACATTTTTGTCATTTATTCACATTATTCTATTTCCTTGTTTTCTTATCTTGGCAGACATGAATCAGTGTGTGTGTACATTTATAACACACACACACACACACACTTACACACACAATTTTCCTCTATTTTTTTTCTTCAAATGCTGCAATGTCCAACTGAATTTATTTAAAAAACAATGTGTTTCCAACTAACCTGAGCACCCATCTCTTGTTCTCCAGACAGATTCTAGTTCCTCATCCACATCCAGTTCTACCTTGAAGTCACACATGTTCATCTCATGGCCAGATGCCATTGGGTCACCGTGTCTGAAAAAAAATCACATACATGTAGTGAAATCTAGGCCTTTATTCTCTCTGGCTTTGCTTTTACAGTCGAAACGTGCAGACATACAGTGGAAACATGCAGACATACAGTGGAAACATGCAGACATACAGTGGAAACATGCAGACATACAGCGATACACATGTAGTGAAGGTGATCTGTCTGTCATCACATTCTCTGTGTTTTTTCTTAAAATGTTAAGATACACACAGGAACACTCATGAAGTAAAATCGTGAATTTTTCTGTCACCATTTTCTCTCTGCTTTTTCTTCTTACAGTGGAAACACATACAAACACACAGGATGACAAATATCTTCTACCTGTATCATTTGAGAAAATGTGTGGCATTCTTTCCTTCATATAATGAAATGGTGTGCCTAAGTGAAAATGTGAATTCACGCATGTGCTCACAAATGTGTTTGTGTGTATGCTTGGCCCCGTGCGTGCGCACGCGCACATGCATGCGTGTGTGTGTATGTATACTCCCCCAAAGGGCGCAGGACTGAGGGAGTTAATAAAATGTGTTTGTGTGTGTGTGTAAAAATGTGTGTGTGTGTGTGTGTGTGTGTGTGTGTGTGTGTGTGTGTGTGTGTGTCTGTGTAGTATACTTCCTCTAAGGGCACAGGACTGAGAGAGTTAGTCTGAAACTGTCATTCTGTTAGCGTTCCATCTTCTGATAGCACAGAAATACGGGGGTTAATCAGAAACCTGTTATCCGGCCAGCATTCTTTCTCCTTGGAGGCACAGGATCGAGGTAGATAAACACGAACATGCAATCTTGTCAGCATTCTCTTCCTCTGATGGCACAGGCTTCTAAAGGGAATTGATCAAGAAGCCTTTACCCCTGAGTGCACAGGATTGAGAGAGTTATTCAGGAACCTGTTATTCTGTCAGCATTCTGTTACCTTAGGATCCCAGGATTGAGTGAGTTGATCAAGAACATGTCATCATGCCAAGATTTCTCCCTTCTATGGGCAGAGGATTGGGGGAGTTAATCAGGAACTTGTTATCCTGTCTGTGTTCTCTCCCTGGGCCTGACCGCACAAGATTAAGGGGATTAACCATAAATAAGTTATCCTGCCAGCACTGGATTGTGACTAATCAGGAACGTCATCCTGCAAGCATCCCTTCCCCACAGAGAGCACAGCAACTGAGCGAGCTAATGAGTAACTTTTTATCCCCTCAAAGTTCTCTCCCCATAAGAGTGCTCACAAGCTTGACAAAGTTAATCAGGAACCTGTCATTCTGCAAGTATTATCTTTTCCTGGGGGCATTTCCCTGGGGGAGTTATTCCAGGGGATGGCCTGCCAAGGACAAATCAACACTCTGGACTTAAGGCTCTACACAATGCACCTTTGACAGAGGTTTGAGAGTTTGTTACTCCCAATAAGGACTGCCCTGTTTTGTGAGGAATCCTGGCCATTTACTGGGGGCCGTCATGGGCAGAATATAATGTAAGTTTTGCCTTGTGCATGATGTCCCTGATCAGGATGAGGCTTTAAACTATTCCTGGGGTCTGTCTCAAAACAAGTGTTGGCCAGCCCTGATCACTTTAGGTCCTAACAGAGACGTGAGACGTCCTAACCACTATGCAGGATGTTTACACCACTAAGCCTTAGTTATGAGCAAATCCTGTTTCTCTCTCTTCTTCTTCGGGTTGAGCAGCCGCAATCAACTTGCTGATTTTTCTTTGCTGCTGTTACTTTGGGGGGGGGGGGGGGGGGGGGGGGGGGGGGCACACACACACACACGCACGCGCGCGCACGCACGCGCGCACACGCACACACACACACACACACAAACGCCTTTCCGTTCTTTATCTTTCCCGAATCCAGAGACAAACATTTTTTGTTTTGTTTGGGAGGCTCAGTATAAACTAGGGGCAGCTGTAACTTTTTTTTTTTTTAAAGTCAAACATGGAAAAATCCCATATAGAGATGACGATGCTCACCAGTGCCTGGCAGGGTGATTAGTTGTTTGACCCCAAAATGTTATGAACCGATGGTGTTGCTGATCTCGATTTATGCCGGAAGTAGTTTCTAAAAATGTCCTTGACCGAGTATGACAGCTGGTTGTCGTCGCGGTCAAGTAGTAACTGCCTGAAGCGGCGGTAAATTGCAAAGATAGTAACGAGAAGCTAAAAAAAAAAATAAATAAAATAAAAAATAAAATATATGGTAAACATGTACTTTAGAGTACGAAATTCCAGGGGGCTGTTTGCATGCACTTTTTCGGGTGTTTTCGGTTCTGCTCGATGGAAAGAGACGTAAGACACCCTCGCCTGCTCACTTTGACCACTCCTTCCCCACAAACATGCACAAAACATCCCAAAATGACCGCAGCCGAGCCGTCATCTCCCGTCATTTTGATTTCTGATCGTGGGTGACGTGGGTCAAAACGTCATCACTCTTTGCGTGTTTTGATCTAACAAACCGGAGGAACCACGTGGTAACATCTGAAAACCGAAAATATGCTCACATGTTTACATCTAGAGCTACCCTAGATCTAGATCAGTAAACTCCGGAAAATGCCGAAAAAAGGCGAAAAAGCGAGTGTTGCACTGACACACGTGGTTGAGGGCCATGCGGTTACTATTTACAGACAAGAACCCCAGTAGTGATGACGTTGTGCGCATGTGATCAGCAAACCAAAATGGCGCATTTGATGTGCATGCATATCCCTACTTGTGAAATGAAATAAATTATCTGCACCCACATGTGGGGCAGGACAGGTCAAAGTGAGCAGGTGAGGGTGTCTTACGTCTCTTTCCATCGAGCTGAACCGAAAACACCCGAAAAAGTGCATGCAAACAGCCCCCTGGAATTTCGTACTCCAAAGTACATGTTTACCAAATATATATATATATATAGAGAGAGAGAGAGAGAGAGAGAGAGAGAGAGATTCTGAATGCCAGTCTTGACCATTCGTCGCTGAAATGCAAGCACAGACGTACAAGCGTGTGTATGTCTGTGAATGCAAGACTTTGACATCATACGCTCATGTGTGTGTGTGCGCGCGGGCACGCGCGCGGTGTGTGTGTGTGTGTGTGTGTGTGTGTGTGTGTGTGTGTGTGCATTGTCAATTCAATCTATGTGATCTTAGACAAACAAACATACAAGCAAACAGACAAATCCTCACTAACACATTTTATTTAAACGTGTTAACCAGATTTTTTGAAGAAATAAATATAAGGAAAGGAAGCAATTAGGTAACTGGATGTCGGGTAGGGGAGAATTTCCTTTAAAGATACACTGACCTACTGAAACCAATTTAGTGTCAGATTAACCCATGGTTGTACTGACCAAACTACTCACACACACACACACACACACTTGCACACACACACACACTTGCACACACACACACACACACACACACACACACACACACACACAGAGAGAGAGAGAGAGAGAGAGACAGACAGACAGACAGACAGACAGAGAGAGAGAGAGAGAGACAGGGGAGGGGAGGAGTTATTCCTCAAGCAATGTCTCACAATAATAATGGACTGTTTAACCTTTACCGGATGACAGATTTTACTACACGGGAGCGATCTCGTGGGTGTACTACACCCAGACTCGCCAATAAAGCCTTTTCCGAAATATGTACCACCCCTTGCTGTGGGTATCACATACCCACACTGACCGCCCGCACGCAGTGCCGATTATTTTCGGCCGCACAAGGGAGAGGCACTTTCTCTACCAGTTCCCGCCATAGGCTAGCAGACGTCAGTCACAGCAGCAGCAGCAGCAATGGAGGTACAAGAGCTGACCGAGTCTTTTTCTCTTCTGGGGTAAGTAAACAACCTATGAAACATTCACTGGTTAAGATAAAGTGAAGATGCATTCTGTCAATGGAATTAGCAGTCACTTTTGTGTTTTTGATGAACTTTTATGATCGTTATGAAAATGAGAAATCACAGCACCAGTTTCTAGATGACTTCGCACTACACGCTGCTGAGGCTGAACGGTGAAGGGTGAAATTCATATCACCCCACCCTAAATGATAATCCCGAGTTCAGTATCGTGTTGGTGTATGCTTTGTTTCACGGGTGTGTGTGTGTGTGTGTTAGTGTGTGTGCATGCGTGTATTAGCATGTATGTGTGTGGCGAGATTATGGAGGGGGGGAGGGGGGGTTGGTGTAGTGCACGAACATGAGTACGAGTGTGTGTGTGTGTGTGCGGAAACTTCGATTTCTTACCTCTGAAATTTACTTTTTTTTTTTTTGGCCTTTACTCTTGGATTATATTACTTGTTTCTTAATTACTACCCTGAAGTTGTGAGGAACTTCCACTGCCTTCCGTTTCTGATATTTTGGAATTGAATAGAGATCGAGAGCGAGTAGATTGATGAAAGAGTAAAAGAATTTGGAATTTTTAATATAAGTCTATGAATAATATTACTGATTGGAACTGATTTCTTATGTTTCAGATATGTTATGCCCCTGGGGCTGAAGCACCTCCTCTTCCATCGAGGCAGTAGTCGGAAGGAGGTGTGTACCGCAGCCTCTGGGGGAGCCTGAGAGTAAGCTGCTGCTATTTGTCTTTCTTCTTTTTTGTGGCTCAAACATACATGCAATTGCGCACAAGCTCATACATACACAAACATACATACATATGCACATGCACACAGTGTTAGGAGGGGGAAGAAAGCGAGAGAGAGAGAGAGAGAGAGAGAGAGAGAGAGAGAGAGAGAGAGAGGATATGTGATGAAAGAAAGAAGGTTGGTGTCACGAGAAAAATTCAAGACATGATTTTAGTATGTACACTGCTTTTTATTCATTGATAATGACACAGTCAACCAAGTCACAAAAATGAAAAGGCATCTGGATTAAAACCATCTTGTAACCAACAAAATGTGTTCAGTTAGCAAATAAACCCAACCACCAGGATGTCAGGCACACACACACAGCCCCCCCCCCCCCCTCCCTCCCCAACACACACACACACTCATCCATAAACACTACAAACTGGCATGCAATATACTAAAAGTGATTTAAAAATGTACACTCACAGCTCTTAGATAAAGAAACTATTCTTGTGCACATTTCTCCAGTACAGAAACATTATTACTGTCATATTCATTTAATTTTTGTCCTTTTTTCAGTTTGTTGCAAAGCTGGACACCAAGGGGCACAAGACCCTGGTGTACCCCGAGGAAATCAGGGATGCAGTGAGGTGCCGCTTCCCCGACTCTGATGCCGGCAGCTATGACCGGCAATACCATGACCAGGTAATGCTGGAGATAAGCATGTTTGCCATGGGTCTTTTGTCTGACACATCTGTACAATCAAGGACACATCTGTACAATCAAGGATATGAGATTTTAATTTAAGACCCAAGGCATGGCAATAGCTCATTTCAAACAGAAACAGCAGCAAAACAGACAATGTCTTGATAATGCAACTACTGTGAACTCTGTCATGAAAACACAGAAGCCTAGACACATATTTATGGGGAAACTTGTAAGCATGATGTGTTCTGCATACACCCTGTCGCTCCACATGACGGTCAGTACAGAATACCAGTAATGTGTTTCAGGGATACCATGTCACCATGGAGGACCTGGCAAGGGCCACCTGGAAGCCCCCTCCAGCCAACTGCCAGCTTTGTTCACCCCCCCCCCCCCCCCCCCCCCTAGCACGCCTCCTACTCCCTCTAGCCCCGCCCCCCTCCCTATCCTTCCCCCTTTCTCTTTCCCCCAACATGGGGGAATAGCTATGCACCAAAACGGGTCGAACAGAAAAAATAAATAAATAAAAGGCGAAAAAATGAGAGAATAAAGCCAGGCACACGACACGCACGTGCACATGCTCGAAATGAAGCCCCACCCCCACCCCCACTCCCTCGCCCCCTTTCCCCATTTCATACACCCATCAGCCAGCGCGAGCGCAGAGAGAGAGAGAGAGAGGGGGGGGGGGGGGGGGGGGGGGGGGGGGAGGAGAGAGACAGAGAAAGTTATTAACATTGGTGGATATCAATCAGTATCCAAAAGTTTATACACAAATGAATGTTGCAAGTGCACTTACATTTTGTGGAAGTTAATGTTTCTCTTACTTTCCCCCACTATCTTTCCAAATTCTCCCCCCCCCCCCCCCCCCCCCCCCCCCCCCCCCCTCTGTACACAGTCCTGATTTGGCCTTCATGGTCTGCTGACCCTCCCCCGTAAATACATATGCACACACAGAGAGAAAAATTCTGGGCCTGGATCATAATAATTTGTTTGTGCTTTGTGAAATATGTTCCTGAACTTTGTTGCTGTGAATTGTGTAGTCTGTTACTGTTTTGTCAATGCAATAAATAATTGGAGCCTTAGCCGGAGTGTGGGTCCGAGTCGTGTGCGTATGTACACATATTCATAACACACACACACACACAAGCATGAACACACACATGCGCGCATGCACACAGACACGCATATACAGACATGCACGACACACACTTGTACACATGCATACATACACATGCACAATACACACATCCACATACGCACAAAACACACATTTACAACACACCACTCCTACACAGCATATTACAATATCAGAACTTACATGGGTCACTCCCAGCTCCGCTTCCTTGGGCAGCCACAAGGGCTTCAAACGGAGCCCAGTTAGCTCATTGATTTAATGTTTACAAATGTTTTGAGTATGTTATTGTATGTTATTGTTGTTAAGATTTCATTTTTGAAGGGAAATGGTAGGGAGGTTCAGAGATAGGAAGACGGGAGGGGTTTTTTTTCCGTCTAATATCACAGCATTGTGAAAAGACGTTAAAGAGAAGAACGAACACATACACACACATGCAGAGCCGTTCACTAACACGCACGCACATACACAAACACACACCGACACACAGACACGTATGTACGCATGCACGCACACGCACAAATACAGCCACAAACACACACACACACACACACACACACACACACACACACACACACACACACACACACACACCATTCACATTCGCACTCGCAGAAGTGCATCTTTTTGACTGTCTATCGGTCTGTCTGTCTGTCTCTCTCTCTCTCTCTCTCTCTCTCTCTCTCTCTCTCTCTCTCTCTCTCTCACGCACGCATGCACACACACACACACACACACACACACACACACACACACAAACACACACACACACACACGTATTTACGCACGCACGCACGCCCGGTAAGTCAGTGGCAGAACTGTTCTCTTTAATAAGTCTGGGTTACCCACACCCACGACGCCCGGCGAGTCAGTGGTAAGAACTGTACTCTTTAATAAGTCTGGGTTACCCACACCCACAAGATCGGGCCCCACTAGTTCAAATGACACACTCAATTACGTCATTGTTTATTAACACATTCTCATGAAAATGACGTTGCATTAAGCTTTTCATGTTTCTGAGGAACTTCTAAAATTTGACAGCAATTGGTGCAGCGGTTTCGAAGATATGCTAATGTTACTGAGCGTCTGGGTATGGGATACCCACACTCAACGGTAAAGGTTTTAAAGCTACATTTATGAAAGACTCACAGAAGGCAGGCAAAACCATTTTCATATGCCTGCAATGAAAACGATTGTGAACATTTGATATCTTTTCACCAAAAACGTATTTGAGATTTTTCATAAATTTGGTTCTGAAAGCATTTAATTTGAATCTATGAATCAAAGTGGTTACAGACCTTATTTTTGACAAATTCGAATCAAAATGGGTCCATACAATATTAGTAATTCCTGTGCCCACCTTCATCCAGTTCCCTCTTCTGTCTACGTCCATTTGCCACCCAGAGCCATCCTCCCATAATTCCACCAAAGGTGTCAATGTCAGATCTTCCTGAAACCACAGGAAGCCCAGTGTTAATCTGGTCTGGTCCAACTCTAAAAAGGAACCCTGACTAGGGCTTCAATTGAGATGTCCACACCATGCATGGCATCCAGACAGACGTCCACACACCCAGGTCATCCAGACAGACGTCCACACCACCCAGGGCACCAAGACAGACGTCTGCACCACCCAGACAGACGTCTGCACCACCTAGGGCATCTATCCAAATGTCCACACCATCCAGGGTATCCATCGAGACGTACACATCATCCAGCCAGATGTCCACAGTACTCAGGGCTTCCATCCAGATGTACACACCACCCAGGGCATCTATCCGGACATCCATACCGCCCATGGTATCCAGACGAGACGTCTGCACTACCCAGGGCATCTATCCGTACATCCACACCACCCAGGGCATCCAGCCACCCGTCCACACCACCCAGGGCATCCAGCAACACGTCCACACCACACCAGGGCATCCAGCAACACGTCCACACCACCCAGGGCATCCAACAAGACGTCCACACCACCCAGGGGATCTAGCCAGACGTCCACACAACCCAGGGCATCCAACAAGACGTCCACACCACAACCCAGGGCATCCAACAAGACGTCCACACACCCGGGGCATCCAGCAAGACGTCCACACAACCCAGGGCATCCAGCAAGACGTCCACACCACCCAGGGCATCCAACAAGACGTCCACACCACCCAGGGCATCCAAAAGACGTCCACACCACCCAGGGCATCCAGCAAGACGCCCACACAACCAGGGCATCCAGCAAGACGTCCATACCACCCAGCCAGACGTATACACCACCTAGGGCATCCAGCCAGACGTACACACCACACAGGGCATCCAGCCAGACGTCCACACCACCCAGGGCATCCAGCAAGACGTCCACACCACCCAGGGCATCCAACAAAACGTCCACACCACCCAGCCAGACGTCCACACGACCAGGGCATCCAGCAAGACGTCCATACCACCAGGGCATCCAACAAAACGTCCACACCACCCAGGGCATCCAGCCAGACGTACATACCACCCAGGGCATCCAGCCAGACGTCCACACCACCCAGGGCATCCAGCCAGACGTCCACACCACCTAGGGCATCCAACCAGACGTACATACCACATAGGGCATCCAGCAAGACGTCCACACCACCCAGGGCATCCAGCAAGACGTCCACACAACCCAGGGCATCCAGCAAGACGTATACACCACCTAGGGCATCCAACCAGACGTACATACCACATAGGGCATCCAGCAAGACGTCCACACAACCCAGGGCATCCAGCAAGACGTCCACACCACCCAGGGCATCCAGCCAGACGTCCACACCACCCAGGGCATCCAGCCAGACGTCTACACCACCCAGGGCATCCAGCAAGACGTCCATACAACCCAGGGCATCGAGCAAGACGTCCACACCACCCAGGGCATCCAGCCAGACGTCCACACCACCAGGGCATCCAGCCAGACGTCCACACCACCCAGGGCATCCAACAAGACGTCTACACCACCCAGGGCATCCAACAAGACGTCCACACACCCAGGGCATCCAACAAGACGTCCACACCACCCAGGGCATCCAGCAAGACGTCCACACCACCAGGGCATCCAGCCAGACGTGCATACCACCCAGGGCATCCAGAAAGACGTCCACACAACCCAGGGCATCCAGCCAGAAGTATACATCACCTAGGGCATCCAACCAGACGTACATACCACATAGGGCATCCAGCAAGACGTCCATACAACCCAGGGCATCCAGCCAGACGTATACACTACCTAGGGCATCCAACCAGACGTACATACCACATAGGGCATCCAGCAAGACGTCCACACAACCCAGGGCATCCAGCAAGACGTCCACACAACCCAGGGTATCCAGCCAGACGTCCACACAACCCAGGGCATCCAGCCAGACGTCCACAACACCCAGGGCATCCAACAAGACGTGCACATCACCCAGGGCATCCAGCAAGACGTCCATACCACCCAGGGTATCCAGCCAGACGTCCACACCACCCAGGGCATCCAACAAGACGTCCACACCACCCATGGCATCCAACAAGACGTCCACACACTCAGGGCATCCAGCAAGACGTCCACACAACCCAGAGCATCCAGCAAGACGTCCACACCACCCAGGGCATCCAGCCAGACGTTCACACCACGCAGGGCATCCAGCCAGACGTTCACACCACCCAGGGCATCCAGCCAGACGTTCACACCACCCAGGGCATCCAGCCAGACGTCCACACAACCCAGGGCATCCAACAAGACGTCCACAACACCCAGGGCATCCAGCAAGACGTACATACCACCCAGGGCATCCAGCAAGACGTCCACACCACCCAGGGCATCCAACAAGACGTCCACACCACCCAGGGCATCCAGCAAGACGTCCACACCACCCAGGGCATCCAGCCAGACGTCCACACAACCCAGGGCATCCAGCCAGACGTCCACACCACCCAGGGCATCCAGCAAGACGTCCACACAACCCAGGGCATCCAGCCAGAAGTATAAACCACCTAGGGCATCCAACCAGACGTACATACCACATAGGGTATCCAGCAAGACGTCCATACAACCCAGGGCATCCAGCCAGACGTATACACTACCTAGGGCATCCAACCAGACGTACATACCACATAGGGCATCCAGCAAGACGTCCACACAACCCAGGGCATCCAGCACGACGTCCACACAACCCAGGGCATCCAGCCAGACGTCCACACAACCCAGGGCATCCAGCAACACGTCCACACCACCCAGGGCATCCAACAAGACGTGCACATCACCCAGGGCATCCAGCAAGACGTCCATACCACCCAGGGTATCCAGCCAGACGTCCACACCACCCAGGGCATCCAACAAGACGTCCACACCACCCAGGGCATCCAACAAGACGTCCATACCACTCAGGGCATCCAGCATGACGTCCACACAACCCAGAGCATCCAGCAAGACGTCCACACCACCCAGGGCATCCAGCCAGACGTCCACACCACCCAGGGCATCCAGCCAGACGTTCACACCACCCAGGGCATCCAGCCAGACGTTCACACCACCCAGGGCATCAAGCCAGACGTCCACACAACCCAGGGCATCCAACAAGACGTCCACACCACCCAGGGCATCCAGCAAGACGTACATACCACCCAGGGCATCCAGCAAGACGTCCACACAACCCAGGGCATCCAACAAGACGTCCATACCACCCAGTACATCCAACAAGACGTCCACACCACCCAGGGCATCCCACAGGACGTCCACACCACCCGGGGCATCCAACAAGACGTCCACACCACCCAGGCATCCCACAAGACGTGCACACAACCCAGGGCATCCAGAAAGACGTGCACACCACCCAGGGTATCCAGCCAGACGTCCACACCACCCAGGGTATCCAGAAAGACGTGCACACACCCAGGGTATCCAGCCAGACGTCCACACCACCCAGGGCATCCAGAAAGACGTGCACACCACCCAGGGCATCCAGAAAGACGTGCACACCACCCAGGACATCCAGCAAGACGTCCACACCACCCAGGGCATCCAGCAAGACGTCCACACCACCCAGGGCATCCAGAAAGACGTCCACACCACCCAGGGTATCCAGCCAGACATCCACTCTACCCAGGGTATCCAGCCAGATGTCCACACCACCCAGGGCATCCAGCAGACGTCCACACCACCCAGGGTATCCAGCCAGACATCCACTCTACCCAGGGTATCCAGCCAGATGTCCACACCACCCAGGGCATCCAGCCAGACGTCCACACCACCCAGGGCATCCAGCCAGATGTCCATACCACCCAGGGCATCCAGCCAGACGTACATACCACCCGGGGTATCCAGACAGACGTCCACACCACCCAGGGCATCCAGCCAGACATCCACTCTACCCAGGGTATCCAGCCATACATCCATACCACCCAGGGTATCCAGACAGACGTCCACACCACCAGGGTGTCCAGCCAGACATCCACTCCACCCATGGTATTCACCCACACGTCCACACCACCCTGGGTATTTAGCCAGACATCCTCCACTCCACCCAGGGTATTCAGCCAGATGTCCACACCATCTAGGACATCCAGACCACCCAGAACATCAAGACAAACATCTACTCCACCCCGGGCAACCCGCAGTAGATGACTCATGAAGATGGCTTCCTACTGCAAAGATCGAAAACCAAAACCGATCTGAAAAATTATCTCCCCATCGATTAGCTGCAGACTCTTACAAATAATGTATCAACACTCAAATGCATGGATACTGTCCATCTTAAAAGAGGAGATTAAATGATAGCAGATGAAACATTGTCTGCATATGCTGTCCACCAAAAATTCGCATGCTAGTCAATACAAAAACCTAAAAGCACTTAATTTTTGCAGTTTATCTTGTAAGGCTGCTTATTGTGGCATTAGTACTGCTTTGCAGTGATAGTTGCCCGTCACGCCCATCATTACAATGATCTTGAGAGCCCTTTGTCACAAAGGTGTACCAGGGTCTTGTGTATACCCCTTTTCTATCTGCCAAGTCACAAATAGATCTGTCCCAGAAATTTTCTCTTCCAGAAATACTTCTGTGTGTAAAACAATTTTTGTGTGAAAAGTCCTATACATTGCCCACCTTCCAAACATGTTTCTTTCCTCCCCCTTACATCCTCTGTGACACTTATCTTCTCATTGTCTTTAGTCTGCCGACAGTGAGGAAGAGTGACACATTGTTTCATTTGTTTTACCAAATGTGTTGTGTGTATAAGTCTGTCGTATTCTTTTTAGATTATTACAACTTAAATTCATGACTTCCTTTGAACTGTCATTCTAAACAGACTCAACAGGAATTTCTCAAACTGAATCACAGTAACATGCCAAAGAAAGAGAAGAAGAATACAGAACAGAGTACTCAAGAGTGAATGAGACAGACAGACAGACACACAGACAGACAGACACACACACACACACACAGAACACAAGCACCAACAACACTCATCCAAAGTAGTGAAGGTTTTCACCCGCTGCAGTGCTCTCCCCTCATCTCACAAGATCCTTTGTCACATGGTGCAAAAGTTACACATTGTCATCAAGCGACACACAGAATGTGAGACTCAAGAGTCAGACAGCTGGGAAAAAATGCAGCAAAGAAAGCAAACAAAAGTTTTTAAAGATTATTTCAACCATTGTTGAAAAGAGAGAGAGAGAGAGAGAGAGAGACAGACAGACAGACAGACAGACAGAGAGAGAGAGAACACCTGCATTATATGGAATCAGCTGGTATTACTGCTGACACCACAACAAGTTTCTGAATTACCGATTCCAGATTCAACATATGAGCTGCATGATGAGTGTGTGTGCATGTGTGTGTGTGTGTGTGTGTGTGTGTGTGTTGTGTGTGTGTGCGTGCGTGCGCGCGCGCGTGCATGTGCATGTGTGTGCGTGCATGTGCATGTGTGTGTGTGTGAAGTTAAACAAAATCATTCATTGTGAAGAATGAAACGATAAAAAGTTTCAGGAAACTCAAAACAGCCTGACACGCATGAACACTCTAACATAAGATGATACATCGCAGAAAGAGAGAGAAAAAAAAAGAAAAGAAAAATGAAGAGAGAGTATAGAGCCTTTATGATGAAAGAAACAGACAGCACAAGACTAGAAAACACTCGTCAAAAATATAAAGCTTTTCACCCACTGCCGTACTCTCCCCTCATCTCACACGATCCCTTGCCACACTGTGCAGAGGTCAAAGGTTGTCATCAACTGACACACAGAATGTGCGACTGACATTGCAGACATGTTTTTTTAAATTTTTATTCCGTTCACGCTTAGTTCTCACATTGAGAGGTAATGTACACAGGAGACATAGCATTACAAATGAACTGCCCTCACCATGGCACACTTCAGCAGTTCCTTTTTGTTTCATCCTCCTGATGCTGAAAAGTCCACACAACCAACAACACCTGCTGACACTAGCGACAGAAGTGTTCATTCAGCGTCAGTGTCACCCTCCCAGTTCTGAAGAGACCACATGATCTATAACATCAACCAACAGACAAGTTCATTCAAGATTAGTGTAAAACCCTGCTGTTTCTAATGAGTCCACAACATCTACATCGATCTACTAAGAGAAATGTTCGTTCATACAGGGTCAATATAACACCCTTCTAGTTCTAAGACCACACAGTACATTTCTACTGACATCTGTTGACACCACCGAAGGGAACTACTGTGTAGCACAGATCAGTACAGTTAAACTATTTTAAATTACTGTGCACTTGTATCTCATATCACTGTTTTTGCCGTGTTACTTTTGTTACATAGGAATGTGGGTGAAACTGCATGCAGTGCGTACAACTGTGGAATAGTTTCTCTACAGGTCTGTTCAAATTACTTTATAAGATGAAAGCAGCAAACACACTTGCGATTTCTGTCCTGAGTGAGTGACAGTGTTTCTATGAACTACTGGACTGGCAATTCATACCTTTCCTACAGTCTGTAAAAAGTTTTTTTCTACCTGTGTGAATTCTCTTGTGTTGTTCCAAGTTACCAGCATCCCAGGAATCTTCCCCACAGACATCACAGACATGTGGTTTCTCACCCATGTGAATTGACTGACTGGACTGTTTTCGCAAAGATCAGCGTTACAGCTCGTGGACACATGCATGGTCACTCCACAATACCAAGTCTTGGGTCTATTTACTTCGCCAGCTCTTGTAAAAGCATCTTGACTCGCAGTACTCATAAACTTTTTTTGTTGAGAAAAAAAAAATCACTTTGTATACTTTGTATTTGCTCCAAATTAACCAGTACAGTAGGCCATAAATCACCGACTTTTTTTTTTTTTTGTTCTGTGTGAATCAGTTTGAGTGCCTTCAAGTTGTTCTGGCCCTTGTAAATGCAACTCTGTTCATTCTTTTTGAGTCAGTTTGTGGATCTTGAAGGTACCATCCAAAGTAAAAGCTTTCTTCACAAGTCACATGCAACTGGATCTTGTCCAGAGTGAATCAGTTTATGTCTCTTAAAGGTACTGGCATGAGCAAAAGCCTTATTGCACACATCACACATGAACGGTTTAAGTCCAGAGTGAATCAGCTTGTGTGTTTTCAAGCTGCAAGCATGAGTAAAAGCCTTATTGCAAACATCGCACACATATGACTTCTGTCCACTATGAATCAGTTTGTGGGTCTTCAAGTCATCAGCCCTTTTAAAAGCCTTTCTGCACACACCACACACATATGACTTCTCTCCTGTATGAATCAGTTTGTGTCTCTTCAAGTCACCAGCCAGAGTAAATGCCTTTTTACACACATCACATACAAATGGCTTTTGTTCACTATGAATCAGTTTGTGTCTCCTCAAGTTACCTGCCTCAGTAAAAGCCTTATTGCACACATCACATACAAATGATTTTTGTCCTGTATGAATCAGTTTATGTGTCTTCAACTGACCAGCCATAGTAAAAGCCTTATCGCACACGTCACACAGAAATGATTTTTGTCCTGTATGAATCAATTTGTGTGCCTTCAAGTTCCAAGCCCGAGTAAAATCCTTACAGCACACATCGCACACATGGCGTCTGATGTTTTTCTCCTCATCTTTCTGAGCAGAGTCAGATGTGGAGGACTCGGGTAATAAAGTGTGTTGTGTCTCTTCATGAACGGATGTTACAGGAAGTTCTGAACTGTTGAAGAGTGCAGAGGTATTATAACAATGCTGATGCACATGACTTGTGTTCACAGACAGCAGTGACCCAGAAGTGCTGTCAGACATGGGCTGTACTGTGCTGTAGACAGCTGAGGGCTGATCTGGTGACTCTTCAGTCATGGACCACACCGGCTCCTGCTTCTGCGACAGTCAACAAAACAGTGTGTGCACTGTATGAAACTGTTTGCCAAGTCTTTTATTCACAAACAGCAGAATTCCAATCCTGTCTTTTGTAACTACCTGAGAAATCTACTCAATCGATATTCTTTGGTTAAAAAAAATATACTGCTTGTGTCAACTCGGATCAAAAAGAGTTTTGAAAAGCACAGATTTCAACTGAAAAGCTTTTCGTTGTAAAACATGGAGGTAATCCACTCTCTCTCCCCTCTCCTCTGTGAAATTCATCTCCTTATTCTGCTTTGTATTTTTTGTGCCATTTCCTTTGGCAGAATAATGTCAAAGATGTGGCATCCACTGAAAAATGTTCAACACTTAGCACACTCATGTTGTTCATGTTCGAGAATGAGTGAGCGAGTGATTCCCAAAATGTTTGTTGATGAATGTTGGGCATAAAAAAAAGAACTTTAAAAAGTGCATTTGAATTACCTCTTTATGTCCAGTAGGGTCTGAGAGAGAGAGAGAGAGAGAGAGAGAGAAAGAGGAGAGAGAGAGAGAGAGAAAATGGGAGAGAGAGAGAGAGAGAGAGAGAGAGAGAGAGAGAGAGAGAGAGAAACACAGTGTGTGTGTGTAGAGCTGCGTGAGAGAGAGAGAGAGAGAGAGAGAGAGAGAGAGAGAGAGAGAGAGAGAGAGAGAAAAGAGAGAGAGAGTGTGTGCGTGTGTGTGTGTGTGTGTGTGTGTGTGTGTGTGTGTGTGTGTGCGTGCGTGCGTGCGTGCGTGCGTGCGTGCGTGCGTGCGTGTACGCATGCATGCATGCGTGAGTGCAAATGTGTATGAGTGTGAGTGTGTGTGTGTGTGTGTGTGTGTGTGTGTGTGTGTGCGCGCGCGCGCGCACGCGTTTGTGTATGACAGACAGAGGGACAGAAACAGATAAATACAGAAGCTGAGAGAAAGTTCAATACCGACTGACACTGGTTTATACATGTACCAAAATAAACTGAATAACATTACTTTAATGCTCGTTTGCTCTCTTTCTCTCTCTCTGATTCTGATTATATGTCATGACATGTGAACAGTATTCATTCTTCCTCTTGTATTCTAACAAACACTGACTGAGGCAAGAGGAAAAAGCAACATTTTGTCTGTTCTGTAGATTGACCTACCTGTTGATCACCTGCAGGTCTGTCTGCGTCTGTCTCTCTGCAGGAGACGGAGTCAGATCTGACTGAATCACAGGTCTGCACTGTCACTGAGATGTCTGTCACTGGTTCTCTCTTGATGACAACACTGATGGTGCTTGCTGTGACAGTGTCAGTCCTGATGACATCACTGCTGGTGATCGTTGCCTGTGGTTCAGTCTTGGTGACATCACTGCTGACATTTGCTGTGACTGCTTCAGTCTTGATGACATCATCATTGCTGATATTTTCAGTCTTGATGAGATTTCTGATGTTTGCGGCGATGGCGTAAGTCTGGATGATATTTGTGCTGATGTTTGTTCTGACAGATTCAGTCTGGGATTCAAGGTTTGTGTTGGAGCTGCTGTTCCAGATGTCTGGCTCAGATGATCTGGAATTCACTGCACTCCAAGAATGAAGTGGCAAAGAACATGAATCATCACAGGAGCTCTCTTCACAGTGGGAATCCACTTTCTTTTCCCTTGTGTCCAGTGACTGAAAGGGGAGAACACTGGTCACACAGTGATCAGCTGGTTCAGCTTTAATGTATTGACCACAGTTTGTTGGACTCGCTGGTTCAGACTTGATGATAGTAGCTGACAGATGCCAAGGTTTGTTGTCATAGTTCACAGTCCAGTTATATGGGATACCTGCAGCAGACAATTATCAGTTTCTTGTCACTGACAACAACTCCTCTCTTCTTGAACCTGTCAACACCATCAATCATCATCAGCTAACACTGCTAGAATTATCTGAATGATTATTACCAACATCAGTCATCATCATGCAGTTCTTTTTTTTTTTATCTTGTTTTCACACCTTCTGTGCAACTGAAGTCGCGCCAGCCCACACCTCTCATTCCTGCTTCCTGTCCACAACCACATCCTAGCTTGTGGATGTTACAGCCTTAGCAGTCCATGGGGAACAGCTGATGTCACATCATCATGAGGCGATCCAAGGGTGATACTGCACTGCTTATGAGTCACTTCCGTGGTGTTCAGTGACACTGAGGCAATCCAAGGGTGATACTGCACTGCTTATGAGTCACTTCCGTGGTGTTCAGTGACACCTGTTCTTTTCATTTTCTTTTTTTTTTTTTTTTGATGTCCCATCATCTGTACCACTTCAGTAGCATTACTCTACACTGCTCATTCTGACTCCCAGTCCACAAAGACAATTCTGGCTTGTCCCACCACAACTCCAGCACTCACACAAGAAGCAGTTCATGTCAAGTCGTCAAGAGGCAACCCACCTGAAGAGACACTGCACATTGGTGGAGTTAACTGGTGCCTGTTCTGATTCAACATATACAGCAGATCACCACTAAGCCCCAAACTGATGACAATAACTGATTAGCTGTGGAGGTAGCATAAATGAGTGTCGCTTTCCATAGGGAGCAGTGACACTTATTCTGATCCAACGTACGAAAGACTATACCTACTACCCTCCTATTGATGACAATAACTGATCAGTCACAATCATTGTAGAGCCCCCACATGCGTGTATCCCCTCTAGAAGGTGCCATCATGTTTGTCCAACTGCACTTCCCATGAACTGGCTGATACCGGTGACCATGACACAAACTCATCAATAGTATAGAAGAGGGCAGAAAATCAGAACTATGTCACCATGAAAGTAACGGATGGTTTAAAGAAAGACAAAAAAAAAAAAAAAAAAATTATGCGATCAAAGAGAATAAGTATGACTTGATATTCTTTGGGGTTCCTTTTTTTTTGAGATGGTAGATGGTCGAACTAAATTTATTTTTAAAAAATTTATTCTGACATCGATCAACCCAAACAGATCACTTTAGGGGTGGTCAAAAAATCAGCAACAATTTCAAGCTGCTTCAAAATTTTTAAATTTGTTTAAGGTTGTTTGGATCATTTCCCATTATCACCATCAACCAACACTGTCATGGTCTTTTTTTGATCATAATCATGTCATCAACATCATCAACCAAGCCTGTTTTTGTTAGGGGGACTTTGTCACAACCCTAAATGTTTTTTGACTAGCAGCCATGTCACCAAGACCATCATGATATCAATCTTTATTAAATCTGCCGTGGATACCCTTACCGTAACCCCCGGGACAACCTCAGACTTAAGTTTTTGTTGATAAATTCTTCACCAATAAAAACCCTTCGGGCTTTAGCTATCTATTGACAAACCTTTTTATTGTGACAACAACAAAACAAAAATTTTGTCCCTTCGCCACTAAAGAACTTTTGATAAACCGCTTCATCAAAAACAACAGCAATCCCGTACCTTCGGGCTGTTAAAGTTATTTAAAAATTTCTCTTCATCACAACAACAGCAAAACTGTCCAGAACGAGGGCCAAAAAAAAAGGGTAAAATTGAACGCTGGATCAAAAAAGTATGAAAAAAAAAAAAACCCAACAGGTAAAAAAGGTGATCCCCAAGAAAAAAATTGGAAAAATTTTGTGGCCCATGATAAGAAAATCATCTGGGGTTTCAAAAACTGGCATTTCCTTCTCATAAATCCTTTTATCAACCATTGTATATTTCTGCCCAACTGGGGTTTTCCAATCCCATGGCCACTATATGACTGAGGCAACAATAATACAGTGTATAAAACTTCTTCCAAAAGCCCTTCTAAAACAAACTGTTGATGGGTAAACAGCAGTACTTTTTATCGAAATTAATACTTTCAAATGAATAGGCACATAATTAACAGAGGTGCAGGGTCAACCTTTTCAGACCATATACAAAAATTTTCCATTGTTCATATAAATACAATGAGCCTGCCCTCTCCACGGTGTTTGGAAATGAGGTATTCTGTGGAAGTGCTTGGAAGCACCATTTCCACTAAAATCATTCGTCCAAAAAATATAAATGAGTGGTGGCAGACAAAGAAAAACAGATCTTTTGGGAAAGAAAGATAATGTGCTGTAGAAGAAAGAACTATTGAATAGGGAATCTACCTAACTTGGGATCCCCCTAGACTCGGGAAAACGGGGGTGTCAGCCTTACATCACTTTTACTATAAAGGGGGAGTTTCTATATGCACATATCCATCACAACGATTCTTTGTGGAGTAACCCCCCTTCCTTATCCTTAGTCCTTAGAGTCAAAAAAAGACCTTCCCGACAATTAGACAAAATGATGCTACAAAAAAAAAACCCAAACTGACCGAACACTCATCTGGGGGTTGATAGAGTTTTTGGTTCTTCAAGCGACATCCATTTCTATTTTGAGTTCAGGCATGCAATTTTTTTTGGGGGGGAACCCTGGGTCACTGGATCTGAAAAAACACACCCGCGTGGGGGTGTTTTAAAGTCACACAAAAAAATTTTGTTACCTTTTTGTATTTGCTGTTGTTTTTTTGTTTGTGTGTGGTTGTC
>CM031618.1:7781133-7802637 GCA_018398815.1 Conus ventricosus | reverse complement strand
GGACAACAAACAACACGAATCTGCCCCCTTCGATAGTGAACCAAGTAAAAAGGGGTAACATCGGAATAAAACCCAAACCTCCCGTTTCCCCATCCCTTCAACAAGGTCAAGATTGGAACTAAAAGAATATTGTGTATTTTATTTCCCCAGCACCCAAACCTAGCCAAACCTTCCACCTTAACCAAAACCCAATCTTACACACGCACACTCGCCACACACATATACACATATGAAACCCGCGCACACGCTCTCTATTTCTGAACTACCATTACTCCAAACACATGGACGGTTTTTTTAGTATTCCGATCGAGCCCGGACTCGTCGAGAGGGCACTGCACCGGGCCCTTTCCCCTCAACCGTTGTGTCCGGCGGGGCCTTCAGAGGTGTGTCCCAAACGGGGGGGGGAGGAGTCAGACTGAGGAGCCACGGCGCCGCCGGGTGCAGAGTCTTCGGGGAGTCGGACTGTGGGAGGCCCGGTCAGCACCGGAGTGCAGTCGTCCGGGGAGGCGTCAGCCTGTGAGGGGCCGGTACAGCGCCGAGGACTGGAGTCTCCGGGCCGGATGGGTTGTCCCATGGGCGTAGTATAAAGGGTGTAGTGTTAGGTAGTAGAGTTAAGGGTGTTTAGTTACTGCCTCCTTTGGGACGTAGTGGCCAGCACAGTGTGGGGTACTTGTCGTTGCCTCCCTTAGGGACGCAGTGACCAGGGCGGTAGTAGTCCCGGGTCAAAAGAGAAGGGTGGGTCCTGGGGGAGGTGTGGGTGGTAGTATTTTAAAGATATTAGAGTCCCTTGGGTTTGTCCTTGTCCCTAGTAGAAAGTCCCCACGTGTGCGGGCTATCTCTGCGTCCCTTGTCGCAGTGATATACCGAAAACTGGTGCTTTAGCATAGGTTAGGGGTCCAGGGTCGTAGCAGGGTATGTGGGTCAGGGAAGAAGTGAGATAATGGTGTATGGCGTGGAATGGACGTGAGTGGTGGCCCCATAGTGTGTGTGTGAAATAAAGAAGTGCGCATGATGTAAAGCTGTGTTATTGTGCTGTTTGTCCCCTCTAGTGTGAAATAGGTGTGGGAAAGGGTGGTAGGGCCGTCCGCTTAGCGACCGTGACATTGTAGACCGTGACTCCCACGGTCTGACTCCTCCCTGCGCTGGGGACGACACCTAGCGCACCCACACACCAGACGCCCTCTCGAGAGTCCGGGGGTCGAAGGACACCTCCTCTGAAGGGGCCCCCCCGGACACTGAGGGGAGGGGAGGTCTGGTGCAGCGCCCCCCCACAGGACCCGAACCGGGTAAGCAACAGGTGGCTGGAGAACCCTCGGGAGAACCCCGGTAGCCGAAAGACGGCCGACGGCCTGGATGGTCTCCCTCTCCCGGGAAAAGCACAGGCAAAGGACACTGCCGCTCACCTGCCGGCACGCGGCAGCAGACTGCGGTGGTCTGGCCCAGCCTCAGGACGGAAACGGATACCCCCTGCTGACACAACTGGACAGACAGACGTTCAACCACACCAGTTCTGCAACTGGCTGAATGGCTGCCAACAGAGACGACACAGAACCGGCACAGGCCAAGGGTACACCAGACCCGACGAGGACCTGGCCCTAACTATGACTCGAAGTCAAACTCAGCTTGACTAACGGCGCTGCCGCCGCAACTACAAGGGCGTCCACTCGACGAACACCAGGGACCGAAGTGAAGCTCCCCCAACGCATTCCGACCTGGTCGGATAAAGCGAACTCTACTCACAACACAAAACAGCGATTGGTGAGAAGTTTTTTTTGGTTTTAATCTGTAGTTAAAACTTAGGCAGGGGGGTGTGTCACCGATCGGGGGTACTAAACCAGCCGTCTAGGGTTTTTGGAGTAATGGTAGTTCAGAAATAGAGAGGTGTGTGCGTGTGCATATGTGTATATGTGTGTGTGTGAGCGTGCGTGTGTAAAAATTTGGGGTTTTGGTTAAGGGGAAGGTTAAGCTAGGTAGGGGTTAGGGAAAGAAGACATACAATATTTTTGGAAGTTCCAATCTCCACTTGTTGAGGGATGGAAGGGGGAGGTTGGTTTCGTTTCCGACTGTTACCCTTTTGTTACTTTGGTTCTACACCAAGAAGGCGGGGCAGGATATCGGCTGTTGTTGGTGTGTCAAGTCTGTGAGTTGTGGTAAATTGTCATGTTGTTGCACGAGCAAAAACTAGCCCGTCCGTTGGTGGATGCGGGGTACTTAGGTGGTTCTGGGTAGGTGATAGGTGCTAGAAGGAGGTAGGGGGTGTTGTGTCCGGTGTGTACGTCGTGTGAGTGGGGGGTTGGGTGGGAGCTTTACCAGTCCCCTGGGGGGTGGTACTTTAGTGTCCCTGTTCACTTCAGGCATGTTCTAGTGGCATTGGGCAGGGCACTTGTGTTGGTGTGAATGGGTTGGCGCTACCGTGTGAGTGAGGTATGAGTGATCAATAAATATTGAGTGGTTGTTGGAAGTGTGAGTGACTACGCAAGTAAATTTGGGTGAGGTGCCGGAGTGTACCGAGTGTGCGTTGTGTCCCTTTTTTGTGGTATACCCCAGTGAGTAGAGTGGTACCCAGCCCGTGACTGTGCACGCTGTGTGCTCGGATATCCTGGGGGTTAAGGGCAGTGTAAGCCCAGGTGACTGTGCGTGAAGCTCGAGGGTGCATAGTGTTGTGACACTAAGGTGTGCTGGGAGTGCATTATGAACTTGTGGGGTGCAAGTGCACTGTGATCGTGTGGGTGTGGCCTACCAGAGAAGTGAGGCCCGTGACTTGTAGTCCTTGTGAACTGGTGCGCATGCACAGTGGACGGTGGGAATACGGTGTCACGTGATTGGGTTTTGTGCCCAGACAGCGCATTGGTAATATTGTGTGGGTTGCCCCCCATGTCGGTATATGTATGAATATACAAGTGTGGGTGGAGTTATGCTGGTTGCGTGACTCATTGAGAATAGTGTGTATTGTGCGGAGTTGCTTCAGGGGCTAGTGCTTTAGTCGGGAACCTCCGTTGCGCTCAGATCCGCATACTGTTGTTTGCTAGCTCTGATGTGGAGGGGTAACCTATGGTCTAAACACACCGAGCCTTTTTCCGCAGTACGACCCCGATAGTGTCATGACCAAGGCCCCTACGGCAGATACCAAACCTAAGTTAGTGACGGGAAATGCGGGGGGATCAAGAGCAGGGACGGGGGCTTATCAAAGTTTGTCAAGTTGGGAGGGGGCGAGGGTTTAATGGGGGGACTCGCCAATTTTGTCACAGACGGTCCTAAGAGGATGAGAAGTAGCGAGGGGGAAGCAAAAGTTGGAGCCCCGGGATGGAAGGAGAAAGTGAGGCAGAAGATGAAGGATGAAGAAGAGAAAGCTCTAGGCAGAGGGAGTTAGAGAGCAGAAGATGAAGGATGAAGAGAGAGAAAGCTGCTAGGCAGAGGGGGGGTTAGAGGGGGCAGAAGATGAAGGATAAAGAAGAGAAAGCTGTAGGCAGAGGGGTTGAGAGAAGCAAGGAAATTGAAGAGGAGAAGGCTGATAGGCAGAGGAGATGAAGAGGAGAAAGCTGATGGCAGAGGAGATGGAGTAAAGCAGCCGAGTTAATCTCAAGAGGGAAGATGAACTGGTAGAGGCAAGAGACGTGAGCTAACATCAAGAGAGACAGGCCTCAATGAAGCAACGCATAAAAAACGCTTGATTGAGGTAAGGAACGAACGTGTCCACCTTGAGCGTTAGGGGAGAACGACGACTGGAGTTTCATGCCCAATTTGAGCGTTACCCAATGTGAAGTGGAGCGAGACCTCATGGCCACCCGTTGATGTCCTGCTAAAGGGAAGGCTAGGAAGCAGTGTTTGCGGTTAAGGTGGAGTTAGCGACTATGATCAATAAGAACGCCCTGTTCAGCCACTCAGCTAGATGCTGAGGCATACGGGAAAAGTTCAGAAGAAATCAAGAAGGACGCTGCTGAGACTTTCGCCCAAGTGCTGGGAAGGATGAAGCGGGGTTTTTCCCTCTGGTGTGCGGCACGGGCAAGGACGAGAGTGGGGCAGAGGATTTTAAAGGATCTGTTTTTCCAAGAAACAGTTTTACCAGCTGCTGTCCCCAGAGTCACAATTGAGGTCCGCAAGACATGCCCGAAAAATGTTGAACAAATGGCAACGGAAGCTACTGTTTTAGCAGGGGCCCAAAAAGATTGGGGAGGAAGGCGAAGCAAGCCCGAACAGTTAACCAGCCCAACCTGGGTAATGGGCGTGAAACAGCAGGGAGCCAGCCTACGAAGGGTCCCACACAGTGATGGTGCACTACAGCAGCAAAAACAGGAGATCAGAAGGGCCTAGATCGACCATAGTCTGTTTCAACTGCAGGAAGCCGGGCCACATCGCTAGGAAATGCCCCGAGCCCCATTCCGTTGGAGCTGTTCATTGTTGCGACCAGCCCCAAGCTCGGTAGTCCCCCACGTGTGCGCCCATGCGCTGAGCAGCGGTACGATCCTGCGTGCATTGTTTGAGGTCAACGGAGCTCCGGCAAATGGATTACGAGACACTGGTGCCGGATACACCGAGTGGCCAATGGTTGGTAAACCCGCAGACGCGTACACAGGAGAGACAGTTCCAGTAGTGTTTGGCTGAAATCCAGATGTAGGTCTGTGTTACCTGTGGCGGTAATAGAGTTGAAGTCGCCATTCATCGAAGGGAAGTTGGAGGTTTTGGTTATGAATAGCCCTGTGCAGGAAGTCCTGACGGAAACTTCGCAAAAAGAGAAGGAAATTCCGGTTGGATACGGGTGCCTGTAAAACGCAGACCCGGCATTGGTAGGGGCAGTGCAGACACGTGCGCAGAGAGCCAGGGAGCAGCAAGAACCAGTACCGCTGCCCGTCGAGGATGCATTCTGAACACCTCTACCCAGCAGTTAATTCAGATGCAGGACCAGGATGAAACCTTGAGGAAGGCTCGGAGTGCGTGTGAAGCAGGGACGCACTTCCCACCAAGTTTGGACGAGTCGAGTACGCTCGGAAATCTGGTGTACTGGTCAGGCGGTTCGAGGGTCCCAAGGACGTAGCGAGTCAATCTGCGTCCCCGCTGAACTGCGGGCCACGGTGATGAAGTAGCTCACGACGTACCCATGTCTGATCACTTAGGTACCACCCGAACCAAGGAGCGAGTTGGTCGCCATTTCTATTGGCAGGCATGCATGCTGACATTCGTCGGAAAATGCCCAGTCATGCGGTCCAGAGTCAGGTACTGTGGATAAGGGAAAGAGTCTCAAGAGTTCCCGTCGTGAGGACGCCACGGATGCGCAGGCCACTGCAGACACTGAGGGATCTCTGGGTTTCAACCAGAAAGGCAAGAGTCCCGCACAGCGGCAGAGGACGTCAACTAAGGAAAAAGTAGCCGAGACGTGTGAGTTGACAAAGAAGAACTTGGCAACAGCAGGTTGCAGGCACAAGCGACATTTTCATTTGAGGGCGAAACCCAGAAGGTAGCTGTGGGTCCAGAGTACTAGTGGGAGGGTCAAAGGTGGGCACTGCAGCTGCAGCCATTCCAGTTACGGTGCAGGCAGTGTCTGGAAAGGACAATGTGGCGGCAGACTTCTTAAGTCGCTTGCCGTAGAGAGAGAGAGAGAGAGGAGAGAAAGAGAGAGAGAGAGAGAGAACCTGTAAGTTTATTTACCTTGTCATGAGAAGTTGACATTGTCGAAGATATGCATGTTATTGTCATTGGAAGAGAATGACGTTGCAAAGTGTTGCTGGGGGTGTGGTATTTGTAGCACGTGTTGCATAGCGGTGTGCATGGTTCAGAGCACCCTCAGTTATGAAGTAATATTAGACCGTAATGTAACGGCTGCCTGTAAGTGCCTGCGTTAAGGTCGTGGAAGGCAGAATTGGCCAGGTTGAATAATGTATTTTGCAGTTAATGTGTATTTAAAAGTGATGTTGTTGGAATGATGATGGGGTGCATCAAAAGTAACAGCAGAGCAGAGTGAGTGGTGTGGGGTGGGTGTTATAGGTAGGGTGTGAGTAACGCCGATCGAGTGAGAAGTTTTTGTTGGTTTTAACCCGTAGTTAAAACTTAGGCAGGGGGGGTGTCACCGATCGGCAGTAGTTTAAAACCACCGTTCATGTGTTTTTTGGAGTAATGGTAGTTCAGAAATAGACAGCGTGTGCGCGTGTGCATATGTGTATATGTGTGTGTGCGAGTGTGCGTGGTAAGATTGGGGTTTTGGTTAAGGTGGAAGGTTAGGCTAGGTAGGGTGCTGGGGAAATAAGATACACAATATTCTTGAGTTCCAATCTTGACTTGTTGAAGGGATGGAAGCGGGAGGTTGGTTTCATTCCCGATTGTTACCCTTTTGTTACTTGGGTTCTACACTATCGAAGGCGGGGCAGGATATCGGCTGTTGGGGTTGTCAAGTCTGTGAGTTGTTGTGGTAAATTGTCGTGTTGTTGCACGAGCAACAACTAGTTCGTTTTGGGCGGGCGGGTCAGCTCTGCGGAGGGATACGCTGCCTGACCCAAACGCTGTTTTGTGTTTTGAGTAGAGTTCGCTTGATTCCGACCAGGTCGGAATGCGTTGGGATAGCTTCACTTCGGTCCCTGGTGTTCGTCGGAGTGGACGCGCCTTGTAGTTGCGGCAGTAGCGCGTTAGTCGAGCTGAGTGACTTCGAGTCATAGTCAGTGCCAGGTCCCGTCAGGTCTGGTGTGCCCTTGGCCTGTGCCGGGTTCTGTGTCGTCTCTGTTGGGAGCCACTTCAGCCCGTAGCAGAACTGGTGTGGTTTAAAAGTCTGTCTGTCCAGTTGTGTCAGCAGGTATCCTGTTCCGTCCTGAGGCTGGGGCCTGACCACTGCGGTCTACTGCCGCATGCCTGCAGGGTGAGCGGCGGTTTTCCGTGCCTTTCTGCTTTTCCCCGGGGGAGGAGACCATCCAGGCCGTCTGCCCCTTGTGAGGCAGCTCTCCTCCTGCTACCGGGGCCCTCTGGGAGCACTCCAGCCACCCGTTGCTCTTCCCGTTCGGGCGTCCTTTGAGCCCCGGACTCGTCGAGAGGGCACCGCACCAACCTTCTCTCACCCCCAGTGTCCGGCGGGGCCTTCAGAGGAGGGCGTCCTTCGAGCCCCGGACTCGTCGAGAGGGCATGCACCAGGCTTTCCCTCAACCGTTGTGTCCGCGGGGGGCCTTCAGAGGTGTTGTGCCAGCGCGGGGGAGGAGTCAGACTGAGGAGCCACGGTCGCCGCCGGGTGCAGAGTCTTCGGGGAGTCGGACTGTGGGAGGCCCGGTCAGCACCGGGGTGCAGTCGTCCGGGAGGGGGTCAGCCTGTGAGGGCCGAGTACAGCGCCGAGGACTGGGGTTCTCCCCCGGCCGGGGTGGTTGTCCCATGGGCGTAGTATAAAGGGTATAGTGTTAGGCAGTAGGGTTAAGGTGTAGTTATGTAGTAGAGTTAAGGGTGTTAGTTCTGCCTCCTTTTGGCGTAGTGGCCGCCACAGTGTAGGGTACTTGTCGTTGCCTCCCTTAGGGACGCAGTGACCAGTGCGGTAGTAGTCCCGGGTCCCAAAAGGGGAAGGGTGGGTCCTGGGGGGAGGTGTGGGTGGTAGTAGTTTAGATATTAGAGTCCCTTGGGTTTGTCCTTGTCCCTAGTAGTTAGTCACCACGTGTGCGGGCTATCTCTGCGTCCCTAGGGCAGTGATATACCGCAACTGGTGCTTTAGCATAGGTTGGGGTCTCAGGTCGTAAACAGGGTAGTGTGGGGGCAGGGAAGAAGTGAGATAATGGTGTATGGGCGTGGATGGACGGGAGTGGTGGCGCCATATGTGTGTGTGAAATAAGAAATGCGCATGATTGTAAAGCTGTGTTTTGTGCTGTATTGTCTGCTCTAGTGTGTAATGGTGTGGGAAAGGGTGGTAGGGCCGTCCGTTGGTGGAGGAGGAGGAGGCGTCCTTCGAGCCCCGGGCTCGTCGAGAGGGCACTGCACCAGGCCTTCCCTAAACCCTTGTGCCCCGGGGGGCCCTTTCAAGGTTGTCCAGCGCGGCGGAGGGGGTCAACTGGGAGCCACGTCGCCCCCGGGTGCAGAATTTTCGGGAGGGGACTGTGGGAGGCCAGGGTTTCAGCACCGAGTGCATCGCCCGGGGAGGCTTCACCTGTGGGGGGGCCGAGTACAGCGCCGAACGAGCTCCCGGGCCGGGAGGGGTTTTTGCCCCATGGGTGGTAAAAAGGGGTAGCGTTGGGGAGGGGGGTTAAGGGGTTTTTAACTACTGCCCCCTTTTTGGGGACTTTTGGGCCAGCACAGTTAGGGAAACTTGTTGTTGCCCTCCTTGGGGGGACGCAGCAAACCAGTTTCGGTGGGGGCCCCGGGGTCAAAAGAAAGGGGGGGCCCCTGGGAGAGGGGGGGGGTGAATATTTAGAGAATAGAGTCCCTTTTTTTTGTCCTTGTCCCAAGTAGTTAGCCACCACGTGGGGGGCGGGCTATCTCTGCGCCCTAGGTTGCATTTGAAAAACCCGGGCAACGGGTGCTTTACCCCTGGGTTTTAGGGGTCTCGGGGTCGAGCGGGGAAGGGGGGGTTTCGGGGAAAAAGTAGGATAAAGGTGTTTTTGGGCGGGGGAAAGGACGTAAAGGGGTTTGGTCCCATATGTGGTGTTGAAATAAAGAAGGCGCATAAATTGAAAAAGCTTTGTTATTGTGTTTAAATTGTCGGGCTCTATGTGTAATGGGGGGGAAAAGGGTGGTAGGGCCGTTATACTAAAATCCGTGACTTTTTTTCTTACTAGGGAAATTTTGGTTTATGTAAAGGTGCAAGTCAAACAGAGCCCAAACTCATCATTTTTTTTTTTCGGGGTCCCCCTTAATAGGAAACTTAGTGTGCCCAAATTTAACAAATGTTTTTCGGGAACAAAAGTGCAAACAAACTACCACCACCTTAAACAAAATTCCCAAATCCCAAAAAAAAAGCAGCAAATAAATTCATTTTTTCAGACTGAACATGTTGTGGGATGATTACCCCTTAAACGATACCCACAATGTTTCCCTTTTTTTCCCCCTTTAACTATTTCAGCAGGATTTAAAGTCATGGAGGAATAAAAAAGGAAATAAATCTAAATTTTTCAAAAAAAACCCGCCCAAGAAATGCTGCCAAAAGAGGCTGCTATACCAGAACCCTCACCCAGTCAATGAACGAAACCCCCTCGCTGAAACTTCTGCTAAAGGCGGCTGCAGGCAAGGCCCGGGTTCACTTTTTCAGCATCTTACGGGGTGCGGGGGGCTTACGTTGTGGGGGGTTCTGCCACCCGCTTCTCAGCGCCTTTTTTAATTCCTACCGGGTTATGCAGCTCCTCCCAATAAAATCCAATCCAGGCTTTCCTGTTGGGGGTTTCCCTCCGCAACCACGTCTGCAAGGACTCCCTGCCCCGATGTCACGAGGAATCCCCGGGGAGGAGACAGGGGGGTTTGCTGTTCGATACAAAGTCCACAAAGTTCGGGCAGTCCCTATTCTTTCCTAAATTTTTCCCAAAGCTTTTTCCCTTGGTTTTATAAAAACCCATAATGTAAGCCCAAAAAAACTAACTGCAAAGAAAAAAAAAAGAAAGCAACACGACGATGACAACCACAACAACAGGAAAGGAAAATGTAAAGGTAACAAAAAGAAACTTGAGTTTTTGGAAAAAAAAATTTTAAAACCCGTAAAACCCTCTAAAATGAAAAGGGGGGGAAAATATGGAAATGAAACTGATCAAAAAAACACTGGGAGAGACAGCAGACAGAGATCTGATGCTTTGAATTTTTTTTTTTGGAGTGGTCACAAACAAGGGGGGTAACAGAAATTTTAATTTTTTTTGGCCAAAAACAACAAAGAATAATTCATAAACCTAAAAAATCAATAAAGAATAAAAAATTAAAAAAAACCCGGGAAACACTCTCAAAAAAAAACTATTATATTGCCCAAAAACATAGAAAAAACCAGAAACAAACAACAAAAATCACTTTTTTGTGAAATGTTACAGACCATCCACTAAACCCATTTAATGTCATTTTTTTCAAAACACAAGAAATCAAAAAAACTGACTTTAAAAAACAATAAAATTTTAAATTATTTGTTTGTTATTGTTACTTTTTGTCTCTTTTTCGTGTTTTGTGAAAAAACCCTTGCCCTTTTTTAATCATTTTTCCATCTGCCAAAAAACATGAAAAACACTGATTTTTTTTTGGGCCCCACTGAATCGAAAATAAAATTTTTCTTGCATTTAAATTGCAAGCAGTACTCTGAAACAGGGGGTTTCTTCTCTTTAACCCAAAAATTAAACCCGATGGACAGGGAATTGCTACAGAAAACCCAGGAAAGGAATAAACCTAATTTGCACAAAAAACCCAAAAAGACATCATCTATATTTTTTGCAAATTTGTTTAAAAAGCCATCGATCAAATTAAAATTTTTTCTCGGGAATTGTTCACACTGAAATATTTTTTTGAAGAGAAAAACATCGGATGCACGGGTTTCTTTTTCCCGGGTGGTCATGTTCATTCAAACCTTACAGCTCAAGTCCATTTCCGGGCCCAAACACACCACAGAAGCATGAGGCCTTGAGGGCCTGATCCCTTCCCGCCCCCTCAAGCCCCCCTTCCCCCCCCCTTTGTTTAGGCCCCACATGCCACGTCCCCACCGTCTTAAACCTTTTGTACAAACTTTCAGCATGTACCCCTGTGGTCCCTTTGCCCCTTTCCAAAGGGGAAAACAGCAGACATGGTCATTATTTTTTTCCCCAACCTATCATGGAAGGGAATCACTTTTTCTTTTTTTAAACATTGTGGCAGGTAAATTCCCCAGAATTTTTCCCCTTTCCATTTGCATTTGCCCCCTTTGCCTTACATTTAACAGTTACACCATCCCCATGATGCAAGTAAATCCCCCGGCTGAAGCCCAAAATCCACCCAAAGTTTTTGGGATAATAAATAACGGGCAGACAATACGATATAAAAAAAAAAAAAATCAAAAAAATATTAAACCCCAAATCAATATATAAATAAATATATATTATAAAATAATATATAAATATATATATATATTAAATTTAAATAAACAAAGTTTGCTCTTAGGGCCTTAGATTGAAAAAAAAGGGGGAAAATAACCTGCCTATCTGCAGTGGAAAGTTTTTTTCCTCCAAAACAAAACATATTGCTTGAGTGGGTAAATGGGAATAAAAAGCATTTATTTATTTTTCCCCCAAATTCCCCACCAAGCACATACTGTTATTTTTTGGCAAAAATTACTACCACGGCAATATAAAAAGCTTACCCCCCTATTTCTTCAATCTAAGACATAAGAGCAAGCTTTATTTATAATTGAATTTTTCCCTTCATCTTTGCAACCCAAGCTGTTTCTTTAAGTTGCGGGAATGGTGCTGGGTTTTTAAACCCTTTGGAATTTTTTAGTTTAATGTATGTATAAACATAATATTATAATGTGTGTGTGTGTGTGTGTGTTAAAATGCAAACTTTCGGCCCAAACCGACTTTTATAATTTGGGAAGTCCATCTTTTCCGGGTTTTTTTCCCTTTTTTTTGTAAACTCTACTAAGGGAAACTTTTTGCTGAGTAGCCTAAAAAACACAGAAGCAAAGAAAATTTAATTTCTGAAAAAAACAAAATTTGAAACTTTTAAACACAAATTTTTGTATTTTTTTCATGTTGGGTTTTACTATGGAAAAGAAAACCGTGAAATACAATTATCAATGCCGTTTCTGTATTAAAGTCGGTTTAAACTGGATGACCGGGCAAAAGGGAGCGGGCCCAAAAAGGGCAGGTGTGAGGTTTTTTTCACCTTATGATCCAAAAATGTTTCTTCAGAGCATTGGGTTGGGGAAAACCTTTCCCCCAGCTGGACACATGTACGGGTTTTTTACCTGGTGGTTTTTCTTTTTGTTGTTTCAAGTGAGCTAACTGAGAGAAAGCTTCCCCGCACACGCACAGGGTTGGGGCTGCCACTCACATGCCCGACCGGATTTTGGGTTTTGAAAAGGCCTGATATACAAAAAACAGCATCAACAAGGTTTACACTTGTAAATCTCTCCCCCGTAAGAAGTCCTTTTTGTGTCTTCCCAAAACACCCTGACTGAAAAATAAGCCCCTTGCTACACACCTCAAAACACAAATCGTTTTTGTCCCGAATGAATGATTTTTTTTCTCTTTAAGTTACCAAATTAGTAAAAGCCTTGGGGGCACAAAATCACACGTAAATGGTTTTTTTTCCTGTAAGAATCATTTGGTTTTTTCAAGTCCCAGCCCGAGTAAAAAATTTAAAAATGCACACAAAACACAAACAAATGGTTTTTGTCCCGTATGAATCATTTAAGATTCTTCAATTACCACAGTTGTAAAAGTCTTACGGGAAATATCAACAAACCCAAAAAGCTTTTGTCCATATGACCAGTTTTTTGTAAAAATTTAATGACTAGCCCCCCTTTTAAACCCCTTTCGCACAAATGACACACAAATGGCCTTTGTCCAGAAAGAATCAGTTTTTGTGTCCCTTTAAGTTACCAGCCTGAGTAAAAGACTGGGCCCAAAACAAAAAAAAAACATACGGGTTTTTGTCCCGTAGAATCAATTTGTGGGGTTTTTCCCAAACTGCAAAGCCCGTGAAAGCCTTATTGCATACATCACACATATGAAAGCCTTTTTGTTTTTCTTCCCACTTTCTTACGAAATCAGGGGTGGAGGACACAGGTAACACAGTGTTAGAGTCTCTCCATGCATGGATGTCCCAGGGAGTTCTGCACTGTTTAAGACACAGAAGCAGCAGAACAAAAACGATTACTTGTGTTTTTAGACACAGCTACCCAGAAAGCTGTCAACATGGGGGGTACTGTGCTGTAGACAGCTGAGGGCGATCGGTGACTCTTCAGTCATGGGCCCCGGGGGTTTCCGCTTTTTGTGAAAAAAAACAATAAAAAGTGTTTTTAAATTGGGACATAAGGGCCAATAGTGGGGTGTGTGTGTGTGTGGTGTGTGTGTGTGGGGGGTTTTGTGGTGTGTGGGGTTTTGTGGTGTGTGTGAGACTCGACCCAGACTAGGTCCCCAAGAACCAAACGGGGTCCATAGAAACAACACAAAAAAAAGATTCCCTATCTTATAGGGTTAATTGATCAGTGAAGTGTTTTGCATGAAAAATTTGGGAAATATTTAAATATCTCCCAAAAACAAAAAAAAAACAGAACATAAAAGAAAAACAAAATCTTAGCCTGAAGATTTGATCTCCTAATACAATATGGCCCCTTGCGGGAATGAACTTAAACTTCAAAATGGCAAAAAAATTTCACTGAAAATGAACTGGTTTGACTTTTATTAAAAAAAAAAATAAAAAACCAGAATTTTCAGGCAAAAAAAAGAAGATACATGAAAACGCTTCACGCAATCAGAGTCCTTTTCCCCCTAGTTTGCGTTGGAGCTGAAAATCTGAGTGGGTAGGGGTCGCAGTAATCATTTAAACGTACACAATAAAAATTTTTTTTTCCCTTTATTTGGGGAGCCGAAGGGGCCAATTCCCCCAAAAAAAATTTTTCCGGTTTTTTTTTTTATGTCAAATCCCATTTGTGTGCCCTCTTATCCAAGGGGGCCAAAGGCATTCCCCTTAAAAAGGAAACGGGGTGAACCTGGCATCTTTTTTCCCCACATAATGGGGAAAACCAAATAAGGGGCCCTCCCCCCCCCAAGGGCTGCAAAAAACCTTAAAAGGAAATATTTTATGTTGCATATCCTTCATGAATAAAAACCAAAAAACTGACAAATGGGCCCCTGAAGGACCCGACCCCACCAAAATTTAAAACCCCCCCCCCCCCCCCCCCCCCCTTTTGAATAAAACAAACACAGTATCCCTTAGGGTTTCCCCTTTTGTTTAAAACACCACTAACTGTACTTCAGGGTTCTGGGAAAAGGGTTGACACAATTTTTTAAAAATATACTTAAAGTTTTGTTGCCTCAATCACAGATGCAATATCAAGGAAAATGGTGCAACCCCCACACTTTTCCTCTTTCTTTTTCCTTTTACAGAGCAAGGGTCCATGTCTTTTCCCACAGTTTTTTAAACTTTTAGCCAAAAATTTCCCGGGAGCAATTTTCTTTGGGCTCTTTAATGTAAACCCCATACAAAATGAACCCTAACCAAACTCAACCGGGGAACAACTTCACGCAAAAAATTTTCTCCCTGCCCGTCAAAGGGAAAAACGCTGTCTTCAACGCCCGCTCAATTTTTTGATTCCACTTCAATTTTTTACAGTTGGGAAGGGGGATGGGTGGGGGGGGGGTCTGATGATTTTTTTTTAATAGGGAGCAACAATACAGAAAACAAACCCTTTTATAAGCACACAAATTTTTCCCAAAAACCGGTCTTCCCCTTTAATTTTAAAAGCACCAAATGGCCTCATAATAAATACAAACCCAAAAAACCCACAACCAAACATCCAAGTCAATATACAAAAAGGAGGGCCCCCTAAAGAACTCTGGAAAGAGTTGTTTAAAATGACTAGAAGTCAGTGAGTGCAGTACAAGCATTTCAAATCCCTACAGCCCCAAATGGTATATTCATACGTAAAAGGTCAACAGGGTTTTTAACCAAATCCTGGTTTGGAAACAAATCCGAAAATTTTCCAAACAAAAATTTATTTTATTACGTCCGTTCAATTTTCTATTATTAAAATGTAAACCCCCACGTTAAAAAAACTACCATCAAATATGAAAAGAAAACGTTTTAACAGATTTTGCGGTTTTGCAATTTTCAGGGAAAAATGCTGAGAGTAATGAAAAAAAACTGTACCGTAAACAAACAAGCCCAGATATTAAAATATACAGACCACCAAACAGTACTGGTTTTGGAAAACTTTAGAAATCTCCGAAGGGTCCATTTAGGGGGGGGAAAGAAGCTGAAACCCTGTTGTCCCACCTTCCCCTTCAACCCAATAGCACCTCAGCACTGGGGTTTGGAAATGGGCCCGAACGAAAAAAAAAAAAAAAGGTGAAAATGCCTCGGGTGGGGCCGGGCCCCCCCCCCCCCCCACCCCCCGCCCCTAACGTGCGAAACCCCAACCACTGCACCACAAAAGTTTTGTACATTTTTTTTGATTATTCTTGGTTCTGTAAAATTCTTTAATTTTGCTCGATAATTTGCTGCAACTCTTTTGATTCAGACTGTGTGGCCAAAATTTTTACCATTTTTCCCCCCGTTGCTGTAATTAGGTATACTGAGGGAAAAAAGGGAAAACAATTTTCGCCTGTTCGTACATTGACCCACCTGTTGAACATCTGCTGGTCTGTCCACGGCCGTCCTTGAGTTACCGCTAGAGTCGCATGATATACCGCATTGCTTTAGCATAGGTTAGGGGTCTCAGGGCGTAGCAGGGTAGTGTGGGTCAGGGAAGAGTGAGATAATGGTAGGCGTGGATGGACGTGAGTGGTGGCGCCATAGTGTGTGTGTGAAATAAAGAAGTGCGCATGATTGTAAAGCTGTGTTATTGTGCTGTATTGTCTGCTCTAGTGTGTAATAGGTGGGGAAAGGGTGGTAGGGCCGTCCGTTGGTGGAGGAGGAGGAGGCGTCCTTCGAGCCCCGGACTCGTCGAGAGGGCACTGCACCAGGCCTTCCCTCAACCGTTGTGTCCGGCGGGCCTTCAGAGGTGTTGTGCCAGCGCGGCGGAGGAGTCAGACTGAGGAGCCACGGTCGCCGCCGGTGCAGAATCTTCGGGGAGTCGGACTGTGGGAGGCCACGGTCAGCACCGAGTGCAGTCGTCCGGGAGGCGTCAGCCTGTGAGGGGCCGAGTACAGCGCCGAGGACTGGAGCTCTCCGGGCCGGATGGGTTGTCCCATGGGTGTGGTAAAAAGGGTGTAGCGTTAGGGAGTAGGGTTAAGGGTGTTAGCTACTGCCTCCTTTTGGGACGTAGTGGCCAGCACAGTGTAGGGTACTTGTTGTTGCCTCCGTTAGGGACGCAGCGACCAGTTCGGTAGGGGTCCCGGGTCAAAAGAGAAGGGTGGGTCCTGGGGAGAGGTGTGGGTGGTAGTAGTTTAGAGAATAGAGTCCCTTGGGTTGTCCTTGTCCCTAGTAGTTAGTCACCACGTGTGCGGGCTAATCTCTGCGTCCCTAGGTTGCAGTGATATACCGCAACTGGTGCTTTAGCATAGGTTAGGGGTCTCAGGGTCGTAGCAGGGTAGGGTGGGTCAGGGAAGAAGTGAGATAATGGTGTATGGGCGTGGATGGACGTGAGTGGTGGCGCCATAGTGTGTGTGTGAAATAAAGAAGTGCGCATGATTGTAAAGCTGTGTTATTGTGCTGTATTGTCTGCTCTAGTGTGTAATAGGTGTGGGAAAGGGTGGTAGGGCCGTTATAGCTATCATCCGTGACGTTTTTCTTACTAGGGCAGATTTGTTTATGTGAAGGTGCAAGTCTACAGAGACCATCTCATCATTTTTTTTTTTCTGGATCTCCTTAATAGGAAACTTAGTGTGACCACTTTAACAAATGTTTTTCAGGAACTAAGTGCTACAAACTACCACCACCTTAAACAAAATTACCAATGCCAAGAAAAGTCAGCAAATGAATTCAGTTTTTCAGACTGAACATGTGTGTGTGGATGATTACACTTACGATACCCACAATGATTCACTTTTTTCCCCTGACTATTTCAGCAGGATTTAAAGTCATGGAGGAATATAAAGTAATGATCTGAATGTTTCAAAGAAAACCGACAAGAAATGCTGCCAGAAAGAGGCTGCTATACCAGAACCCATCACCCAGTCAATGAACTGTAACCCCTCGACTGTCAACTTCTGCTGATGGCTGCTGCAGGCAAAGCCCTGTTCAGCTGTTCAGCATCTGTACGAGGTGCGTGGGCTTACGTTGTGGGGGTTCTGCCACTCCGCTTCTCAGCGCTCTGTTATTCCTACGCTGGTTGATGCAGCTCCTCCCAATACAATCCACATCCAGGCTTATCCTGTTGCGTCTCCGCAACCACAGTCTGCAAGGAGCTACCTGCACCGAGTCGTCACGAGGTAACTCACCGGAGGAGACAGTGGGTTGCTGTTCTGATCCAAAGTACACAAAGTTCTGGCAGTGCCTATTCTTCCTGATTGTTCCATGCTATTTCATTGTGTTTTATAGAAACATAATGTAAGACCAGAAAACGGTAACTGCAAAGAGAATAAAAGTAGCAACACGACGATGACAACCACAACAACAGGTAAGGAATGTCAGGTAGACAAAAGAGAAACTTGATGTTATTGGAAAATAAGACTTTAAGAACAGTCAAACATCTGAAGTGAAAGTAGGAGGGAAAATATGGAAATGAAACTGATCAAAACACACTGGGAGAGACAGACAGACAGAGATCTGATGCTTTGAATTTTTCATTTTGGAGTGGTCACTGACAAGGTGGGTAACAGCAATTTAATATTTTTGGCATCAGAACAACAAAGAATAATTCATAAACCTGAAAAATCAATTAAAGAATGAAAATTAAAAAAGAACAGAAACAGCTCTCAACAAACTATTATATTGTCATAACATAGCAAAACCAGCAACAAACAACAGAAAATGCACATCTTGTGAAATGTTACAGACCATCCACTCAACCATTTAATGTCAGTTTGTTTCAAAACACAAGAAATCAAGAAAACTGACATTAAAAACAATCAAATTTAATGATTTGCTTGTTATTGTTACTGTTTGTCTCATTTTCAGTGCTGTGAAAATAAACCTTGCACCTTATTTAATCAGCTTGTCATCTGGCAAGAAAACATGAAAAACACTGAGTCTTTTTGCAACATCTGAATCGAAAATATATTTTTCTTGCAGTTCATTGCAAGCAGTACTCTGAAACAGGTGTTCTTCATCATTAACATTAATTCAACAAGATGGACATGGAATTGCTACAGACATCCCAGGTAGGAATCAACACTAATTTGCACTAAACCCAAATGTACATCATCTATATCTTGCGTAATTTGCTTAAATGCCATCGATCGATTATAACTTCTCAGAATTTGTTCACACTGAAATATCCTTTTGAAGAGAAAAACATCTGGATGCACAGGTCTTGTTTCCGGTGGTTCATGTTCATTCTAGCCTTACAGCTCAAGTCTCATTTCCAGCCCAACACACCACAGAAGCATGATGGCCTTGATGCCTGATCCCTTCCTCAAGCCCTCTTGCGTCATGCGTCATGTTAGAGCCACATGCCACGTCCACCATCTGTCTTCAGCCATTGTACAAACATTCAGCATGTACCACTGTGTGTGCTTTGTCTTTCCAAAGTGGAAAACAGCAGACATGGATCATTATTCTTCCCAGACCTATCATGGAATGGAGATCACTTTTCTGTTTTAAGACAGTGTGCAGGTAAATTCCCCCAGAAGAGTTCCAATGCCATTATGCACTTGCTCTTTGCCTTACACTTACAGTTACACCATCACATGATGCAAGTAAATACCGGCTGAAGACAAAATGCCACCAAAGTCTTTGATAATGATATGACAGGCAGACAATACTGATATAAAAAAAAAAATCAAGGAAAATAGTTCAGCCAAATCAGATATATATATATATATATATATATATATATATATATATAATATATATATATATATTCAATTATAAACAAAGCTTGCTCTTATGTCTTAGATTGAAGAAAAAGGGGGAGATAAGCATGCATATCTGCAGTGGTAGATAATTCTGCCAAACTAACAGTATGTGCTTGAGTGGGTGAATGGGGAATGAGAAGCATTTATTTTATTTTTCCCCATTCACCCACTCAAGCACATACTGTTAGTTTGGCAGAATTATCTACCACTGCAGATATGAATGCTTATCTCCCCCTATTTCTTCAATCTAAGACATAAGAGCAAGCTTTATTTATAATTGAATAT
The DNA here is from genome assembly GCA_018398815.1 of Conus ventricosus. NCBI lineage: Eukaryota > Metazoa > Mollusca > Gastropoda > Neogastropoda > Conidae > Conus > Conus ventricosus. Next base: position 7,783,780 of record CM031618.1, on the reverse strand, counting down.
TTCTTGCAGTCATTGCAACACCAAGCTGCTCTGTAAGTTGCTGGAATGGTGCTCGTATTTACCCTTGGAATTTATTAGTTTAATGTATGTATATACATATATATATATATATGTGTGTGTGTGTGTGTGTGTTAATATGCCAAACTTACGGCCAATCCGACTTTTATAATTTGCAAGTCCATCTTTTTTCTTTGTAATTTTGCAGTTTTTTGTGTAAACTCTACTAGAGGGAAACTTTGTTGCTGAGTAGCCTAAATCACAGAAGTTCAAATGATGTCAGTTACTGAATAAACAGATTTGAAACTTTTATCACATTTATGTATTATTTTCATGATGGTTGTACTATGGGAGAGAAGCAGTGAGTACAATTATCAATGCAGTTTCTGTATATGTCGGTTCAAACTGTATGACCGGGCAAAAGCAGCAGGACAATATGGGCAGGTGTGAGGTTTCTCACCTGTATGAGTCACACAATGTTTCTTCAGAGCATTGGATTGGGCAAAACCTTTCCCACAGTCTGGACACATGTACGGTTTTTCACCTGTGTGGGTTCTCTTGTGTTGTTTCAAGTGAGCTAACTGAGAGAAAGCTTCACCGCACACGTCACAGAGGTTGGGTCTGCCACTCACATGAACTGACCGGATGTGCTTTTGTAATGGCATGATATACAAAAATCAGCATCACAGTGTGGACACTTGTAAGATCTCTCCCACGTATGAAGTCTCTTGTGTCTGTCCAAGACACATGACTGAAAATAAGCCTTGCTACACACGTCACACACAAATCGTTTTTTGTCCCGAATGAATGAGTTTGTGTCTCTTGAAGTTACCAGAATTAGTAAAAGCCTTGCTGCACACATCACACGTAAATGGTTTTTGTCCTGTATGAATCAGTTTGTGTTTCTTCAAGTCACCAGCCCGAGTAAATGTAATACTGCACACATCACAAGCAAATGGTTTTTGTCCAGTATGAATCAGTTTATGATTCTTCAGATTACCAGCAGTTGTAAAAGTCTTACGGCAAATATCACACCCAAACAGCTTTTGTCCAGTATGACTCAGTTTGTGTATCTTCAAGTGACTAGCCCTATTGAAAGCCTTACTGCACAAATGACACACAAATGGCCTTTGTCCAGAATGAATCAGTTTGTGTGTCTTCAAGTTACCAGCCTGAGTAAAAGACTGACTGCACACATCACAAACATACGGCTTTAGTCCTGTATGAATCAATTTGTGTGTCTTCAAGCTGCATGCCTCAGTGAAAGCCTTATTGCATACATCACACATATGACGCCTGTTGTTTTTCTTCCCATCTTTCTTACGAGAATCAGGTGTGGAGGACACAGGTAACACAGTGTGTAGAGTCTCTCCATGCATGGATGTCCCAGGTAGTTCTGCACTGTTGAAGAGCACAGAAGCAGCAGAACATTGCTGATGACTTGTGTTCAGACACAGCGGTGACCCAGAAGTGCTGTCAGACATGGGCTGTACTGTGCTGTAGACAGCTGAGGGCTGATCTGGTGACTCTTCAGTCATGGACCACGGAGGTTCCTGCTTCTGTGAAAGTAAACAATACAGTGTTTTCAAATTGCATCATAATGTCCAATAGTGTGTGTGTGTGTGTGTGTGTGTGTGTGTGTGTGTGTGTGTGTGTGTGTGTGTGTGTGTGTGTGTGTGTGAGACTCAGACTCAGACTAGGTCACAAGAACCATTCGGGGTCCATAGAAACAACACAAAAACAGATCGTATCTTATATGATTAGATTGATCAGTGAGAGTGATATGCATGAAAATTTGGAACTATTGAAATATCTCAACAACAAAAAGAACAGAACATAAAAGAAATCAGATCTTCAGCCTGAAGATTTGATCTCCTAATACAGATATGGCCATTGCTGCAATAGAACTTAAGCTTCAGAATGGCTAAAAAGTTTCACTGAAAATGAACTGGTAGACTTTCATTCAAAACAGAAAAATAAAAGACCAGATTATCAGGCATAAAAAAGAAGATACATGTAATCAGCTTCACAGCAATCATGAGTCCTTTTCCACTAGTTAGCGTTGGAGCTGGACATCTGAGATGGATAGGGCTACGCATGTATCATTAATCTGTACACAATAATAATTTTATCCATTGAGTAGGTAGCAGAAGGCGCCAATTCTCCAAAAATATTTCCTGGTTTTTTTTTCATGTCAAATCCATTTGTGTGCATCTTATCCAAGCTGGCAACGGCAGTTCATCTGACAAGGAAACTGGCGTGAACCTGGCATGCTTTCCACACATAATGGCAAGCCAAATAAGGACCCTCTAAGGACTTGCAAAGCCTTAAAAGGACTATTTTATGTTGCATATCCTTCATGAATAAAACAAAAAGCTGACAAATGCCTCTGAAGGACCTGACCCCACCAACTCAACCCCTCCCCCCCCCCCCCCCCCCCCCCCCTTCATGAATAAAACAAACACAGTATCTTGAGGTTTCTCTTTTGTTAAATCAGCCACTGAACTGTACTTTCAGGCATTCTGGAAAGGTTGACATCATTTTATATATATACATTATGTCTGTTGCCTCAATCACAGATGCAATATCAAGGAAAATGGTGCAAGCGCCACACTTTGCCTCTTTCTTGTCAGCTTGACAGAGCAAGATC
>CM031618.1:7760976-7781033 GCA_018398815.1 Conus ventricosus | reverse complement strand
CATGTCTTTCCTACAGTCTTTATCTTTCAGCCAGAAATCCTGGTGGCAGCATTTGCATGGTCTCTTCAATGTACCACATACAAAATGAACCCTAACATCTCACACCGGTGAACAACTTCACGCAGAATTATCTCCCTGCCAGTCAAAGGAAAATCTGCTGTCTGTCAACGCCTGCTCTATTTTAGATTCCACTTCATGTGTACTAGATTGAGGAATGGGGGGATGGGTGGGGGGAGGTCTGATGATTTTTTTTAATAGGGAGCAACAATATCAGAAATCATAAGCATTCATAAGCACACAATTTTCCAAACAAGAGTCTTCCTTCATTTCAAAAGCACCTACTGGCCTCATAATAAATACACCAAAAAAGAAGCCCACAACCAAACATCCAAGTCAATATACAACAGTGAGGGCTCTACGAACTCTGGAAAGAGTTGTCAAAGTGACTAGAAGTCATGTGAGTGCAGTACAAGCATTTCAAATCCCTACAGCCAAGTGGTATATGCAGTACGTGAAAAGGTCAACAGATTTTCACTAATCCAAATCCTGTTGATCACTCCTGAGAATTTGCCAAACAAATTGATTGATTACGTCCGTTCAAATATCTATGTATGTATAATGTGACCCACACGTTAAAAAAACTACGCATCAAATATGAATGAAATCTGTTTATAACAGATCTGCGGTTATGCATTGTCAGGAACAATGCTGAGAGTAATGAAAAATACTGTACCAGTATCAAACAAGCCTCAGATATAATATATACAGACACCAGCAGTACTGGTTTGGAAATCTGAGAAACTCTCCGAGAGGCATCCATCAGGTGAATGAAGCTGAACCGTGTTGTCCCAGCCTTCCGTTTCAACCCAATAGCACACTCAGCACTGAGTAGGAAATGGCCAGAACGAAAAAAAAAAAAAAAAGCTGACAAATGCCTCTGATGGACCTGACCCCACCCCCCACCCCCCGCCATAACGTGCGACCCTAACCACTGCACCACAAAAGTTAGTACATTTTGATTATTTCTTGGTTCTGTATAATATTCTTTAATTATGCTCGATAATTTGCTGCAACTCATCTGATTCAGACTGTGTGTGCCAAAATGTGTGTACCAGTTACCCCCAGTTGCGTGTAATTAGGTATACTGAGGAAGAAGGGAACAGCAATTCTTCGCCTGTTCTGTACATTGACCCACCTGTTGATCATCTGCTGGTCTGTCCACGCCTGTGTCTCTGCAGGAGATGGAGTCAGATCTGATGGAGTCACAGGTCTGCACTGTCATCATGATGTCTGTCATCACTTCAGTCTTGATGACATCACTGCAGATGTTCGAGGCAACTGTTTCAGTATTGATGACATCACTGCAGATGTTTGAGGCAACTGTTTCAGTATTGATGACATCACTGCAGATGTTCGAGGCGACTGCTTCAGTACTGATGACATCACTGCAGATGTTCGAGGCGACTGCTTCAGTACTGATGACATCACTGCAGATGTTCGAGGCGACTGCTTCAGTCTTGATGACATCACTGCAGATGTTTGAGGCGACTGCTTCAGTCTTGATGACATCACTGCAGATGTTCGAGGCGACTGCTTCAGTATTGATGACATCACTGCAGATGTTCGAGGCAACTGCTTCAGTACTGATGACATCACTGCAGATGTTCGAGGCGACTGCTTCAGTACTGATGACATCACTGCAGATGTTCGAGGCGACTGCTTCAGTATTGATGACATCACTGCAGATGTTCGAGGCGACTGCTTCAGTCTTGATGACATCACTGCAGACGTTCGTGGCGACTGCTTCAGTACTGATGACATCACTGCAGATGTTCGAGGCAACTGCTTCAGTATTGATGACATCACTGCTGCTGTTTGTTCCAACAGATTCAGTCTGGGAATCAAGGTTCGTGTTGGAGATACTGTTCCAGGAGTGTGGCTCAGAGGACCCAGACTTCACGGCACTCCAAGAATGAACTGGCAAGGAAGATGAATCATCACAGGCGCTGTGTTCACAGTGGATGTCCACTTTCTCTTCCCTCTTGTCCAGTGACTGGAGGTGGTGACATCTATCACTGGTCACACAGTGATCAACTGGTTCGGCTTTAATGCCTTGACCACTGTCTGTCGGACTGTCTGGTTCAGACTTGATGGCAGTAGCTGATGGATTCCAAGGGCTGGTGGCACTGGATGGGGTGGTTGTGCTCCCATGGTTCTCAGTCCAGTCAAGTGAGATACCTGCAACAGACAATTAACAGCAGCTTCTTAATGATAACAACTCCTTTCTAACTGAATCTGTCCACTGGCTGTCTCTTTCCGTTGGACACTGACAGGACAGGCGATAAAGACTGACTGACCCCGTATGCAGATTCTAGCACTAGGTATACCCAGCTAACCTTTCAACCATGTTGACACAGCTTTCACACACAGCTGGAAGAAGATAAGATAAGATAATGTTGCTTATAGCCCAGCCGACCGCAAAGGGCCACATCAGGGCTGTCACCACGTTAAAACCAACTCACCAGTAAAAAATTAAAAAAAATAAAAAAACCTTTCACACATCTCTTTAAATGATATCTAGAAACGCACCAGAAACTTTGTTAAAAATCTTTCTTCCGTAAAATCTTAAATCAGATGAAAAATGTTAATCTCTCTCAAAAACTCAAGGATCACGTCTGGCGGGACATCCCTGAACAAGATCTTCATGGACTCTGCTGTAAAATATTTGTGTCTCACATCGTGCAAGTCCCAACACTCTAAAAGAACATGTTTCATTGTGAGTGTCGCATGACATGGAATACACCACGGAGCTTCTTCACTCTTTAAAAGGTAAGAATGGGTAAAATACGAATGGCCGGTGTGCAGCCGGCACAGAACCGTTTCTTCTTTACGACCTCCTGACGTAGATGGGAGGAAGTCCTTAAGGTTTGGACGGATCTGAAAGAGTTTGTTATTCGTCTGTGTGTTCCAATCCTCCTGCCAGAGGTCTCTCACATAATCGTTAATTTTGGGTTTCACATCTGAGCAGGGGATATAAGTGTTGGACAGTTTCTCTCTTGTGGCGTTCTTGGCTAAACGATCAACCATTTCGTTCCCGCCGATGCCAACATGACCAGGAACCCAAGCAAGAGTAATGTTGTAACCGTCCGCCTTCAACTTACTAAAAAGTTCAAAAAAAAGTAAAAGTTCTGGATGCTGAAGGTTGCGGCCAGCTATGGCCTCCAAAGCTGACAGCGAATCCGACAGAACCAGAAAGTCCCTCTTTGAAGAATGTGAGATTATCTTCAAAGCCAAAACCAGAGCAGTAAGTTCAGCAGAATAGACAGAAGCATCTGAATGAATATGTTCCAACAGTATCTGAGAAGGAGCCCCAGGGCAATAGGCTGCACAGGCCACTCCATCTTCAGACTTGGAACCGTCAGTAAAAACTTTTTGACAGGATGGAATTTCAAACAGAGCTCAGCATACAATGCCTTGTATGCCAGAGAGCTGGTAGACTCTTTGCGAAAAGCTGCAAGATCAAAACGAATCTCTGGTGTGAAGAAGGTCCACGGTGGTTGATCCGGAAACTTGGAAAAATCAGATACTACACCTAAGTCTAGACCTGCATTCCGCACGTGAGGCTGCATACGAAGACCAAACGGCGGAATACATTTAGGGTTGTTTTCAAACTTACTTTGGAACGGAGGGTCAAAGACACAGTCATAGGCAGGGTTTTCTGGTTCCGAGAACAGTCTGATGTAATAATTCAAAGACAGTTTCAGCCTGCGGTTGGACAGTGAAGGTTCACCCGCCTCTGCGTACAGGCTGTAGACAGGGGTGGTGCGGAACGCTCCAAGACAGAGACGAAGCCCTTGATGGTGGATAGGGTCCAAGAGTTTGAGGTAAGAAGATCGTGCGGAGCCGTACACAGCTCAACCGTAGTCCAGTTTGGAACGGACCAGGGCTCTGTAGAGGTGCAACAAAGTTTTCTTATCAGCGCCCCAGTCGGTGTGCGCTACAACCCGCAGAATATTCAGTGCTTTCTGGCAAGCAGTTTTGAGGTTTTTAATATGGCTGAGAAAGTTAAGTTTTTGGTCAAAAATGACTCCAGAAATTTGGCCTCTTTAACAGCTGGAATGGGAGATTTCCCTACTTGAAGTTCAGGATCTGGAAAAAACTGACGGAAATTATGGAAGTGAATACACTGCGTCTTTGTTGGAGAAAAGGTGAAACCGTTTTCATCTGCCCACCGATGGATTTTATCTACGCAAAGCTGGAGCCTGCGCTGGACACTCGGGTACAGGCTTCCAGTTGCGTAGACAGCAAAATCATCCACAAACAATGAGCAGTCTGAACCCTGCTGAACTGATTGAACAATGTTGTTGATTTTAATACTAAAGAGGGCAGGAGACAGTATGCTCCCCTGTGGAACACCCAACTCCTGCTCGTGGACATCAGAGAGAGTGGTGCCAACCCGGACCTGAAACTGTCGTTCTGCCAAAAAATTTTGAAAAAAAAGCGGAAGATGACCTCGAAAACCCAGATCGTGGAGATCATGAAGTATCCCCGACTTCCAGGTGGTATCATAGGCCTTCTCCAAGTCGAAGAAAATTGCCACTGCATGCTGTTTGTTCAGAAAGGCGTTCCGAAGTGTAGATTCCAGACGAATCAAATGGTCAACTGTAGTCCTATGTTTGCGGAAACCACACTGTTCTTTCGCCAAAAGGCCATCGGTTTCGAGTTTCCACATGAGCCTAGCGTTGACCATTTTCTCCATCAATTTGCAGACACAGCTGGTCAAAGCTATGGGACGGTAGTTTGATGGATTAGAAAGATCTTTTCCAGGTTTGGGGATGGGAATAATAAGGGCTTTCCGCCAAGAGGGTGGAAAGAAACCTGTAGTCCACACATGGTTGTATACCTGTAGCAGGATGTTCAGACCTTCTTGCGGAAGATGTTTCAATAGTTGATAATGAATGTCATCTATACCCGGAGAGGAATCGCTGCAAGAAAGTAAGGCAGATTTCAGCTCGTTTAACGTGAAAGGAAGATTGTAGTCTTCCATGTTGTCGGACGAAAAGTTGCAGGGTGATTTTTCTTTTAGGGCTTTGTTTTTGACAAAAGTGGCTGATTTGTTAGAAGAGGAGGAATTCTTTTCAATGGTTGAAGCCAGCAGATTAGCAACTGCTTTTTTGTCTGTTATTAAAGAGTCAGAAACTTGAGATGGTTCACAGTGGGACAGGTGTTCTTCCCTTTGATTTTCTTAATGATGTTCCACACTTTTTTCTTGGAAGTTTTCGATGTCAGCCTGGAGCAGAAGCTTCTCCAGGACCGACGTTTACTGATTTTAAAAGTGTGTCTCGATTTGGCACGGAGTTTTTGATGGGCTCGAGCATTGGGACCCGAAGGTCGTTGGTATACCTGACGCTGAGCCCGTTTTCGAACTTTGGAAATTTGTTGGCAGTCTGAATCAAACCAGGGTGTTTTTGGCATTTGAAGTTTATCGGAAGACACTGGAATACAAACTTTAGCACACTTGATCATAGTGTTTGTCAGTGATTCTGCTGGGTCCGGACTCTGAAGAAAGTCAGTGTCCTGGAATTCTTTAGAAATAGTGGCTGCAAATAGATCCCAGTTTGCTTTCTTATAATTTAGATGTTGAGAGACAGAGACGTGTTCAGTTATTACAGGTTGTAGAAGGACAGGGAAATGGTCACTTCCGTGCAGATCGTCATGGACAGACCACTCATAGTCCAGGACCAGCGAGGGGTCACAAACCGACAAATCTAAACACGAAAGTGAACCTGTGGAAGAGTGGAGGTAAGTTGCAGATCCGTCGTTCAGACAACACAAATCCAAATCCGAAAGGACATCCTCAATTAGCAGACCTCTGGATGACGTACGGACACTACCCCAAAGAGGATTGTGACCGTTAAAGTCACCCAACAGCAAAAAAGGTCGAGGAAGTTCTTCTATCAGACTGACAAGGTCCTGACGACAAACCGGGACAGAAGGAGGTAAATAAAGAGAACAGATTGTCACAGTCTTGTGGAGAGTGACTCTCGCAGCAACAGCTTGAAGGGAGGTAGACAGAGCGACAAGACTATACAGTAGAGTTTTGTGTATGAGAAGGGCAACACCGCCCGACCGTCCCAACGTGGATGGTTGTGCAGGATTTGAAAGAATATTAAAGCCAGAAAGAGTAAAGGTCTTCTGGCTTTGAATTTGAGTTTCCTGAACAGCCACGACGGAAGGTTTTATAGATTGGCACAAAAGCTGCAGCTCCTCAAAGTTGGAATTTAGTCCACGGATATTCCAATGGAATATTGTATTATCCATGGTGCAGAGGGCGAAAAGGAGAGAGATCAGGTCATCTCCTCTTCAACGTCTGGTGCTAAAGCTGTACATTTATTTGAGGTTTGTACTGGACTGTGTTGGTCTTCAGACCTGCTGGCAGACTTGCCAACAGGTGAAGAAGGAGGTCTGGATTTGGGAGACGGTGGAGGCTTCTTCCTCATCTCCACCATCTCCACACTGGGTTGAACTCCCTTGCCCGCACGGGCACTGGACAGAGGAGTTCGAGGGGGAATTGCTGGTTTTTTAATCTGCCCAGCAGCAGATGTTGTAGACTGCTGGGCAGTCTGAGGGTGGCGGATTTTTTGCCTCCACCAGGGGCAGTCATTTTGGGTTGGAAGGTGGTGGACCTGCTTCCACCAGAGTTGACAGTTCTTCCTTGCAGTGTCTTCGAAAACCTAAAGTCATCAGTCTGACAGCAGACTGATCGAGTGGGAATTGTGGGAACTTTCTTTACAGCCGAAGCATAGGAAGAGGCTGTCGGCGTCTGACTGCCCACAACCTGCTTGCGGGCCTCAAAAAAGGAAATTTTCTTTTCAGTTTTTATTCTTTGAATAGCGGATTCCTGAATCCAAAGAGGACAGTTTCGTGAAGAGGAGGGATGGTTGCCACCGCAGTTAGCACAATGTGCCGGATCATGACACGGCCCATCATGGGTTGCCTTGCAGCAAACACCGCATACCTCTTGCCCTGAACAGCGGTCCCTGACATGGCCAAACTTCTGGCACCTGAAGCACCTCAACGGGGACGGAACATATAACTGAACACGAACATTCAAGTAACCAACTTTGATGACCGGAGGCAGCACAGGGTTGCAGAAGGTCAGAAAGAGGGTGTTGGTGGCCACTCTCTCTGAACCTTTCTTTACCGTCACCCTGCGCACCTCCGTCACACCCTGGGACGCCAGCTCCGTCTTAATTTCTGCCTCTGATACACCAGATAAATCCCGGCAGCGAATCACGCCTTTTGATGAATTCAATTGTTTGTGGGGAGTTACCCTGATCTCCCTGTCCACAAGTTTCGTTGCCTTCAGCAGCTGTTCAGATTGTTTTGGTGATTTACACTGAATAAGAAACGAACCATTCCTCAACCTCTTGATGGACCGAGGATCACCTGCTATACCTTGAAAGCCCTTTTGAATAGCAAAAGGGCTCAGAGCTGAAAGGGGTCTTTCCTGCTCCGTCCCTTCCATGACGAGCCAGGAAGCCCAGAAAACCTGTCTTCTGTCTAACCTCTGTATCAGAATCACTGTCAGTATCAAAATCCCCTGAAATAGGGGAAGCTGCCTTCCTTTTCTTCTTGGGGGGAATGTTTTTTTAAAAAGCCATAGTAAATTTATGATGCTTCATCTCTCCCTTACCCACCCACCTTGGAGTCCAACTAAGGGGCCAGGGCCAAGAAACCAATGTCTTGACCCCTTCCAGGCTTCGGGAGAGACATACGACAAACAGAAGCCACCAACCCTATCCCCCTGATCATGCTCAACTCCCGGGAACAGAGAGCTGAGCACTGCAGGGGTTTACTTGGCCAGTAGGGGGACTGTCTGTCTTGACCCAGCCCCAAGAAGGGGAGCCGATTAGTACACCCGGGCCAAAGTGTACTCCCTGTCTAGGAGAGGTCCGAGCCAAAGTGATGTGTTGAGAGCGCTGGCCCTCTCAATCACCAGGATCTCATTCCCCTCCGACACAGGTCGCACCGCACGGCAAACACGGCGGATCTTAAGGAGACCACAGAGAGAAAAGGAGTGTGGAAAAGAAGACTTGAAGGGGAGACGAAGATAGAAAAGGGCCAATAAGAAGGCAGAAAACAAGAAAAGGAGAAAGGCGGGTTACTCTTAGTCAGGATCCTCACCCTTAGCCTATCTGACATGGGAAGCCCTACCAGGGGCATCAACTCCTTTCCACGTTACGCTTAGGCCAGACAGCATCTTGGCTTTTCGGACCTAGAAGCAGTTTGAAAAAAACCAGCCTATCTCCAAGTATTGATGCCCCCGCCAGCAAAGCCTAAGGGATCACTGGACCGCGCAAGCCCTCCGACCACGACAAGGTCGCAACCCCCGGAGGGCAGCTGGAAGAAACCAATACATGTACCAAATAAGCTGAAAACAGAAAGCACACCATACGCTGATCGACAAGAATGAAAGAAGGGCGATTACAAATTCCAGAAACAGTCCAAAATGTAACACAGATTGGTTGGTCAATTAAGTTATGTCCTAGAACATTTGCTAGAGACCAGTTGACCAATCTGATTGTTGTATCATGGGGATGTTAATTAAGACCAGTTGACCAATATTCTTGTTGTGTCATAGGGCTGATAATACAGGCTTCACAATACACATACATTCTCCCTTATCTCTCATTTGGATTTCAATGCTTATCCCATCAAAGTATGAAGGTACTGTCAAAGTCTTCTATACTTTACAGAGCATTCAGATTCCAATCTGTTTTTATTGTTGATCAGTTTATTGTTTTCTCTTCTTTTTACTCTCTTTTATTCTTACTAACAGGAATCTGCTGTGATTATATTTTTCCATTCACACATCCATCAGAAAAAGACTGTGGCCTGAGAAAGTAAACCACCCTTGTCTGCATCTCTCCCTTTCACTCACTCCCCTCTCAGTGAGTCAGTGTTCATGTCCTGTCTCAGTCTACAGCATAGCATGACCACAGACACAGTCCCGTCTGCCAGTGTCAATGTTAAGAAAGAAAAGAATTTTCCATGTTTAATGTGTGTCAGGTAGACTTGGCTAGCTTTGGCCCTCTTCTGACTAGTGGAATCATTAATCACTGGGACAACATCCGACTCCTGCTGAGTGTCAGATTGATTGGCCTGCTTGGTTTGACTGAGCCTTCTCAAACTGGTTGAGTCATGTGCCTGAACCAAGCACTGGACGGACTGTGCTCAAACATTAACAACATATGATGAACAGCATCAGAAACACTGGATCTAGGCACCAAACCAAGGGATCTCCCATGTTAATGATTAATCAAAATTTTGCTGAACATGTCATGCTATTGCATCACAATCGGATTTCAACACCTATCCACCATAGTCATGGGTATCTAATTTATATGGCAATCATGATGTACAATGATATTACCTATTTAGTCAGTGGGAGGAAAGGCATGTGTTATTCCTATCATTCCCAAATGTTCAGAAGATGAATTAGACAGCATTTTCGGTTTTCAACCCATGCTGCTCCAAGTTTCTTAGGATTGTGTCAGTGTGTGCTGAAAGTAGACGTACAGATCTTCAGTGAGGTGGATCTTGTGAACAGGACCAGCCCACTGGTTTGACCGAGGTGTCTGTTCACCTCACATCACCTGTCAAACTTCTATTGAAGTGGCTCTCTTCATTCTCCCTTTCCTTGTTTCCACTTTCTCTGTTTTCCTATCTTGGCAAAGCACTGATGATACAGCAGATGTTGTTCAGTTCTGTCCAACTCAAAGAAAGGGAATGTCCAAAAATAGACACTGATCTCTTCGCCTAGAAGGAAATGAATGTCCAACTGACCTGAACACTGACCTGGAGTCCTCCATACTGGTTCTGGTTGTTCAGCCACATCCAGCTCTATCTTGAAATCCCAGGAGTCTGGCTGATTGGGTGTTGCCATGAAGTCACCGTGTCTGAAATCATTGATTGGGTGATGCCATCAAGTCACCGTGTCTGAAATCATTGATTGGGTGATGCCATCAAGTCACTGTATCTGAAATCATTGATTGGGTGATGCCATCAAGTCACTGTGTCTGAAATCATTGATTGGGTGATGCCATCAAAGTCACCATGTCTGAAATCATTGATTGGGTGATGCCATCAAGTCACTGTATCTGAAATCATTGATTGGGTGATGCCATCAAGTCACTGTGTCTGAAATCATTGATTGGGTGATGCCATCAAAGTCACTGTGTCTGAAATCATTGATTGGGTGATGCCATGAAGTCACTGTGTCTGAAATCATTGATTGGGTGATGCCATGAAGTCACTGTGTCTGAAATCATTGATTGGGTGATGCTGATTAAGTCATCGTGTCTGAAATCATTGATTGGGAGATGCCATCAAGTCACTGTGTCTGAAATCACAACAAACACACATGATAGCGAAGGTCTTTCCATCATCACACTCAGGGCGAACACAAGCACAATTGTCTTGTTAAAAAGGGTGCGAGTCATGCTGTCCAAACACTTTTAGAGAGTACCCCGGTACTGTAAAGTCGTTACGCATGAAATATGCATATTTGTATGTGAATCAGTAGCCCTGCATTCGATAATCTGCTTCCTCTCTGTCTCTTTCCGTCTGTTGAAGAGTGGCATAATGGGGGGCAGGGAGGAAGAGTAAGATAAGTTAATGTTGCTTATAGCCCAGCCAACCGCAAAGGGCCATATCAGGGCTGTCACCACGTTAAAATCAACTCACAAGTCATCCAAAAACAAAAACAAAAATGCCTTTCACACATCTGTTTAAAATACACCTTCTAAAAACGTACCAGAAACTTTGTTAAAATCTTTCAGGAGAAAGGTTTTTCAAGCAAACATTCTAATGTAACAATATCGAGTCAGGGGTAGTGGAGGTAGGAAGACACGGGATGAGGGTGGGGCAGAGGACAGGCAGGAAGGAGGCATCTAGGTGAGAGTTAAGAGGCCATTATAAAAGTCGGATCTTGGAACTCTGATTCCACTGGCAACTGAACATTTCATTTTCAAGCATGGCAGTGCCAAGTACAACAATTTGCACAGCAGGAGAATATGCTTTGCATACTGCCTGAAGTGAAAATGGTACTGTGAGAATTGTAATACAATTTGTATGGGTGACTGTAATGTACAGTGCACTGGTTTGACACATATTCATAAATTTAGGCTAATCACTCTAATTTGGAGAATGTTCAGGCTTGGAAAATTGGAGTCTGCGCAAAGCCAGGGGAAGATCACACAAGTATAGTATAGTATAGTATAGTATAGTATAGTATAGTATAGTATAGTATAGTATAGTATAGTATAGTATAGTACAGTACGGTACGGTACGGTAGGCACGGTACGGCACGGCACGGCACGGTACGGTACGGTACGGTATAGCATAGCATAGCATAGCATAGCATAGCATAGCATAGCATAGCATAGCATAGTATAGTATAGTATAGTAATGGAGAAAGGTCCAGTGACGGTGAGGAAAGACCCACTGACCACAGGGAAAGTCCTGTTGACAGTGGGAAAGACTACAACTTTGGATTCTCTCTTGAGGGCACATAAGACCGTATGGCGAAAGCTTGGCTGTGTCTGGAGTGGCACTGTCTCCATCTGTCCGTGGACAGGGGTGGTTGGGTCTGTGGGGTGTGCTCGGCAGCTGGAGGGTGGTGTTTTTTGCTGGTGGGCTCTGCAGTTATGAAATACAGGCTGGTACACCCATGGGAATGCTACTTTAAGGCTGTTATGAGTTGCATCATGTAGTCTGATTTACCTCTGTTCAGGAGCAGTTATGTCCCTTTTAATGGAGTGTCCTGCGCATGCCTGTAACCATCTTCAACACAGCGCAGGCCTCCAAGGGTGGTACAGGACTGCTCTAAAGGCAGATGAAGACAATGGGTGTTTCTTTTTCTTCTAGCATAGCATAGTACAGTATATTATAGTATAGCATTGTACAGTACAATATAGTATCTATATAGTATAGTGCAGTACAATATAGTATAGTAGAGTAGAGTAGAGTACAGTAGAGTACAGTAGAGTATGGTATAACTCAGTATTTAACTGCACACTTGCAGCCTAATGCATGCTTAAGCCACTTTGACCTCAAGCTGTCACAAATCCTTTACTCTGGTAAAAATGATTGCATAGTATGTGAACAATTTTAATGAGCTCACAGAACTTTACACTGGCTACAATGTTGATCTTAAACCAACTTTATTATCTGGATAGGTTGATTAAAGGCCAGAAAGTCTCAAATCTAGTCAGCTCTGTTATTGTCAGTCCCCAATTTATTTCTTACATAGAGTCCCTCTTTATAATTACGACTTATTCAATGATCTCTCCTCTTCCAAGGCAAGGACACCCGGGGAATAGAAGACAGTGAGTAAAACAGTCACTGAAACAATCATCAAATAAGCCCAAGAGCATACAGGTTGAGCTGGAAACATTACCAGCTACTTTATTCCCCGGGTGTCCTTGCCTTGGAAGAGGGTGTGGGGGGTGGGGGGGGGGGGGGCACTGGTCGATCTGTATCATAAACATACGAGCTGGTTATTTCTCCCAGCGTGTCGCCACAGCCCGGAATAGTCTTCCGGACAATGTGGTAACCGCCCCATCCGTCAGTGCGTTTAAAAACAGACTGGATGCGCACTGGGGGAATGCACCGTCCCTATATGATCCAGAATGTTACCACTAGGCTGTGCCACGCATGCCACACATAGTCTTGTGACTTCTTTTCCTGGAACGGTGAACTGGCCATACAGGCCTTCTACACCGCAAAAATCAAGTAGGCCTATAAGTATATAAACTTGAGGATTGCTCAGATTTCTTCCCTTTAGTTTGCTAGTCAAAGGCTGAATAAAGTTTTCTAAATTACTTTGACAGAAAGAAATCAAGACGAAAAAATATCATGTTTGATTGTTTCACTTTTTTTTCACAATATAAAGTTGAATAGCTCACTTGTACACAGAGCAGCGACTGTCTTGTGAAAGTCCCTAACCTGTGTTGGGGTAGATGTCGGCGTTGACTGATCCTAGCGGAAGTATGGAAGCATCAAAACGCCTTGAAAGAGGAAGTCTGGCCTATTCGCACTTACTCGTGCAGCATTTGGAATTCGGAATTACATTCAGGCTCAAGCAGTAACTTAATTGTGCACTGGAAATTCTGTTCGCGTCTCTGAAAACATTACCTCTTCGCAGAATTTGTGTTTGAATTTTTTGTTTGGAATCCACGAATTCCAGAGAATGCCAACATAAAGATTCAGGCACGGATCTCATCATTTATTTTTTTTTGTGTGCATCGCCACAGCTACCAGTGTATTGCTGATGGACGTAAAACGTTTTGTTTCAAGTAAGGTGACCGCAGGCGGACACTGAATTCAAGTTGGTTTCAAAGTGAGATGAAAATAAGTGATCGCCTGTTCTTCGTTTTCATCGTCCTGAATGTTGTTCATCTTGCCTGAAGAAGGCCAAAAAGGTTGAAACGCGTCGTTTTCAGTCTTGTAATTTGTTTGTCCCTTTTGTCTGGCGGAATGATATAATAATTTTGTTCTTTTCAATTTGTTGAAAGTTTAGTTGGTTGGCTTGAAGTAATGGAAGACTTTACTAAGTTAATTGACGTTTTGGACCTGGACTTTCGTAAAGCCTTTGATTCGGACCCACAAGCCAGACAATTCAGAATGTTAGAGTTGGCTGTTCTGTTTCTGGTAATGCTAATGTCATTAGTGGAATTCCCCAAGGCAGCATACTGGGACCTGTATTATTTACTATGTTTATAAATGACTTACCAGACGGGTTAAAAAGCACATGCAAGATCTTTGCTGATGATACCAAGTTGTACAATTCACAATCCAAACACCTTACAATGCAAAACGACATTGAGCTACTCATTAACTGGTCTAACACATGGAATTTGTACTTGTGAGTGATCCAAAAATTGTTTTCAGAAATCGAGTGACGACGTAAAGAGCCTTGCTGACGGCGTGAAGAGCGTATAAACTGGCTAGGGAGTTCAAAGGGCATGTATCCACCCCCACCCCCCAACCCACCCCCAACCCCTCCCTGCTTACGAAAATGCTGTTCAGGTGGACGCAAACAATGTCACGACTTCTTAAGTGTGTCTTTAACAGATCGTTTTTCCTTCGATGAGTCTTTTTGTACTCCCAGTTCTTATAGAACAGGGAGTACTTTAGAATGGGAACGAAGAAATGCTGTGTGTGTGTGTGTGTGTGTGTGTGCGTGTGCGTGTGTGTGTGTGTGTGTGTGTGTGTGTGTATGTGTGTGTGTGTGTGTCTGTGTGTCCGTGGTCAAAATGTGTTCCACTCGCTCCATACAAAACTACTGGGCCGATCTTTCTGAAAATTTGTAGGTATGTTCATTATGGATCAAGGATGATGCCCGATGTTTTAGTTTACCGTTACAGCCGTTACTAACGGCTGTAACGGCCTGTAACGCTTTTTCCTCTCCATGGAATATCTCAGAAAGTACTAGGCCGATCTTTGTGAAAATTAGCAGGAATGTTCATTATGGGTCTCGGATGATGCCCGAAGTTTTAGTTTACCCCGTTACAGCCGTTACTAACGGCCTGTAACGGTTTTTCTTCTTTATAGAATATCTCAAAAAGTACTCGGCCGATCTTTCTGAAAATTTGTAAGTATGTTCATTATGGGTCACGAATAATGCGTGATGTTTTAGTTTACCGTTACAGCCGTTACCAACGGCTGTAACGGCCTGTAACGGTTTTTCTTCTTTATAGAATATCTCAGAAAGCACTTGGCCGATCTTTCTGCAAATGTGTAAATATGTTCATTATGGGTCACGAATGATGCCCGATGTTTTAGTTTACCGTTACAGCCGTTACTAACGGCTGTAACGGCCTGTATCGCTTTTTCTTCTCCATGGAATATCTCAGAAAGTACTTGGCTGATCTTTGTGAAAATTAGCAGGTATGTTCATTATGGGTCTCGGATGATGCCCGATGTTTTGGTTTACCTCGTTATAGCCGTTACTAACGTCTGTAACGGCCTGTAACGGTTTTTCTTCTTTATAGAATATCTCAGAAAGTGCTTGGCCGATCTTTGTAAAAATTAGAAGGAATGTTCATTATGGGTCACGGATGATGCCCGATGTTTTAGTTTACCGTTACGGCTGTAACGGTTTTTCTTCTTTATAGAATATCTCAGAAAGTACTCGGCCGATCTTTCTGAAAATTTGTAGGCATGTTCATTATGGGTCACGAATAATGCCTGATATTTTAGTTTACCGTTATAGCCGTTACTAACGGCTGTAACGGCCTGTAACGGTTTTTCTTCTTTATGAAATATCTCAGAAAGCACTTGGGCGATCTTTCTGAAAATTTGTAGGTATGTTCATTATGGGTCACGAATAATGCCCGATGTTTTAGTTTACCGTTATAGCCGTTAGTGACGGCTGTAACGGCCTGTAACCGTTTTTTTTTTTTTTTAATAGAATATCTCAGAAAGCACATGGCCGATCTTTCCGAAAATTTGTAGGTATGTTCATTATGGGTCACGAATGATGCCCGATGTTTTAGTTTACCGTTATAGCCATTACTAACGGACCATAATGGTTTTCTTCTTTATAGAAAATCTCAGAATGTTCTTGGCCGATCTTTCTGAAAATTTGTAAGAATGTTCATTATAGGTCACAGACGATGGCCGATGTTTACCAGCATAGTCATTACTAACGGTTACACCAGTCCAAGACGGTTTTTCCTCTTTATGGAATATCACACGCGTATTCAGGATAAACTGGGAGTACGTTTATATGCTTTGCATCTTGTTTGTTTGATTGATTGGGTGGTGGAGGGGTGGGATCTAAAAACCTTGGATCCTAAGATTCACACCTTAGGCTGGAATTGTGTCAGACTTTAGCAATCTTTGTATTCCTGTTCTATTGGTTGTACAGGCGCCAAGTTTTTCATTTATTAATTTCTTTATTGTGAAGATTCAAGGTCTTGGAGATTTTGCTTGCAACTGTGAGTGTATTAACATAATGTATGGATCTGATTTGAATCTGAAAAAACATGTGCTGTCTTTCATAGAGACAAGAGATCAGAATTCAGTCGTGGCGAGTTTGGCAAGTGAGACTTTTTCTTTGCGATATATGCGGTAAATAAATGCCTAGAAATGGCTGCTGTATCTTAGAATTAGCTTGTTTAGATTTCCGCCTGCAGTCGCCTCACTTTGCAACTGAAACAATAGGGTTTGTGAGGCAGTACCAACAATTCTTTGCTCTGAGTTTGGTGATATCATCGTATGAGAACGACAGATAAGAGTTTTAGGAGACGCGAGGGGTGTCTTTTCTCGAAGGCCACGGGTGGGTTCCTTCCGTTCCCGTTCTGAAAACGGACTTCGAAAAGGTCTACCGTTTTGAAAAGGGGTAAGGAAAAGGGAGGAGGGGTGCGGGGAAGGAAAGGGGGAGTGGGGTGAGGATGGGGTGGGGGTGGGGTGGGGAATCCATTTGCCTTTGGCTGCACACCAAACATTGATGCCCCAGTGCCATGGTTAAAGCGTCCTGTATTTATAGATGGGCACAAATACATTGTTTTGAGGTGGTTGTTGTTGTTGTTGTCGTTGTTGTTTGTTTGTTGTTGTTTTTGTTGTTTTTTTTTTAATCGTGTTTGAAAGTTGATTTACCTTCTTTTCATTCATACGCTCATCAAGATACATGCAAGTGTCCAGTATTTATAGATAGGAACAATTATATTGTTTTGAGAATTTGTATTGTCACGTCAGGTAGGGGGTAGTTCATGTACTTCTAGGGTGTGAATGAACTGATCGGTTGAAATCTCTGAAAACATGTGAGGTGACTGGTGGGGGGCTCATTCATGTGATCTATAGTCTTTCTTTCTTTTCTTTCTTTCCGTAGAGTGTCCATAATCATCAAGTTGATTATTCTGACACTTTCATGTGTATGACCATTTTTTAATCCCGCCATTAAGGCAGCTATACTCCATCTTCGGGGAAGGTGCATGCTATGTGTAACGTGTCATCCATACCAACGGCCCAACTGGCCTTCTCTTCCGAAAGTTGGTGATGGGATTTTACGTGTGTGCAAGATGTTGTGCGTGCGTTCACACACGGAACCTCGATTTATAGTCTCTTTCGAAGGACTGTATGGGGAATGGAGTCAGAACCAATGTTAACTCCGAGGGAAAAATCCCCCTGTACCGAAATTCGAACCCGCAACCCCAGGATCACGAGTCCGGCGGTCTACCAACTGAGCTATTCCTGCAGAGCTAAACTAATTGATATTCCAATGGAACAACTAGTATTGAATAAAAGTAGCACCAGGAGTGGCGGTCAATGTTATACCATACCTGCATCAAATATTGACAGCCACTTACATTCATTTTATCCTAGTTCTGTACGGCTGTGGAACTCACTGCCGGGTGCCATCACGATTGCCACAAATGCAGTCTCATTTAAAAAGCAAATTGATACGATAGTTTTGAGATCTGCATATTGACGATTTTCTATTTTCACTTCCCCAGATATTTTATGGTTACCTGGGCCTGAATCTGGCCATTGCTTTTAACTTCTTGAAGGGGTCGGCCCGCTATTGCGTGGGGCCGCTATTGCGCGGTGACTATTTGTCATTCAACCAGTCGCTCAAAACAGTGTAACAGAAATAGGGTTAGGGTTAGGGTATTCCGCTTCTTATAGATGATATGTTCTTAGGTCGCGCAATAGCGGACCCGCGCAATAGCGGACTCGCGCAATAGCGGCCCAGCCCCTTCTTGAATATCGAGTGCGATCCCTTGTTGCCAAATTTGCTCCAGGGGCCAACAGACTGAGTCGCACTATTTTATTTATTTTATTTTACTTTTTTAACATGCGCGCTGGTGACCTACTCGTTTTTGAGTGAACCAGTATTTTAGGAAGAAGGAGAAGAAGGAAGCCAATGTTAAATCCCAGGGAAAAATCCCTCTGTACTGAAACGGCCTGTTTTGGCAGAGATGCGACCCCGCAACCCCAAGATTACGAGTCCGATGCTCTACCAACTGAGCTATTCCGGCCCCTGGTCAATTTAAAAACAATGTTGTTTTTTTGTGTGTGTGTGTGGTTTTTTGTGTGATGGTGTGGAGAGGTAAGGGGTGTGCAGGTGAAGACAGGCAGATGGTGATAAGTGCAGGAACCAAGGGACAGCAGCCGGTCAAGAAGACAGTGGACGAAGCAGAGTTTTTCTCCTTTTATTTGCCTTCCATAATAAGCTCAAACCAGGAACGCAGCCCTGGGAGCAATCTCTCTCGCACAGCACTCAGCGCACTGAGCACTCTCTCTGCCTCTCACGCCAGTCGCTCACATCAGGGAAAACTTGATCCATTCTCACACAACGCTCTACTTTTATAAGAATGTACCGGGCCGCAGAGCCAGCAACACGGTGCCAGAGACGAAACGGGCCTCGCGAGGCCGGAACCAACAGAAATTTGTGTTTTCTATCGCAGCTTCAGTGTTGTCTGGCTGGCTGTCCGTTCAAACTATTAACACATATTTATTATCGATGAAAACCTCAGAATACAAGGAATAAAATGCAGTAAGTCACATTTGACAACTTTGTTCCTGTACTAAATCATTGCTGATTAATGTCCTAGAGTGAAGCCACTTTTAACGCGTTTACGTCATATTTTCCTCTATTTCAATAAAAAAAAATACTGAAGAGCGTGAAATAATTTTACAATGAATGAATAGCTGGCACTTCGCTCTTTTCATACATATAAACTTCATTTTCCGAGACAGTGTCTAAGTGGAGAATTGTGTTATTAAAATTTACTAGAAAACACAGCTGACTTTTCACTTCGCCGGGCCGTCGGCGCCTACTTTTGACACTGTTGAAATGGTCTGTTAAATAATAAATTCTACACATTTTCAGTTGTATTCATAACAGAAATGGAGTCATTATCAAGATTTCGATCGGGAAGTCCGAATTTTGTAGAATGATAATTTGGATCAAAACTCAGACAATGAACGAAGGGAAGGCGACTTGCTCAAGGGAACCGGCGTCGTCAGTCATTTCGTATAGTCGCAAGCCTGTGCGGAAAAGATCCTAAGCAAAGCGATATACGAAATGAGAGCTCATGGACATTACTTTTAACATGCATCTTCAGATTCTTCGGTTTTCCTCTTACTTTTGTAAAATCGAGAATTATTCAATGTTCATTCGACAATTGAAAATGGCGCCAAGAATGCTCGTGCAAAATCCCAGTTTAGAGAAAATATGGGCTTCTCAGCCCAGTACGGTTGTAATGAATCAAATACATTAATTTTTGTGACTTTAGCGACGTACATACAATTATGTAGGTTCTGAGGTATTCATGATTTAAAGAATTTACACAATAAAAAAAAAAATGAGATTCGACCAAGGGAGGTAAGGGGAAGATAACTCTCGAACAAAACATTTTCATCCACGAAAGGTAACCAAAAGTAGAAAGAAAAGGGCCCTATACACTGTTAGCACCCGGCTACATTTGTTTTGTTTTTGGCCGCTCAAATTTATGCCTCGCTTCAAAACATTTACATGGATTATCCCTAGTGATTTTGTGAAGAAAATGAAATCCCAATTGTGGCATGTGGCCACCTGGAGAGAGACGATGACCACAGCGCTGACTAAATTCTTATTGAGAAAGAGTGACCACCCTTCGTGTTGTTGCGGGCATAGCTCTCTTCTGTAGACTTTGACGCAGTAGAAACTGGGACATATCCATTTACGGACGGTTGCAAAGAACAAAAGCTCAGACTGAGTAGTACAACATGGATCTGTCAAATATCAAGGAACAGGTATTTAAAAAAAAAAAGAAGTAAATTTTACAGGCTTAGTTTTTGTCTAATCAAGTCAGTAACTTAAGTTTATACTCGTGGTCCTGTAGTATAATGCTGACAGATGCGCTGGGCAAAGCTAAAAACCATTTTGGAGAGATAAAAAGGAGACCACCACCTTCCAAACTAAACTAAAACTGTTGCATGCTTTCGTTGTGTCAGTTCTCCCTGCATGCATGCGAGTCATGGACCCGTAACGGGGGGGGCCG
>CM031618.1:7751904-7760876 GCA_018398815.1 Conus ventricosus | reverse complement strand
ATAGCTCAGTTGGTAGAGCGCCGGACTCGTGATCCTGGGGTTGCGGGTTCGAATTTCGGTATAGGGGGATTTTTCCCTCGGAGTTAACATTGGTTCTGACTCCATCCCCCCTATAGTCGTTCGGATGGGACTATAAACCGAGGTCTAGTCTGTGTCACATGCACTAAAGACCATACACGGACTCTAAAGATCCCGATGCTCATGTCCTAAGACGGGTGAGTACCGGCTACACGAAAATACACAATGCATGCAACCTGTGTGCCAGAATAGTCTACTTGAAGACTGTGGGCACGGGGCAGGTTAAACATCCCTATCTGGAAGAAGTAACAGCAGAACTCCAACGGAAGCAACCTGTGTGCCAGAATAGTCGGCGTGAAGACTGGGGGCACGGGGCAGGTTAAACATCCCCATCTGGAAGAAGAAGAAGAAGAAGATCCACGCTGCTATAAATTAGGTGCCTCAGACGATTCCATGGGATTTCAGACACTGATCGCATCACTGATGAAGAGGTGCGTAGAAGAGTGGGTCAGCAGATGGGTCACTATGAAGACTTGCTGTTAACCCTGAAAAAAAAAAGAAAATTGAAGTGGTATGACCACATGACCATTCGTGAGCCCCCCCCCCCCCCCCCTCCCCCCAATACCGTACTGCAGGGAATGGTATAAAGAAAGAGGAGAAGTGTCTGCAATGCCAAGGAATCGTCTGAGGCACCACATTTATGCAGCTTAAATCAGTCATTAACTACTGTTTTCTGACATGACATGGTGGTTATAAGGGTTTTACACATAGTTATAAGGACAAGAAAAGAAAAGGTGAAATACAGAAATAATTTTTTTAAAAAAAACTGTTCCCCTTACCTCTTCTCGTTTGATATTGTATACATTTTTTTGTTTTGTTTTGTTTAGCATTATGTAGAAAGCTTTGGTATTAATGAATTTTTTTTTAATTTCCCCTTGCTTTGATAGGGAAATTCTGGTGCTGCAGTTGACTTTAATTTTGTTGTTTTTTTTTCATTCTTTTCTTTTTTTTAAAATTTGCTGTCTCATTTACCATGCCACCTCTGTGGCATTGCACCCACTCACTCATTGTAGGCCCACAGCCGTGGCATTGCACCCACTCACTCATTGTAGGCCCACAGCCGTGGCATTGCACCCACTCACTCATTCAAGGCCCACAGCCATGACATTGCACCCACTCACGCATTCTAGGACCACAGCCATGGCATTGCACCCAATCACTCATTCTAGTCCCACAGCCATGGCATTGCACCCAATCACTCATTCAAGGACCACAGCCATGGCATTGCACCCACTCACTCATTCTAGGACCACAGCCATGGCATTGCACCCACTCACTCATTCCATGCTCACAGCCATGGCAATGCACCCACTCACTCATTCAAGGACCACAGCCATGGCTTGGCTTGTTCTGCCACAGCTCCAGCACCGGCAGGCCACATGGAGAGTCGGTGTTTAGTCATCATGAGGCAACCCGCCAGAGGGGACACTGCACTGCTGCCTGGTCACTTCAGAGGTGTTCAGTGGTGCCTCTTTTGATCCATCATGCACAGTACACCACCTAAGCCCCATATTTACTACAATTGCTTTGTTGTGGAGCTAGTGTGAGTGAGCTGTCCCTCCAGAGGGCGTCACCATATAGGTCCAATGATGGTCCTTACGAAATTGTCAAAATGGTTCTCCCTTACACTACAAAACCTCACCAATGGTGTAGATGTGGGGAGGTAATCTAAACTGAGGATGCTGCATGAAGGGACACAGAATTTGAGACCTTTTTTTTTTTTAAAATGCAGATCAAAGTGAAGATTTTCTTTCTTTCTTACTGCGTATGCAGGCTGATACTCCTGCGGACACTGCCTGTATAGGCAGGCAGTGGAGTTTTGTTTGTACGACCGTTTTTTATCCCACCATTAAGGCAGTCATACTCCATCTTCGGGGAAGGTGCATGCTATGTGTAACGTGTCATCCATACCAACGGCCAAACTGGCCCTCTCTTCCGAAAGTTGGTGATGGGATTTTATGTGTGTGCAGATGCTGTGCGTACTTTCACACACTGAACCTCGGTTTATAGTCTCATTTGAAAGACTGTATGGGGAATGGAGTCAGAACCAATGTTAACTCCGAGGGAAAAATCCTCCTGTACCGCAATTCGAACCCGCAACCCCAGGATCACGAGTCCGGCACTCTACCAACTGAGCTATTCGGGCCCCCAAAGTGAAGATGATGTGAGTGAAGGGTTTCCATTCTGGTCTGAGACTACATGGCAGGGTTGTGCTCTACGCTTACTTTTCACTTTAGCGTTGGCCAGGACATTTGAGTAACGCTGACAGAGATGCATCCATCATGGGGATGAAAAACTTCACTGTGTTGCCCCAGCACTCCCAGTTGAGCCCTCAGCAAACCCAGCTGTGGGTAGGAGCCAGCCAGGGCTGAACAATCCCTCGAAGATATGGCTCTGATGGGCATTGAGCCCACAACCCCTCTGTCGGGAGTCTATGACGTTAACCATTTCGTCACTGCGTTGTTTCCTTCATCGTTTTAGTGAGAGGGCTATGCTGTCATTCACCTTTTTTATTTTTTTATTTTTATTTTTTAAAGAATGACAAGCAAAGCTATGATATGATTTTTCTTCTTTTTTTTTCAATTCTTAAGAGGAAGGCAGTGCACATTATCTTACATTTGCTTTCTTTCTATTTTCCTTTTTTTTTTTTTTTCAAGATTGACAAGGATGGTTATGCTACCGTAGAAAACTTTTTGACGGATGAAGAAGTGCAGAGCCTTCGATCGGCAATGGCCGGTATCATTGACAGTCTGGACCCTAAGGAACACCACAGTGTGTTCAGGACGGAGAACCAGGTAACATCCCTGAAACCGTTTGTCACCGTTGCATACACACACACACACACACACACACACACACACACACACACACACACACACACACACACACTCACTCACTCTCTCTCTCTTTCTCTGTCACACATGCACACACACACACACACACACACACAAAACCACACACATTTGCACAATCACATGCCATCACACACACATGCATGCACATGCACTCATACACACATACATGCACACACACTGCACATGAGCGCATGTGCACACACACATGCACACACACAGGGGCACGCACGCACGCATGCACACACACACTTTATCACATACACATATGCACGCATGCACACACACACACACGTGCGCGCATGCACACACACACACACACACGCATGAGCACATCAGACGTGCATAAACTGTTGCACATACAAACACGCATTCGTGCCACACACACTTGCGCCACACACACACACACACACACACACACACACACACATGTATAGGGAGAGAAATAGAGAAAGATAAGATAAGATAATGTTGCTTATAGCCCAGCCGAATAGAGAAAGATAGATATGCATATATAGTGCACATCTTAAAAGAAAAGATTTGTAGGTTGTAAAATAGAAATTGGTAGCCATAACAGCACATACTGAAACATGCACCACTGAATCCCACACCCTCCGTCTGTCTGCCTGTCACCTCAACACAGCTCAGAAGTATGCTTGATAGAATTGTGTCTAATGTTTGAAATGCGTCTGTTTCAGTTCAACGATGACTATTTTATGACAAGTGGTGATAAAATCAGGTTCTTTTTTGAGGATGGTGCCATTGATAAAGATGGTAGGTGTCATACTTCTCTATGACGTCTTTTACATGCGCGTGTGTCCACGATCATGTGTATGTATTAGTCGACAGATGAAATTTCATATTTGAGGAAAACTTGGCGCAAGTCTTGAGGGTGCGTAGGTAGAGGAGGAAAAGAAAAGGTTAGGAAGATGTTCAGAGTGTGTGCATACACATGCATAGACCACACACATCTGTGCAATGCATTTGCATGCATACAAGCATGCACATATATGCACATGTTCACATGCATACACATGTGCACAGACACACACACATTCAGACTTCAAGCTCACACACATGGACATTCACAGACAGAGAGACAAACACACTTATACACACGCACACCACATTGCCACACAAGGCTTCAAGCTCACACGTATAGACATTCACAGACCACTACAGCTGCCCTCACCCCCACCCTCCTGGCTGGTATTTTCTGGCTGGAAAAGGTAGAGACTCGGTTTTCAGACAAGGAAAATGTTAAAAAGCACTTTTCCGGGCCTGGTTTTAGGCTGTGTGGTGCCCCTGTATACATACGAGAAAGATGCCTGGGTGTTGAAAATTTGACAAAGAACAGTCACTTCTTGTTTTTCTTTAAGTTCTCTCTCATTCTCTCTTTGTATGTCTGTTTATTTTCATATGCTTCCATGTCTTGACTTGCTTGTCATCGTCTTTCAGGTCAACATGCTGCACACAAACCTCGGTGAAGGAAAGGATTGGTGATGAATGAAGTGGAGCGTAGATGCTACCTGAGTCATGATAATTAAGTGCTCTTCTCTGGTACAGGCGCCTGTCCATGAACGTGTTTTTAAACGTTGAGAGTAGAGGAGGGGAAATCCTACAGTTCATGGGTGTACATGGGAAGCTCACTGTGGAAAAACCTCAGTTATTCAACAATGTGGAGAGAAAGAGAGGAAGACAGATTGTAGCTAAGTACTAAGTAACCATGAGCTGAATTCTTCTGTCTGCAGGTCAACTGACGGTAGACAAGTCAAGGTCAGTGAACAAGGTGGGACACGCCCTCCATTGCCTGCAGCCTGCCTTCAAGACGGTCACCTTCAGTGAGAAGGTCAAGGTAAAATTGGGTCAAGATGGACAGGTCAAAGAAGAAAAAAAGAGTGGTAAGCTTACCCACCTCCCATCCTTCATGTAGTTCCAACTCACGATGGTTGGTGCCCACATTTCTGTGATGTCTGGCTGTTGGTGCCCAGTTCTTCCTGATGTGTGACTGTTGGTGCCCATTTTCCCTGATGTCTGACTGTTGGTGCCCCATTTTCCCTGATGTCTGACTGTTGGTGCCCAGTTCTTCCTGATGTGTGACTGTTGGTGCCCTGTTTTCCCTGATGTGTGACTGTTGGTGCCCCGTTTTCCCTGATGTCTGACTGTTGGTGCCCTGTTTTCCTGATCTCTGACTGTTTGTGCCCTGTTTTCCTTGATGTGTGACTGTTGGTGCCCTTTTTTTCCTGATGTCTGACTGTTGGTGCCCTGTTTTCCCTGATGTCTGACTGTTGGTGCCCTGTTTTTCCCTGATGTGTGACTGTTGTGCCCTGTTTTCCCTGATGTGTGACTGTCGGTGCCCTGTTTTCCCTGATGTGTGACTGTTGGTGCCCTGTTTTCCCTGATGTGTGACTGTTGGTGCCCTGTTTTCCCTCATGTGTGACTGTTGGTGCCCTGTTTTCCCTCATGTGTGACTGTTGGTGCCCTGTTTTCCCTGATGTCTGACTGTTGGTGCCCATTTCCCCCTAATGTCTGACTGTTGGTGCCCATTTTCCCCCTAATGTCTGACTGTTGGTGCCCCGTGTTCCCTGATGTGTGACTGTTGGTGCCCGTTTTTCCCTGATGTCTGACTGTTGATGCCCTGTTTTCCCTGATGTCTGACTGTTGGTGCCCAGTTCTTCCTGATGTCTGACTGTTGGTGCCCAGTTTTCCCTGATGTGTGTTGGTGCCCAGTTTCCCTGATGTCTGACTGTTGGTGCCCCGTTTTCCCTGATGTCTGACTGTTGGTGCCCTGTTTTCCCTGATGTCTGACTGTTGGTGCCCCGTTTTCCCTGATGTGTGACTGTTGGTGCCCAGTTCTTCCTGATGTGTGACTGTTGGTGCCCTGTTTTCCCTGATGTCTGACTGTTTGTGCCCTGTTTTCCCTGATGTCTGATTGTTGGTGCCCTGTTTTCCCTGATGTGTGACTGTTGGTGCCCTGTTTTCCCTGATGTCTGACTGTTGGTGCCCAGTTCTTCCTGATGTGTGACTGTTGTGCTCTGTTTCCCTGATGTCTGACTGTTGGTGCCCTGTTTTCCCTGATGTCTGACTGTTGGTGCCCTGTTTTCCATGATGTGTGACTGTTGGTGCCCAGTTCTTCCTGATGTCTGACTGTTGGTGCCCTGTTTTCCCTGATGTCTGACTGTTGGTGCCCGTTTTCCCCCTGATGTCTGACTGTTGGTGCCCCGTTTTCCCTGATGTTTGACTGTTGGTGCCCAGTTCTTCCTGATGTCTGACTGTGCGCTGTTTACACTGATGTCTAATCAGTTGTTCTGTTAGGGATGATGATGTCTGTCCTTCTTGAGGCCTAGCTGTTCACTGGGTGCTCCCAGCTGGGGATTTGTGAAAATTACCTATTTTAAAAGATATCTTAAACTAAAATAATGACATGTGAAGGTGTGCAAATAGAAAGGATAGGCCAGACATGCAGTAAATTGTTGCTTTTTTTTTCTGGAGGACATTGTTTAATACTATTCAGTGGAGAGCGGCACGTATGGTACAACTTCCTGCTGCCACGCGCTCGCGCATGGCGCTCAGTCCGTGTAGATGTGCATATTTTGCAACTTTTTAATAGCTAGACAACAACTCACAGTGTTGTGTTAGGTGTCATAAGAAAGAACAAACACTCAGCTAATCGAACTTAGTAATTTTGAATCATTTACTCAATGTGTAGACAAGACTGTGCGTTGAAAAACATGTCTGACAAGTAAAAAAAAACCCTGTGTTTACAATCTGTTCCGTTCTTTTACAACACCAAATCAGAAGATGAAGGGATGACTGCATCTTCAAACAATTCACTTTCCTCTTCTCTTTCATAGTTTTCTATCTCTCTATCACTCCCCTCATCACCAGAACCACTTTGTAATATGATTTCAAACGCTTCATTGAGCGAGAAATTGCTACCACCCCTTCGTCTGACTGACATTTTTTCGAGCGCGTTTAGCGGCAAAGCCCGGTGCCGTCGGTTCCTTTGTTTCAAAGCTGCTGGGGTCAGCCAAGTTCACAATAGAGCACTGAAAGTAAGGTCTACAACTCGCTACGACATCCCCAAGACTAGTTACAGAGCTTATTTCCCTTGGATCATTTTATGGAAAGTGTAGGTATTTTTTAAGTTCCAGTCACCGGGTAGAGGGTGACATGGCAGAATGTACGGTCTGTTCGTCACCTAGCCTTGGGTGACGCAGCTCAAGGGAAAGAAATCCTGTCACCTACTGTTGGGTGACTCGGCTGGTAAAGGTTCACAGCGCCGCAGGTACACTCAGAGCAACTGCATTAAGTTCGCTCAGCGCTTTGCCTTTTGACCCCAGCTAGGCAGTAACCAGTCAGCCACCCACTTCCAGACGCGCTCAGCGAAGACGCTGTACTGCTGTGTGTGTGTGTGTGGACGCTTCGAGACCTGTGCAACATCATTAAGTTATATTTACTGTACAGTTGTTTTTAGACTATAATTTCTGTGTGTCAGCAATAGCTCAGTGAGTACTTGAGAATGTGACAAAAACTGGCATTTCGACCATCTCTGTGAGTACCATAATTAAGCATGTGTTTAAAACTTTCTGACAGAACTTTGCGACCGGCCTGCGCGTGCGTGCGTCGTTGGCTGATGTGCTTTTAAGCCGAAGTAGGTCAAACATTGGGAAGCATCTTTGTGAACGAAAAGTTGGCATTTGTAAAGGGGTCGTATTTACACCTTTGTATACACACATATTTCTTCATTGTTGCTACATTTTATATGTACTATGGTTGCATGTAGAGCAACGTAGGCCTAATTAAAGGGAAACGTAGAGGATAACATAATTACTACAAGCAAAATAACACTACTGATAACAGTAATGGTAGTAGGCCTAACAGTAATAAGTAAACAATTATCATAATTATAATAATACTTCATTTCCAATCACTACTACTATTTCTATCGGCAAATTCAAATTAAAGTGTGCTGTTGGTAGTACCATTAGGGTGTTTTTTATTTGTGTGTGTGTGTGTGTGTGTGTGTGTGTGTGTGTGTATGTGGGAGAGAGAGAGAGAGAGAGAGGGGTGGGGTGGCCGAAAGGATTATGGAACAAAACGGTCATTCTCTCACTGTACATTTAGAACGTTTAAAGGTCTTGTGTAGACTGTGTGGGAAAAGGTCTAAGAGATTAAAGAAAGATAAAAACAAATCAGTGGTAACATGTTTGAGTGTTGCTTCTGAAATAAATGTAATCTTCAATGTGAATGTTCTGGAAGATAGGGAGGAAGTACATTCAAAAATAGTCTGTGTGTTTTGTGCAAGAACTTTGAAAAATCTGATAAACCGCAAAAATTCAACTACAGCAAAGAGCCGTGCATTGGCAGAATTTGAAAAAGCCTCAAAATTATGGCACCTGTTTGACCCCAGTTTATCTGTCAGTCAGTGTGCGCTATGCGCTCACTTTCAACAGCAGAGTAAAGGTGGGAGACCAGAGAAAAAGATAAAGAAATCTGCTGTTCTCAAACAGTATTCCCAACCAGCAAAACGAAAGTGCCAATCAAACTCTGATCTTGATAGTGATATTTCATTTTCTGTCTCATCTGAAGCCACATCAACTCCGGCAAAAGTCCCTAGAACTGTATCAGTGCAGACTGTCCCAGCTGGCATCAATGAAGCATTATCTCAGTCAAAAAACAAGTTTCCTCAGGGGTTCCATTTATTGCAAAATTTTGCGTAATTATTGCGTTTTTCTGCCTTCCTACGCATTTTTTTCGCGGCCGTGCGTTTAGCGACGCAATTTTCCCAGGAACCTGTTCTCAACCGCAAGCCTATGTCAGAGGGGCAAAACACGGCACAGACCTACAGCAGACTGCTTGACACCGCTGACAAACGAGCCTGCCCGCCCGTACGGTTAAGACGAAACGTTTGAACCTGTGCGCTCCGACCAGTCAGTGTCGAACGGACGGAGTGCTTCACGAAACGTTTGAACCTGTGCGGTCCGACCTATATGCGAGTTTTAAACCTTTCGAGTTTGATCCCACATGCCGCTTCAAAGG
>CM031618.1:7734404-7746904 GCA_018398815.1 Conus ventricosus | reverse complement strand
GGCATTGGAGGGAAAGGTACGTGTATGCCATTGTCGTTGTTTCATATCACTAATGTTGATGTATGCAGTGGCATGGATGAGAGAAGTACATCTGAATTGTTTTCTGTGTTGTTAATGTGTTGTGTGTGTGAGAGAGAGAGAGAGAGAGAAGGGGAGAGAGAGGATCTTTTGGTTTATAGGTGGTAATTTATAATTTTATGACATCACTGTAGCTTTTTTGAGGCATTTGTTGATCTCCCCCTTCTTTTATAGCATATTGTGCCTTTATTACCAGTTTTTATAGAATTTTATCAGTTAGAAAAAAGCCTCTTACTATGACCCCCCACCAAGAAGGATTTGTCTCCACCCATATATGTTTGTTGGTATGTCTGTGGAATAGATGACACTAAAGCTACTGTACTGATTTTAAGGAAACTCGGTGAAAAGATGGAATGTGACCCCGAGTTGAACCCTTTTCATTTTGGTGCCGACCCAGGTCAAAGGGCAGAGCCAGGCTCTGTTGGAGCTTGGTGGAGGTATGCACTTCCCCCAGTGCTCTTCTAGTTGTAGCGGTGGTGTCATTAACATTGGTGTTATCAGCTTTACGGTTTTCTTTCTCATTTTTGGACAGTTTTGTAAGCATTATTGTCGTCTTTATCTTCATCATCTTCTTCATTTTTGTCATCGTTGTCAGCATAGTCATCATCAGTATCATCAGTATTGGCGTTCACTGTTTTCGTGTTGTAAACAACAATATTTGATAGTAATTGTGATCAGTGTTGTAATGATGATGAATGTTGTCATGATGACATGATTGTTGACCAGTGGTGCCCCACCAAGACTCGACCTTTCTGTACACTAGCCCTCACAGCCTGCGAGGCCTGTGGATTGCTCTGGAGGACGTTACTCTAGACAACGGCTGTCTGTGGTTCATCCCTGGCTCCCACAAAGGTACTGCCAACACAAAGGTAGGGGACACTGCCAACACAAAGGTAGGGGACACTGCCAACACAAAGGTAGGGACTCCGCCAACACAAAGGTGGGGACACTGACAACACAAAGGTAGGGGACACTGCCAACACAAAGGCAGGGACACTGACAACATAAAGGTAGGGGACACTGCCAACACAAAGGTAGGGACACTGCCAACACAAAGGTAGGGACACTGACAACACAAAGATAGGGGACACTGCCAACACAAAGGTAGGGGACACTGCCAACACAAAGGCAGGGACACTGCCAACACAAAGGTAGGGGACACTGCCAACACAAAGGTAGGGACACTGCCAACACAAAGGTAGGGACACTGCCAACACGAAGGTAGGGGACACTGCCAATACAAAGGTAGGGACGCTGCCAATATAAAGGTAGGGACACTGCCAACACAAAGGTAGGGACTCTGTCAATACAAAGGTAGGGACACTGCCAACACAAAGGTAGGGACACTGCCAATACAAAGGTAGGGACACTGCCAACACAAAGGTAGGGACACTGCCAATACAAAGGTAGGGACACTGACAATACAAAGGTAGGGACACTGCCAACACAAAGGTAGGGACACTGCCAATACAAAGGTAGGGACACTGCCAGCACAAAGGTGGAGACTCTGCCAATACAAAGGTAAGGACACTGCCAACACAAAGGTAAGGGACACTGCCAATGCAAAGGTGGGGACACTGCGAACATGAAGGTAGGGACACTGACAACACAAAGACAGGGACACTGTCAGTACAAAGGTAGGGACACTGCCAACACAAAGGTAGGGACACTGCCAGTACAAAGACAGGGACACTGCCAGTACAAAGACAGGGACACTGCCAAAGCAAAGGTAGGGACACTGCCAATACAAAGGTAGGGACACTGCCAGTACAAAGGCAGGGACACGCCCAACACAAAGGTAGGGACACGGCCAACACAAAGGTAGGGGACACTGCCAACACAAAGGTAGGGACACTGCCAGTACAAAGGTAGGGACACTGCCAACACAAAGGTAGGGACACGGCCAACACAAAGGTAGGGACACTGCCAACACAAAGGTAGGGACACTGCCAACACAAAGGTAGGGGACACTGCCAACACAAAGGTAGGGACACTGCCAACACAAAGGTAGGGACACTGCCGATATGAAGGCGACAATCACCACAAATAATTTTTAGGTGAAAATGTTCTCAGCACTAAAGCAGTCTTTGAGGAACAAGACATTGGAGACCTGTTTCTCCGGGGTGCAGCAGCAAAGGGGGAGCGTCTGTCTCCTCTCTGTTTTCTGCTGTACATACCTCGAGTCAGGTGATCCATTTACACCTGCATGAAGATTTCCATTATATATTTCTTCAAATAGTTTTCCTGGCATTTTTTTTTTCTTTTGATTTTTATTTTTAACCTCTATTTCAAACATCCCCCCATCCTACCCAACTTGAGAGAGAAATAAAAAGTTTATTCGATTTGAGCCTATGTTGCGCTTTGTTTGTTTCAAAAGACAAAATTTTGCCATGTGTACTTCAGCTCTGATGGGGGCCTTTGTTGTTGGCCTAGGTGTAAGCATCATAACTGAACTTGACATTTTTTTGTGTGTGTGTTTGCTTGTTTGTTTATTTCCTTTTTTATTTTCTACCAGAAGAAACTGCTCATAATTAGGGGTCAGTTCTGGTTGGCAAGAATCTGTTAGTAGTATTTTTTACCGGCGCTTTCACATGGTAAAAATTGTGTCGGTTTTCAATCTTTACTCCAGTGTTGGTTTGGGGCAGGGTGCCTAACTGCATGCTGGTAGTAGAAAGACGCTGGTTATTGACCACCCTGCAGCTACTACACCAGTGGTGATGTTTGAAGGGGTATGAAAGAAAGTCCTGTCCGAGGCAGGGAACAGAAAACGATAAGTAACAAACAAGAGGGGTAACTCTTGCTTCTGTGGTAAGACAACCGCACATCGGTAACTCCGAAAGAATGCTGGTTACGGCACGAATTTGACTGGCATGAATGCAGACACAAAGCACACAAAATGAAACAAACAAAAAAAAACTTAACCCTCTTATACTCGCAACGGGAGAATCCGGGACTGAACGTCGGGCGCCTGTTCTTCCCGTACCGGGACGTACCGGGACCTCTCTGTGGGAATTTTCCATCACGCAGTGATCACGTGTGTAGACACACACAGTCGCAGACAGTAACTAGGAAGATGGCCCAATCATGTGTTGGCACTATTTTGGGGTGATGGAACCGTGTGTGTTCATTGAGAATAGGCACAGAACGCAGCGAGTAACTTTGTGAATGGAAACTGACCGACTTTCACAATGGCGGCTTTCGCGTCTGCTACGAACGATGACGAGATGGTCGACCACTCGCAAGAGGAGTTAGATGAAATTATTGTAGAAGTGGAGACATTTGAAAGAGAGATGGAGAATGAAAGTGATATAGACGTAGGTAGTGGTGTTGAAGAAGACGGTGAAGTGCAAAGCGACCCGGAATACAATGTTCCACTGGCAGCGCTTCAGACAAAATGGCGGCCCGCGACACACGGCATGGCAGGGGTGCATCAGTTTCAGGAACCCACTGGGCCGGCTTACTCGTTACCTGACACTGCTACACCACTTGTTTTTTTCGTTTTGTTTGTTCCTCTTTGTTTTTTAAGACTGCTACCGATGAAAGAAACAGGTATACAAGACAACAACAAGCTGCAAAGGGCGCACCTGACCCTCTTTTATAGTATTGTGTGCGACATGTGAC
This sequence comes from Conus ventricosus, assembly GCA_018398815.1. Lineage (NCBI taxonomy): Eukaryota > Metazoa > Mollusca > Gastropoda > Neogastropoda > Conidae > Conus > Conus ventricosus. Next base: position 7,743,205 of record CM031618.1, on the reverse strand, counting down.
AATTTTTGGTATGACATTGGTGGGACAACCAGTGGGACCTGTACTGCCAGGCAGCAGATGGTTCACGTCAGGTAGGCCTCAGGTTTCATCTTACACTAACAGCCTGCATCAGCATGGTGATTGCGCATGCTTGCATGCTGTAAACTTGATTGTCATCATAAAATGTCACGTGTCTGGTGACAATTTGGTGACAGTGACACGACCTATATCTCTAAGACAGACAAAATAGAGTTCAAAGTGAAGTGCATGCTCTTCTGAAACTGTCTGCCAATTTTCTTTCTCCTAGAGGTTCAGATACATTCCCCATAAGTTAATAATCACACATACCCATTTTTAGGCTGAAACCTGTAAAGAATCTGAAATCTAGGGGAAGTTTGCAGTCAGAGAAACTGAGTACAAGAGGGTTAAAACACGTTCCCCGTCATGACAATAACTGCTGTATATAGATCTTGGTAATTACGTTTCATGCTGTGTAAAGACCCCAGTCATAACAATAGTTGCGGTACATAGATCACAGTCATTACATGAATTATTGAACACAGAACGTGGTCATTACACCACTTGCGTTATAAAGAGTATAGATGACAAGAATTTCAATCAAACTAATTGCTGAATGCAGAACACCGTTGTCACGCCAATGTTATTTTACAGAATATGGATCACAAAGTTTCAGTTCCAGTTTCATCAAGGAGGCGTCACTGCGTGCGGACTAGTCCGTATACGCTACACCACATCCGCTAAGTTTTGAGACCACATTACGCATGATTTGAAGCTGATGGATAAATGAATTAACAACAAAGATGAGACAATTGAAGAAGAGGGTCTCGTGGCTACGACTCAGCAGATGTCTGACCTCCGCATTAGCCCAACGCGCTGGTCAGACCTTGAGTGCCTACCTACCATTTTGTGTGTGTGTGTGTGTGTGTACAGTGGATGTACACATGCACATATGATGTGTGGGCATGGGCCCATGTGTGTGCGTGGGCGCATGTGTGTGTGTGTGTGTGTATGTGCGCAGGCATGTGTGCGCGTGTGTGTGTGTGTGTGTGTGTGTGTGTGTGTGTGTGTGTGCAGAAGTGCGTCTGCATATGTGCGCGTTTGTGTGTGTGTGTGTGTGTGTGTGTGTGTGTGTGTGTGTGTGTGTGTGTGCAGAAGTGCGTCTGCATATTTGCGCGTTTGTGTGTGTGTGTGTGTGTGTGTGTGAGTGTGCAGAAGTGCGTCTGCATATGTGTGTGTGTGTGTGTGTGTGTGTGAGTGTGCAGAAGTGCGTCTGCATATGTGTGTGTGTGTGTGTGTGTGTGTGTGTGTGTGTGTGTGCACGTGTGAGTGTGCAGAAGTGCGTGTGCATATGTGTGTGTGTGTAATTTGTGGGTTTGTGTCAGCACACGTATCTGCATATAGGCTATATGTGTACATATCTGTGTGTATGTGTGTGTCTTTTTATGTGGGAGTGTGCGCATGTGCGTGTGTGTACATTTGTGCTCTTTTATGTGTATGCGTGTGTTGTGTCAGGGTCTAGCATTGTAAGCCTTTCGGCGTATATACGCCGATTCATAGACCCCCATACGCCGATTTCGATTGAGCGTACGCCGAAATCGTTTTTATCGCGAAAAAAAAAATTCGCATCCGGCGCGCTTCTTATTCGGTACGCTGTCGCCTATTCCAAATCGGTCGGGCTCGCCGCCATCTTTGTACACTTTCCCTTGTTAACTTACAGCAGCGAGCATCATGGCGCGAAGAGTCGATGTTGTTCAACGCGGAAAGCCGTTTTCTGACCAAGGATGCCGCTACCAATGGAGATGGGACTGGCTTGATGCCGATTTTGTCATTTTCGACGACGACGGAAATGAAAAGAGCAAGTGCCGATACGGTGAATTTTTCAGGAAACTGACTTGTGCTGGCAAGGCCCATTGCACGTTGTGCGATAAGGAGATCGCGTACTCAAACAAAGGTTTCGTTGCGCTGAAAAACCACTGCGAAACGGACATCCACAGTTAGAAGTTTCAGTTACTGGGGTAGAAAATCAAAAGAAGGGGTGTCAGTTTCGCTTGAACCTTTCGCTTTCCACAGTATTATTTGCACACGTGGGTCTGGGTTTGTCTGTGTTGTTGTTGTTTTTGTTTGGTGTTTTTGTTTGTTTGTTTTTTTTTGGGGGGGAAGGGGGGAGGTGAGACATTTGATTGTCTTGAATTATTAATTTTTACTTTCTTTTTTTCTGTTCTAGAGCTTTTTCACAGTGTGTGTATTTGTAGCATGTTTTTGTCTGAGTGTGCCTTGTAAATATTTTTTTTTTTTTTGGGTGGGGGGGGGGAAAATGTGTTTCTTTTAATTTTCCCACCGTGTGTATAACACCCTCAGCTGCCTGTTGACTCTTTGAACTCCATACTGCCACCCTCAGCTGCCTAGGCGGCCCCTGGACCTCGGCCGAGTAAGCCTAAATCACTTTTTCCAATGCTAGGCTCTGGTTGTGTGCACGCATGTGTCGGTGTGGAAATGCACATGCACACATGTGTATATATGTGTGGGTAAGAGCGAGCGAACATACGCGTACACGTTCGTATGTGTGAGTGCGCGCACGCGCGTGTGTCTGTGTGTGTGAATGCTCAGATGATGACTTAGCGTCAAGAACAAGACCGTCACAAAAATTTCAGTTAAACTAATTGCTGAACACAGAACATAGTCATTACATTCATTGCTGTATATGAAACCTGCTCATCGCTACAGGCTATAAATAGAACCCAGTCATTATTAAAGCACATGACCCTGTGACGGATGTCCAGAGGGTGTGCATGGCAACAAGAGGATGGTCCGAAAGGAACACCCACAGCCAGGCAGTAACCAGACTGAGTTCATCGGCACTGACGTCCAGTATGACAGCGCCAAGTTCGTCCCAGTACCTGTCAAGAAAGGTAAAGCTTGCTGAAGAATTTTTTTTTTTCTTCAATGAAACAGACACTTGATTGATGTGATTGTGCTCTGCCACTTGAGGCGGCACAGACGATAGGACAGCAAAAAGAAGAAATTTTTTTTTTTTACTGTGTTGTCCGTAGGATCGAAATGTATAGGGTCGTGTAAAAGATCACACTGTACAAGGTTGTCTCTTGTATCAAATTGTACATGGTTACGTGTACGATCAATGTGCACAGGGTTGTGTGTAGGATCAAAATGTACAGGGTTGTCTGTAGGATCAAAATGTACAGGGTTGCCTGTAGGATAAAAATACAGGGTTGTCTGTAGGATCAAAATGTACAATGTTGTCTGTAGGATCAAAATGTACAGGGGTTGTCTGCAGGATCTAAATGTACAGTGTTGTCTGTAGGATCAAAATGTACAGTGTTATCTGTAGGATCAAAATGTACGGGGTTGTGTGTAGGATCAAAATGTACAGGGGTTGTCTGCAGGATCTCAATGTACAGTGTTGTCTGTAGGATCAAAATGTACAGTGTTGTCTGTAGGATCAAAATGTACAGTGTTGTCTGTAGGATTAAAATGTACCGTGTTGTCTGTATGATTAAAATGTACAGTGTTGTCTGTAGGATTAAAATGTACAGTGTTGTCTGTAGGATCTAAATGTACAGGGTTGTCTATAGGATCAAAATGTACAGGGTTGTCTGTAGGATCAAAATGTACAGTGTTGTCTGTGGGATCAAATGTACAGGGTTGTCTGTGGGATCATAATGTACAGGGTCGTGTGTAGGATCAAAATGCGCGGAGTTGTGTGTAGGATCAAAATGAACAGGGTTGTGTGTAGGATCAAAATGTGCAGGGTTGTGTGTAGGATCAAAATGAGCAGATTTGTGTGTAAGATCAAAATGAACAGGGTTGTGTGTAGGATCAAAATGTGCAGGGTTGTCTGTAGGATCAAAATGTGCAGGGTTGTCTGTAGGATCAAAATGTGCAGGGTTGTCTGTAGGATCAAAATGTGCAGGGTTGTGTGTAGGATCAAAATGTGCAGATTTGTGTGTAGGATCAAAATGTGCAGGGTTGTGTGTAGGATCAAAATGTGCAGATTTGTGTGTAGGATCAAAATGTGCAGGGTTGTGTGTAGGATCAAAATGTGCAGGATCAAAATGTGCAGAGTTGTGTGTAGGATCAAAATGTGCAGGGTTGTGTGTAGGATCAAAATGTGCAGGGTTGTGTGTAGGATCAAAATGAGCAGCGTTGTGTGTAGGATCAAAATGCGCAGAGTTGTGTAGGATCAAAATGAACAGGGCTGTGTGTGGGATCAAAATGCGCAGAGTTCTTCAATGAAACAGACACTTGATTGATGTGATTGTGCTCTGCCACTTGAGGCGGCACAGACGATAGGACAGCAAAAAGAAGAAATTTTTTTTTTTTTTACTGTGTTGTCCGTAGGATCGAAATGTATAGGGTCGTGTAAAAGATCACACTGTACAAGGTTGTCTCTTGTATCAAATTGTACATGGTTACGTGTACGATCAATGTGCACAGGGTTGTGTGTAGGATCAAAATGTACAGGGTTGTCTGTAGGATCAAATGTACAGGGTTGCCTGTAGGATAAAAATACAGGGTTGTCTGTAGGATCAAAATGTACAATGTTGTCTGTAGGATCAAAATGTACAGGGGTTGTCTGCAGGATCTAAATGTACAGTGTTGTCTGTAGGATCAAAATGTACAGTGTTATCTGTAGGATCAAAATGTACGGGGTTGTGTGTAGGATCAAAATGTACAGGGGTTGTCTGCAGGATCTCAATGTACAGTGTTGTCTGTAGGATCAAAATGTACAGTGTTGTCTGTAGGATCAAAATGTACAGTGTTGTCTGTAGGATTAAAATGTACAGTGTTGTCTGTATGATTAAAATGTACAGTGTTGTCTGTAGGATTAAAATGTACAGTGTTGTCTGTAGGATCTAAATGTACAGGGTTGTCTATAGGATCAAAATGTACAGGGTTGTCTGTAGGATCAAAATGTACAGTGTTGTCTGTGGGATCAAAATGTACAGGGTTGTCTGTGGGATCATAATGTACAGGGTCGTGTGTAGGATCAAAATGCGCGGAGTTGTGTGTAGGATCAAAATGAACAGGGTTGTGTGTAGGATCAAAATGTGCAGGGTTGTGTGTAGGATCAAAATGAGCAGATTTGTGTGTAAGATCAAAATGAACAGGGTTGTGTGTAGGATCAAAATGTGCAGGGTTGTCTGTAGGATCAAAATGTGCAGGGTTGTCTGTAGGATCAAAATGTGCAGGGTTGTCTGTAGGATCAAAATGTGCAGGGTTGTGTGTAGGATCAAAATGTGCAGATTTGTGTGTAGGATCAAAATGTGCAGGGTTGTGTGTAGGATCAAAATGTGCAGATTTGTGTGTAGGATCAAAATGTGCAGGGTTGTGTGTAGGATCAAAATGTGCAGGATCAAAATGTGCAGAGTTGTGTGTAGGATCAAAATGTGCAGGGTTGTGTGTAGGATCAAAATGTGCAGGGTTGTGTGTAGGATCAAAATGAGCAGCGTTGTGTGTAGGATCAAAATGCGCAGAGTTGTGTAGGATCAAAATGAACAGGGCTGTGTGTGGGATCAAAATGCGCAGAGTTGTGTGAAGGATCAAAATGTGCAGAGTCGTGTGTAGGATCGAAGTGAACAGGGTTGTGTGCGGGATGAAACTGTGCAGGGTTGTGTATAGGGTAACAATGAACAGGATTATGTGTAAGATCTCAGTGTGGAGGGTTGTGAGTAGGATCGAAATGTATGTGAGTAGGATTGAAATGTACACGTTTGTCTGTTGGATCGGCGTCAATAAAGGGTTCCATGTCTAGGTTTTTGCATGTAATACTGGCATCACACTGACCGACAAACTGTTAGATGACATACTGATCCCTTGGCTGATGTCAAGTCTGCCTGCTGATTTTTGTGTGTGTGTGTGTGAACAGATGTTTCTCTAGAATACTGGTAAAGAAAGTTAAAACAAAAGCGCTCCAAGGGAAGAAAAAAAAAAACATCAAAAAACAAAAAAGAGAAAAAAAAGAGAGATTGCCTCTGCCCATCTTGCTCCCATTCCAGACTTTTGTCCCCTGTTCTCCCTCCCCTCTCCCATCCTCACCGTCCTTCAACATGATTGTCTCAGCCCCTTCCATCCTGCTTCCTCCTCGTAAATCCCGTTCTTCCCTTACCCTGTCCTCGCCCCCTCTTTAAAAAGAAAAGTAAAGAAAAAAAAGTGTCTTTTTTTTTCTTTTTTTTCTTTGTTTTTTTCTTTTTTTTTCTTTTTCTTTTTTTTTGCAAGCTTAGGCTCGCAGAACTTTCCAGATATTCATATTATTTGAGAAAAGAGAGAGAGAGAGAGAGAGCGTTTGTTGTTTGATGCGTGATAGGATGATGATGATGATGATGATGATGATGAAGAGCATGAAAAAAAAGCCTGTCACTGTTGTGTTGGATGGTTCAGGAACGATGGTCGTGATTCATGGGGAGGTGGTTCACAAGAGTGAGCACAATTACTCCGACAGGTCCCGCGAAATCTACACCTTCCACCTCTATGACTACGCCCGTTGTACCTACGATCAGCAGAACTGGTGGGTATATCATGACTTATCTTATGAGGGGCAATGGGAAAGGTGGTTAGCCTTACTGGTGCTGGAATTTTGTTGTTGTTGACATTCATCTGTGTGGACATTGGGTCAGTCTTACTCTTTAAACATGCCTTGGCTTAAGGCTGTGTCAGGCTAATTGACATAGGCTAGAACGCCAAGGCTACATCAAAATGTTGTTATGCTCTGCATAGTTATGCGGGGATTGTCTTCAGTTGTGACAAGCTCCTAGCATAACATTATCAGTCACCAAAATCCCCCGAAGTCGCAGTGTGGCTGCCCATATGGCGGGGTAATCAAAAACGGTCATACACATAATGTTCTCATCCCCAGCTGATGCATTTGTACCATAGTGGTCAAGTACTTCGGCTGTTTGGATGATCCCTGGAGTCTTTTAGCCAGGGTACAACAACAATAACAACAACTCTTTAAATGCTAGTGTGTATGGAGGTTGAAGAAGCAGCCATAAGTATTCCATTTATTTATATATTTCACTACTTCAGAGGCACACCGGTTCATCTCCAAAATGGCGGATTTGAGAAATGCCCACTTGAAGTTTTTAAACAATTGCAGAAATCACACGAGTACTTCTATAGTCACAAAACTCACAATGGTTCAAGTTCCAGTTGCAATGTATAAGTGCTGTTAGCAGCATCAAACAGTATTCAACAGAAAACATAAAAACACACATTTACAAAAAATAGTCATTCCTTGCTTGAAAACTGCCTCGCTAGGGCTCTTCATAATTTGGAGCAAACCAGACTTCCAGTAGCAAGCCTGCTGTAGCGTGCAATTTATCTGACCGTCCTCCACAGCAGCACAAGCCACATCTGGATTCCATTCTTGTAGACGGTGGTGGCACACACTCTACTTGACATCTGGCTTTGCTGGTTTGAGGAACAGCGGACTACCACTCCCTAACCCTGCTGTGGCGTGAATGTAAACAATCTTCCTGCCTCAAAGTGTGGGCTACGGTTGAGCATGCTTCCTTTACCCAAGTCTGCCATAGAGATGTGTGCATCGTTAGTCAGTTATGTTGTGACCCATGGGATTACTTAGTTACACTTTTTTGCTTTTTGACTGAAAAATAGTTTAACAGTGAACAATACCTTGCAAATGTGATGGGTTTTTTTTGGTTTTATTTGTTGTTGTTTTTTTATATATAGATTTTTGCCTTTTTTTTCAAGAGAGAAAAAATGGAAAAAGACTGAAGCCCAGTCAGTCACACATTCATTCCGATAGAAGTACAGTGACACATCCAGAGATACAAGAAATCATCTCACCTTTCATAGTTGTTTTCTCCATTCACGTTGATCCAGAAAGACAGAACTTTCACAGCGCACACTTTCACATGTTATTGTTACACCACCATTCAGCCTGACCATAAATGTTTATACAAATCAGGGAAACAGCCTTTCCTTGCAGCTGGCACTGTGCACAGCCAGTTCACACTTTTTTCATCAAATATTAAGGTTGCATGTCTGAGTGAGGGAATTTGTTTAAAGCATATGATACTTGGTGTACAAATGAGAACTTTCACAGGGCAGTCTTCACCTTATCCACAAGAATGGCTTGTTTACAGTTCAGATGAAAGTGCAGCTTAGTCTTCTTTTTAATACTGTGAGTTGCTTACGCAGTCCGCAGTATATGACTATGTTTACAATGAATACTTTTGCCAGTGTACACTACTGAATCAGCGGGCCAAATTTGTTCATGTTCATGCTATACTGACAGTGTCACTCGAAAAAAAGTAAACATAATGATGTATGAATTACCAAAGGAATAGCACTTGTCAGAGTTTTCTAAATACACTCATTTCACACTGGCACATGAAACAGGAGGCATCTCCGACCTTGAAAAATACAAAAGTTTTAGAAGCAAATGAAAGATCACAATCCCTTGGTGTCATAAAGTAAAAAAAAAAATTAAAAAAAAAAGCAAGTCACTCATCAGTAATTGTGCTCTCTGTTTTGTCCGGTTCAGGCAGCCTGTCTGAAACAAAACAGAGCAGCTGTTTGGGATACTGTGATAATAGTAATGCCCATGTCACACAAGTCCAGCAGGTCACGCTTCTTTGCCTCTCGACTGAACTGAGGCCGGGATTATTGTTGTGAAACTGGATATAATCTTCAGCATTCTTCGCCATGAAATCACAGAGGTTTGGTCGGAGGTCTTCTGCATCCTCGTGCAGATGCAGTGAAGTAGCACGAAAAAAAGCAATTCCTGGTTGCAGGTACCTCCACCCTCTCCATACTGTTGACTT
>CM031618.1:7709404-7729404 GCA_018398815.1 Conus ventricosus | reverse complement strand
CTGCTACTGGCTCGTTTGCTAGATTGGCATATGCCATTTTTTATGGGTAATGTTTTGCCTTGTATCAGGAAAAAAAGTAACAGCTCTGGTACCAAGTAGTGGCTTATAGATATGAGCCTCTCTTATGGTTTTGTCTCTCAGGCAGTTTAATAACAAGTAGCAGCTCGCTCAAAATGAACTCAGTCATGCCGACGGGCCGCACTGTTTCTGCCACACCTCTCCTTTACACCAGCTCACCTGCCAAGGAGACCTGCATGTGTGCCCTGTGGCGTGACCTCTTGTTGTCAGTTATGTACCTGTGTTTACTTTTGTTCACTGGATGGGGGTTGGGGGGGGGGGGGGGGGGGGGGGAGCGGTGGGGAGTGGGGTAGAGACAGAGGGTATTTATTTATAAACCATGAATCTTGGGTGGGTGGCATAATCCTCCTGCAGCAGTCTTCCACCCAAATTTTACATTGTTTCTAGTGTTTTAACTGTGGTGTAGGCTGTTTTTGTTTTTAAAGACGTAACTCAGCATGTCAAGAGCATGGAGAATCAACGCATAAGGGGTTGGTTACTTTCACAGGTTATTATGTATTGTTAAGGGTTTGATACAATACAGGTTATTATATAGCTTTAAGGGTTAAATGCTTTTCAGGTTTTTGTGTAGTGTTAATGGATGAATCAGAAGCTCTTATGAAACTGTACTTCTTTTAGACTAATGTATTGTTGATGAATTAATCATGATTACTCCAGGACCGTCGCCTGTATGAACCAAAATGCAGTTGACGGAATAATTGTGCATTTTTGTGGGACAGACTTTTGGGAGAAAGTGTGAAAGGAATGTGGTATTTTATGATGGTATGAATTCAGAGACTGCCCAGTGTGTTTTTGTTGATCATCTATATTTTTTTAAGTACGCTGTGACAGAAATAGTTCTTAATCAGACACATTTACATTGTTTTTACGCGTGTTATCCAGTGTGTGCTACATGATGTAAGCGAGCAATATATTATCAAGCAGATAAGGGTTACTAAGTCAGGAGATTTATGCCCTTTACTGTGTATATTACATGATTTTTATCAGTTTATACGCTGACACATATGTGTCTAATGGCGTCAGGCTATGATTCACCAGATGTTCTGGTTTTCTTCACTTCAGGGCCATGATTTTCCATTTTTTGTTTAAACTCCAAGTCTTGGCATTCTTAGTTAATTCTTGTCATTTAACACAAGAAGAATGAATTTGAAACCCAAAGTCTTTGTATTGGCATTATTTTGATGGTTGCATAATGCCGAATGTTTTACTTTGAATACAGTCAATAAATCAAGTACAAAGAACTTGGTTAGAGTGAACCAGTGTTTGTCTGAAACTGCATGCGGTGCTGTGATAGTCACAAGGAGAGAGGTGTTGGGCAGCAGGGGAGATAAGAAAGGACGAGGTAACAGGGTGCAGCAGACGGGCTGTGCTAGACACGGGTCCAGAAGAGCTCAGTTGGTAGAGCCCTGGACTAATGCTCCTAGGGTCATAGGTTCAAATGTTTATCAGGCCATTTTGATAGGGGTGTTGGGTGGCTGGGTTTTTTTTTCCCTTGTAGTTAACATTGGTTCTGATTCCATTTCCTGGAGAGTCCTTTGAATGAGACTATAAAATCGAGGTCACATGTGTGAAGCCATGCATATCAACTTGCACACACATAAAATCTGATCAGAAAGTTTCAGAAGAGATGGCCAGTTTGGCTAGTGTATGAAACATATGCATATAGCATGCATCTTACATGAAAAACCAAAGGAGTGAATGAAACACGAAGTGACTAATATTCGATCAAAGGACATGGGAAACGAATGATAAGCACCAGCGGGCAGTTCTTCAGTGGACTCTACCCAGGTAGGCAGCCTGTTGTGTTAATGAGAGCATGGATTGTAAACCTTTATCTCTAACAAAGGATAGGTGCTACGTAAGTACTCTCAATAATAATGGTAATAACATGGAAATAAAGAGAGGTGTAACCGTGGAAGGCTGTTGACCAGGATACAGATTCATGTTATGCCTGTAGAAGAAGTGGAGCATAACTTCTTCACCTGAGTGGCAGTGTCTTAATTTGCACAGTGTCCTGATCTGACATGCCACTTTGTCAGCCTCCATGTCCCTGATCAGCTCAGTGGTCATACCGGCCCTGGCCCTGGGTTTGCCAAGGGTTTGGCTGGAAAATCAAAATCTGCATTGTGTGTTTTGTTGTCATTTTTTTTTTGTGGTGCTTCACTCTCTCTCTCTCTCTCTCTCTCTCTCTCTCTCTCTCTCTCTCTCTCTCTCTGTCTCTCTCTCTGTCTAACTTGGGGACTGTCTGTGTGTGTGCATGCGCATGTGTTGGATTGGGTGTCTTTCTAGTCCTCTCATTTTCGTATAGAAGCTTGTTTCTTTCGGTGTTACCATGTCACCAGATTAAGCTAACGACTGTTGGAACAACCCTGTAAAGTGTGTCCTGAAGATTAGCACCTAGAGATGTTACGTTGTCACCTTGTAGTCACAATCTATAAAGTTATAAATCTCATGTCTTGAAGATCAGCACCTATAGATGTTACATTGTCGCCTCTTGTAGACACAATCTATAAAGTTATAAATCTCATGTCATGAAGATTAGCACCTAGAGATGTTACATTGTCACCTTGTAGTCACAATCTATAAAGTTATAAATCTCATGTCATGAAGATCAGCACCTAGAGATGTTACATTGTCGCCTCTTGTAGACACAATCTATAAAGTTATAAATCTCATGTCATGAAGATCAGCACCTAGAGATGTTACATTGTCACCTCTTGTAGTCACAATCTATAAAGTTATAAATCTAATGTCATGAAGATCAGCACCTAGAGATGTTACATTGTCACCTCTTGTAGTCACAATCTATAAAGTTATAAATCTCATGTCACGAAGATCAGCTACCTGAGATGTTACATTGACACCTTGTAGTTGTTGTTGTTGTTGTCGTACCCTGGCTAAACGACTCCAGGGATCATCCAAACAGCCGAAGCACTTGAACACTATGGTACAAATGCATCAGCTGGGGATGAGAACATTACGTGTGTGACCGTTTTTGATTACCCCGCCACGTGGGCAGCCACACTCCGACTTCGGGGGATTTTGGAGACTGATAATGTTATGCTAGGAGCTTGTCACAACTGAAGACAATCCCCGCATAACTATGCAGAGCATAACAACATTTTGATGTAGCCTTGGTGTTCTAGCCCATGTCAATTGGCCTGACACAGTTTTAAGCCAAGGCAGACACCTTGTAGTCACAATCTATAAAGTTATAAATCTCATGTCACGAAGATCACATGCAAGCCAAAACCCCAGAACAATCAGCAGATGAGTTACCTGTGCACAAAATATATGCAGTCTGTACACATCTCCCCCCCCCCCCCCCCCCCACCCCAATGTCCACCCCATCCACTTTCTTACTCTTCTCCCCCCCTTTTCCCCCCCCCCTTTATCAAAGCCCCTCCTTCCCCTGTCATAAAATACCCCCTGGGCAAACAAAACTGACATCTATATCGAAAATATGCATTGATATTTACAAACAAATATACACACTGCCTAGTCACAGTGCTGAGTGTTTCTTCTTTTTTTTTTTTAATTCACAACTTCAACAGATAATCGTAGTCTTCAATATCAAAAAAACCTTTAAACAATAAACTGAAACTCGAAACTTATTTCAGACTATCTCAAAATATTAAAAATAATTTGCTTTTAAAAAGTCTTGGGAAAAAAAACAGTCTACAAATGGCACTTTTTTCCAATCATCTCAAAAAATTAGCATGAACACTGAATAGAATTTTTTTTAATTACCTAAAATTTGTTTTCAAATATTTTAAATTTACCTTTGATTATTTGTTTCAAAACCGGGAACATGTGATTCTGGAACTATATAAATTTTTTTTAAACGAAACTGGACACATTTTTACTAAATTTATCTCGACTTATCAATAAAGGGACACATCTGAGAACTGTCTCAAAAAATTTAGAAAAAAATTGGACACACATATTATTTTCACACACTCAAAACAGTTTAAATATGTCTGTTTCAATGAAAAATAACGAAATGTTTTAAAATTTTAAAAAAAAAAAAAACAAAAAAATTACAGACTTGAAGTTTTTCCCTTTTTTTCTTACTGAAACAAGTATCAATCACCAGTCGGTGATCCCAGCCACCAAACATCGGGCTTCAATATAGGGGCCAAAAAATTGAATTTTCTGGAAACACGCACACAACACACACACACAACAACACACAAAAAAAACCCACTTGCTGCCCACAGACCTACACCCACTTCACTTGAACAGTTTGCATTCCATCTTTTTTCCTTCTTTTTTTTCAAGTCATGGGGGCTGCTGTTTAAGTTTACTGGTTCAGCTGCCGTGAGCATAGGCCAAAAAAACAATTACGGGCCCCGTTTTAGCTTTCATTACATTTTTTTTTTTTCTTATGTTTTATTCTTCTCGTTCTATCTCATCCTCTATGGCACTTCAGGGGTTGTCCCCCCACACTGCTTTTTCGGCTTCCCTTTCAACCCAAAATCAGGCTTTTCGTGACAGCCGGGCACCATCCCCTGGGAAGTCAATGTAAAGTATCTGGGGAAACCCCCCAAGGAAGCTCACTCCTAGAGTCATGGTGAGTTCGTGGTCCCTTTTCGGCCAACCACTCATACACCCCCTTGCTAATTTTGAAACCGACAAAAATAACTGCTTATTATAGACCAACACACTCATGACACCCCCTTTGTAAGCTTTGTACTGACAACAAAAACTCTTAGTTCTAGACCCAACACACTCATACACCCCCCTTGCAAAGCTTTGTACCGACAACAATAATGCTTAGTTCTAAAACCCAACACACTCATGAACCCCCTTGCAAGCTTGTACCCAAAAATAACTGCTTGTTATAGACCCAACACACTCATGACACCCCTTTGCTAAGCTTTGTACTGCAACAATAACTGCTTAGTTATAGACCCAACAACTCATGACACCACCTTCAAAGGGCTTTGTACTGACAAAAAAATAACTGCTTTTTATAGACCCAACTACCCATGACACCATTTGCAAAGCTTTGTACTGAAAAACAAAACTGCTTAGTTATAGACCCAACCACTCAGCACCACTTGCTAATTTTGACTGACAAAAAAACGCTTAGTTATAGCCCAACACATCTGACACCACCTTGCTAACTTTGTATGACAACAATAACGCTTAGTTTAGACCCAACACACTCATGACACCCCCTGCAAAGGGTTTGATGACAAAAATAACTGTTAGTTATAGCCCCCAACATACCCTGACACCCCTTGCTAAGTTTTGTACTGACAAGAGTAACGCTTAGTTATAGACCCAAACACATCGACATCACCTTGCAAAAGCTTTGTTGCAAAGAGTAACTGCTTATTTAGCCCCCAACACACCATGACCCCACCTTGCAATTTTGTACGACAACAATAATGCTTTTTTATAGCCCCAACACACTCTGACACCACCTTGCTAAGTTTTGTACTGAAACAATAATGTTTATTATAGACCCAACATACCCATGACACCACCTTGCTAAGTTTTGTACTGACAACAATAACTGTTTATTATCCCCAACACACTCTGACACCCTTTTGCTAAGCTTGACGACAAGAGTAACTGCTAGTTATACCCCAACACCTAAAGCACCCCCTTTGCTAACTTTTTTCTGAAAAGAGAAACTGCTTAGAAGACCCAACACACCATGAAAACCACCTTGCTAAGCTTTGACGACAACAATAACTGCAAATTTTAGACCCAACATCCCCTGACACCACCTTGCTAAGCTTTGTTGAAAAGAGAACTGCTTAGTTTATAGACCCAACCCCACTCAGACACCACCTTGCTAAGCTTTGTATGACAAGATAACTGCTTAGTTATAGACCCAACCACTCATGACCCACCTTGCAAGTTTTTACTGACAACAATAATCTTATTAAGACCCACACACTCATGACACCCCCTTTGCTAAGCTTTGTACTGACAACAATAACTGCTTATTTAAGCCCAAACATCCCCATGACACCACCTTGCTAAGTTTTGTATGACAAAGTAACTTTATTTATAGCCCCAACCCACTCATGAACCACCTTTAAGTTTTGACTAAAAACAATAACTGCTTATTATAGCCCCCACACCCCAGACCCCACCTTGCAAGTTTGACGACAAAAATGCTTAGTTATGACCCAACCACTCATACACCATTTTGCTAAGCTTTGTACTGACAAAAATAACTGCTTATTTAGACCCAAACACACTCATTGACCCCCCTTGCTAAGCTTGTACTGACAACAGTAACTGTATTATGACCCAACATACCCATGCCCACCTTGCTAAGCTTTTACGACAACAGTAACTGCTTGTTATAGACCCAACATACCCATGACACCCCCTTGCAAAGCTTTGTACTACAACGAAAACCTTATTTATAGACCCAACTCCCCTGACCCCCTTTTTAAAGCTTTGTACGCAACAATAACTGCTTAGTTATAGACACAACATCCCCATGACCCCACCTTGCTAACTTGTACTGCAACAGTAACTGCTTTTTATAGACCCAAAAAAACCCATGACCCCCTTGCTAAGCTTTGTACTGACAACAATAACGCTTAGTTATACCCCCCAACATCCCTGACCCACCTTGCTAACTTTGACCGCAACATAATGCTTAGTTATAGACCCAACCCCTCATGACCCCCCTTGCTAAGTTTTTGTACTGACAACAATAACTGTTTTATAGCCCCAACACCTCATGACACCATTTGTAAGTTTTTGTACTGACAACAATAATCTTAGTTATAGACCCAACACATCATGACACCCCCTTTTGCTAAGTTTTGTCTGAAAACAATAACTGCTTTTTATAGACCCAAATACCATGCACCACCTTGAAAAGCTTTGTCCGACACAAAACGCTTAGTTATAGACCCAACAATCATGACCCCACCTTTGCTAAGTTTTGTAGACAAACAATAAGCTTAGTTATAGACCCAACAACTCATGACACCACCTTGCTAAGCTTTGTACTGAAAAACATAACTGCTTATTATAGACCCAACACACCCATGACACCACCTTGCTAAGTTTTTGTATGAAAACAAAAACTGCTTAGTTAAAACCCAACACCCCCTGACAACCTTGCTACTTGTACACAACAGTACTGCTTAGTTTAGCCCCAACACACTCATGACCCCACCTTGAAAAGCTTTGAAAGACAACAATAATGCAGTTATGACCCAACATACCCTGACACCACCTTGCTAAGCTTGTACTGAAAGATAACTGCTTAGTTAGACCCAACACATCATGACACCACTTGCTAAGTTTTGTACCGAAACAATAACTGTTATTATAGACCCACACACCCTGACCCCCGGCAACTTTTACTGAAAAGTAAGCTTAGTATAGACCCAACACACCATACACCCCTTTGCAAAAGTTGTACCGACAACAATAACTGCTTAGTTAAAACCCCAACCACCATACACCACCTTGCTAAGCTTTTATGACAACAGAAATGTTAGTTATAGACCCAACATACCATGACCCACCTTGCTAAGTTTGTACTGACAACTAAGCTTAGTTATAGACCCAACATCCCCAGACCCCACCTTGCTAAGTTTTGTACACAACAGAACTGTTTAGTTAAAACCCCAAACAACCCATGACACCACCTTGCTAAGCTTTGTCTGACAACAATAATGCTTATTTAGCCCAACATCCCCCTACACCCCCTTTGCTAAGCTTTGTACGAAACAGTAACGCTTAGTTATAGCCCCAAACATACCATGACACCCCTTTTCTAAGCTTTTACTGAAAACATAACTGCTTATTTTTAGACCCAACATACCCATGAACCACCTTGCTAAGTTTTTTACCGACAACAGTAACTGCTTAGTTATAGCCCCAAACCATCAGACACCCCCTTGTAAGCTTTGACTGACAACAAAAACTGCTTAGTTAAGCCCCAACACACCCATGACACCCCCTTTGCAAAGTTTTGTATGACAAAAAATAATGTTTAGTTATAGCCCCAAACACACTCATGACACCACCTTGCTAAGTTTTGTACGACAACAATAACTTTGTTATAACCTAACATACCATGAACCCCCTTTTAAACTTTGTACCGCAACAAAAATGCTTAGTTATAGACCCAACACACTCATACACCACCTTGCTAAGCTTTGTACTGAAAAACCAAAAATGTTAGTTAAAACCCCCAACACACCATGACACCATTGCAAAGCTTTGTACTGACAAAAATAACTGCTTATTTTAGCCCCCAACACCCCCCCTTGACACCCCTTCTAACTTTGTACTGCAACAAAAACTCTTGTTAAAAGACCCAACACACCCTGACACCACCTTGCAAGTTTAAAAGCAACATAACTGCTTATTCAACCCAACACACTCTGACACCACCTTGCAATTTTGTACTGCAACAAAAAACTTATTATGACCCAACACCCATGACACCCCCTTGCAAAGCTTTGTACTGACAACAATAACGCTTAGTTATAGACCCAACACCCCCATGACACCACCTTGCTAACTTTGTACTGACAACAAAAACTGCTTAGTTATAGACCCAACACACCCATAACCCCCCTTGCAAGCATTGTACTGAAACAATAACTGCTAGTTTTGCCCCAACACCCCCAGACACCCCCTTGAAAAGCTTTGAATGACAACAGTAACTGCTTAGTATGACCCAACACACCATGACACCACCTTGCTAATTTTGCCCCGGGAAACAATAATGCTTAGTTTAGACCCAACACACTCTGACACCACCTTGCAAGCTTTGTACGCAACAGTAATGCTTTATTTAAAAACCCAACCACTCATGACACCCCTTGCAAGCTTTGTACCGACAACAGAAAACTCTTAGTAAGACCCAACACACTCAGACACCCCTTTGCAAGCTTTGTCCCGAAACAATAATGCTTGAAAAGACCCAACACACCCATGACCCCCTTCAAAGTTTTGTCCCGACAACAAAACTGCTTGTTATAGACCCAACACACCATGACACCCCCTTTGCAAGCTTTGTACTGCAACATAACTGTTAGTTCTAGACCCAACCACTCATGACCCCCACCTGCAAGCTTTGTCCACAACATAACGCTTAGTTTTAAAACCCAACACCCCTGACACCCCCTTGCTAAGCTTTGTCCCGCAAAAATAACGCTTATTATAACCCAAACATACTCATGCACCCCCCTTGCTAAGGGGGGCTTTACCGAAAAAATAATGCTTAGTTAAAACCCAAATACTCATGACACCACCTTGCTAAGTTTTGCCCGACAACAGAAAGCTTAGTTTAGCCCCAAACAAACTCATACCCACCTTGCAAGCTTTGTACCGACAACAGAACTGCTTAGTTATAGACCCAACACATATGCACCCCCTTGCTAACTTTTGTACTGACAACAGACTGCTGTTATAGCCCCCAACAACTAAAAAAAGACCCCCCTTGCTAAGTTTTGTCCCCGACAAATAAGCTTAGTTATAACCCAACATACTCATGACCCCCACCTTGCAAGTTTTGTACCGACAACAAAACTGCTTATTTATAGACCAACAATCATGACACCCCCTTGCAAAGCTTTGTACCCAACATAACGTTGTTATAGACCCAAACACCTTTTACCCCCCCAACCTTGCTAAGCTTTGTACCGAAACTAATGCTTAGTTTAGCCCAAA
Organism: Conus ventricosus; assembly: GCA_018398815.1. Lineage (NCBI taxonomy): Eukaryota > Metazoa > Mollusca > Gastropoda > Neogastropoda > Conidae > Conus > Conus ventricosus. Next base: position 7,719,654 of record CM031618.1, on the reverse strand, counting down.
ATACTATGACACCCCCTGCAAAAACTTTGTCGACAAAAATAATTTTTGTTTAGACCCAACATACTCATACACCCCCTTTGCAAGCTTTGTACGAAACAAAAACTGCTTAGTTATAGCCCCAAAAACCCAGACACCACCTTGAACTTTGTACCGACAACAAAACTTTATTTATGACCCAACCACCCCATACACCCCTGCAAAAGCTTGTACCGAAAACGTAACTGCTTATTTTTAAAACCCCAACACACCAGACACCACCTTGCTAAGCTTTGTCCCGACAACAGTAACTGCTTAGTTATAGCCCAACACACTCTGACACCACCGCTAAGCTTTGTACTGAAACGTAATGCTTATTTAGACCCAACACACTCTGACACCCCCTTTGCAAGTTTTGAGACCATAACGCTTGTTCAGAACCCAACACACTATGACCCCCCCTTGCAAAGTTTTGCCCCGACAACAATAACGTTTAGTTTTAGCCCCAACACACTCATGACCCCCTTGCTAAGCTTTTGTACCGACAACAATAACCTTATTAAGACCCAACAACTCATGACACCACCTTGCAAAGCTTTGACGACAACATAATGCTTATTATAACCCAACATACTATACACCACCTTGCAAGTTTTTGACAACAGTAACTGCTTATTTAAACCCAACATATCAGCCCACCTGCTAAGCTTTGTACTGACAACAGTAATTTTATTATGCCCCAACATACCTGACACCCCCTTGCTACTTTTTACTGACAACAAAAAACTGTTTAGTTATAGACCCAACATACCTGACACCACTTGCAAGTTTTTGACGACAACATAACTGCTTAGTTATAGCCCCAACAATCTGACCCCACCTTGCAACTTTGTACGAAAACAAACTGTTTAGTTATAGACCCAACAACTATGACCCCACCTTGCTAAGTTTTGTACTGACAACTTAACTGCTTAGTTATAGCCCCAAACAACCATACACCCCCTTGCTAAGCTTTGACGAAAAAATAACGCTTAGTTTTAAAACCCAACACACTCATGACACCACCTTTGCAAAGTTTTGTCCCGACAACATAACGCAGATAGCCCCAACACCCCATGACACCACCTTGCAAAGCTTTGTACGACAACAAAATCTTGTTATAACCCAACACACTCAGACACCACCTTCTAACTTTGTCCCGACAACATAACTTTTATTATAGACCCAACACACTCATGACACCCCTGCTAAGCTTTGTACCGACAACAGTAACTGCTTATTAAGACCCAACACACTCATGACCCACCTTGCTAACTTTGTACCGACAAAAAACTGTTTAGTTTAGCCCCAACCACCTGACACCACCTTGCAAAATTTGTACGACAACAATAACTGTTTTGTTTAGCCCCAACACACTCATGACACCACCTTGCAAAGCTTTGTACCGCAACAAAAATGCTTTTTTATAGACCCAAACTCATGACACCCCTTTGCTAAGTTTTGTACCGACAACAATAACTGCTTAGTTTTAGACCCAACAACTCATGCCCCACCTTGCTAACTTTGTAACCGAAACAAAAATGTTTAGTTTAGACCCAACACACTCTGACACCACCTTCTAAGCTTTGTCCGACAAAAAAATAACGTTATTCTAGACCCAACACACCATGACACCACCTTGCTAAGCTTGTCCCGACAAAAATAACGCTAGTAAGACCCAACACCCCCATGACACCCCCTTGCTAAGCTTTGTCCCGACAAAATAACTGTTTATTTAGCCCAAAAACCTCATGAACCACCTTGCAAGCTTTGTACGACAAAAATAACTGCTTATTTAGACCCAACAACCATGACAACCTTGCTAAGCTTTGTACGACAACAATAACGTTTATTTATAGACCCAACATTCCTTAAAACCACCTTGCAAAGCTTGTACGACAACAATAACTGCTTAGTTATAGACCCAACACCTATGAACCACCTTTGCTAAGCTTTGTACGACAACAATAACTCTTAGTTATGCCCCAACAACTCATGACACCACCTTGCTAAGTTTTGTACCGACAACAAAAACCTTTTTAGTTTAGCCCCAACAAAACCCATGAACCACCTTGCTAACTTTGTCCCACAACAATAAGCTTTAGTTTAGACCCAACAACTCAGCCCCCACCTTGCAAGTTTTTGCCCGACAAAAATAACGTTTATTATAGACCCAAAAACCTATGACACCACCTTGCTAAGTTTGTACTGACAACAAAAACGCTTAGTTATAGACCCAACTCCCTTACACCACCTTGTAAGCTTGTACTGACAAAAATAATGCTTAGTTATAGACCCAACATACTAGACACCACCTTGCTAAGCTTTGTATGCAAAAATAACTGCTTAGTTATGACCCACATACTCATGACCCACCTTGCTAACTTTGTATGACAACAATAACTGCTAGTTATAACCCCCCAACTCAAAACACCCCCTTGCTAAGTTTTGCGACAAAAATAACTGTTATTTAAGCCCCAAACCACTCATGACCCCAAACCTTGCTAACTTTGTACTGCAACAAAAACTGTTATTTAAGACCCAACCACCATACAACCTTGCTAAGCTTTTACTGACAACAATAACTCTTAGTTATAGCCCCAAAACACACTATGACCCCCACCTTTGCTAATTTTGTACGACAAAAAATGTTAGTTTAGACCCAACAACCCGAACCACCTTGCTAAGTTGAAATGAAAACAAACTGTTAGTTTATAGCCCCAAACATACTCAACACCCCTTGCTAAGTTTTTGTAGAAAAAATAACTGCTTAGTTATAGACCCAACATACTCATGAACCCCCCTTGCAAAGTTTTTGTACCGAAAAAACAATAACGCTTTTATAACCCCAACATACTCATGACACCACTTGCAAGCTTTGTAGACAAAAAATAATGCTTATTAAGACCCCAACATACTCAGACCCACTTGTAAGCTTTGTACCGACACAGTAACTCTTATTATAGACCAACAACTCATACACCACCTTCTAAGCTTTGTCCCGAAAACAAAACTGCTTAGTTTGCCCAAAACACACATACACCCCCTTGCAAGCTTTGTACGACACATAACGCTTAGTTATGCCCCAACAACCAAGACACCCCCCTTGCTAAGTTTTTCCCGACAAAATAACTGCTTATTATAACCCCCAACAACTCAGACCCCACCCCTTGCTAAGCTTTTACCGACAACTAACTGCTTATTTAAAACCCCCAAAAAACTCATGACCCCCTTCTAAGTTTTGTCCGACAACAGTAACTGCTTGTTTTAAAACCAAAACCATAAACCCACCTTCTAAGCTTTTACCACACAAAAATCTTAGTTAAGACCCAACATACTCATGACACCACCTTGCTAAGCTTTGTACGACAACAATAACTGCTTTTATAGACCCACAAACTCATAACACCCCCTTGCTAAGCTTTGTCCCGACAACAATAACTGTTTTGTTTAACCAACCTCATGACCCCACCTTGCTAAGCTTTGTACCGACAACAAATGCTTAGTTATAGACCCAACACACCAACACCACCTTGCAAGTTTTGTACCGACAACAGTAATTTATTTTAAGACCCAACACACCGACACCACCTTGCAAAAGTTTTGTCCCGACAACAGTAACGCTTAGTTATAGACCCAACACACCTGACCCCCCTTGCTAACTTTGTACGACAACAGAATGCTTAGTTTAGACCCAAAAACCATGACCCCCCTTTTCAAAATTTTTGTACGACAACTTAACTGCTTAGTTCTAGCCCCAACACACTAGGGCACCCCCTTTGCTAAGCTTTTGTCCCGACAACAAAACTGCTTATTTAGACCCAACAACTCATGAACCCCACCTTGTAAGCTTTGTACCGACAAAATAACTGCTTAGTTATAACCCAACAACTCAGACACCCCCTTGCTAACTTTGTACCGACAAAAATAACGCTTATTTATAGACCAACATATCATACCCCACCTTGCAAATTTTTTAACGAAACAGTAACTGCTTAGTTATAGCCCAACAACTCAAACCCCCACTTGCTAACTTGTATTTTACAAATAACTGCTTATTTTAAAACCCAAACTACTCATGCACCCCTTTGCTAACTTTGTACTGAAACAGTAACTGCTTAGTTATAACCCAACATACTCATGACCCCCTTGCTAAGCTTTGTATGCAACAAACTCTTAGTTAAAACCCCAACCCCATGACCCCCCTTGCTAATTTTTTACGACAAAAATAATGCTTAGTTATAGACCCAACAACCATGACACCCCCTTGCTAAGCTTTGTACTGACAACATAACTGCTTAGTTTTTCCCCAAACAAAAAGGACACCACCTTGCAAGTTTGTACTGACAACAATAACTGCTTGTTATAACCCAACACACTATGACACCCCCTCTAAGCTTTTTACTGAAAAACATAATGCTTATTATAGACCCAAACAACCTTGACACCACCTTGCTAACTTTGTACGACAACTAACTGCTTTAGTTTATAGCCCCAACACACTCATGACACCCCCTTGAAGCTTTGTAGCAACAAAAAGTTATTTAAGACCCAACACCCCATGACCCCCCTTTCAAGCTTTGTACGACAACAATAAGCTATTTAGCCCCCAACACACTCATAACCCCACCTTGCAAGTTTTTGTACCGACAAAAATAACTGTTGTTAAAAACCCAACACACCATACACCACCTGCAAGTTTTGTTCCGAAACCCAGAACGCTTAGTTATAGCCCCCAACACACTCTGACACCACCTTGCTAAGTTTTGACCGACAAAATAATGCTTATTTTTAAAGCCCCAACACATAAGACACCACCTTGCTAAGCTTTTTTGACAAAAATAACGCTTATTTGCCCCAAACACACCAGACCCCCAATTGCAAAGCTTTGTACCGACAACAAAAATGCTTGTTATAACCCCAACAACTCATGACACCCCCTTTGCTAATTTTGTCCCACAACAATAACTGCTTATTTTTTAGCCCCAACAACCATGACACCCCCTTGCTAAGCTTTGCCCGACAACAAAAACTGCTTAGTTCTGACCCAAACCACTCTGACACCACCTTGCTAAGCTTGACCACAAAAAATAAGCTTAGTTCTAGACCCAACACACTCATGACACCACCTTGCTAAGTTTTGTCCCGACAACAATAACTGTTTATTTTAAGACCCAACACACTCATGAACCCCCTTGCTAAGCTTTGTCGACAACAAAATGCTTTTTTATAGCCCCAAACCACTCATAACCCCCTTTGCTAAGTTTGTACACAAACAAAAAGCTTATTTAGACCCAACCATCATAAACCACCTTGCTAAGTTTTGTACCCAACAATAACTGCTTTTTAGACCCAACCATCATGACCCCCCTTGCTAAGCTTTGTCCACAACAATAACTCTTATTTTAACCCAACAACTCATGACACCACCTTGCAAAGTTTTGCCGACAACAATAACGTTAGTTTAGACCCAACAACTCATGACACCACCTTGCAAGCTTTGACCGACAACAATAACTGCTTATTTAGACCCAACAAACTGACCCCACCTCTAAGCTTTGTCCCGAAAAACAATAACTGCTTATTATAGCCCCAACCCAACTCATGACCCCACCTTGCAAGCTTTGTAGCAACAATAACTGTTAATTAAAACCCCCAAATACTCATGACACCACCTGCTAAGCTTTGTACGACAACAATAACTGCTTAGTTTAAAAACCCCAACATACCATACACCATTGCAAAGTTTGACTGACAAAAAACTTTTTGTTATGACCAACTACTCATGACACCACCTTCAAGCTTTGAGACAACAAAACGCTTATTTTAATAGACCCAACAACTCTGACACCACCTTGCAAGTTTTGTATGCAACAATAACTGTTAGTTATAGACCCAACAACTATGACACCCCTTGCTAAGCTTTTACGACAACAAAAATTTCTTGTTATTAAACCCAACACCTCAGACCCCCCTTGCTAACTTTTATGAAACAATAATCTTAGTTATAGCCCCAAACACACTCATGACCCCCCTGCTTTTTTATGAAAAAATTTTAAACCCCACCTCCCACCTTGCAACTTTTACTGACAACAAAAACGTTAGTTTTTAGACCCAACATATCATGACCCCAAACCCTTGCAAGCTTTTATGACAACAATAATGCTTAGTTATAACCAACATACTCATGAACCACTTTGCTAAGCTTTGTACGACAACAATAACGCTTTTTATAGCCAAACAATCAGAACCACCTTGCAGTTTTGTACTGACAACAAAAAAGCTTATTATAGACCCAACACCTCATGACACCACCTTGCTAAGCTTTGTACTGAAACAATAACGCTTATTTTATAACCCAACATACCTGACCCACCTTTCTAAGTTTTGACGACAAAAATAATGCTTAGTTTTAGACCCAACACACCATGACACCCCCTTGCTAAGCTTTGTACCGAAAACAATAACGCTTATTAAGACCCAACACACTCGACACCCCTTGAAAAGCTTTTGTACCGACAACAATAACGCTTAGTTAAGACCCAACATACTCATGACACCCCCTTGCAAAGTTTTGTCCCACAACAAAAAAGCTTAGTTATGACCCAACAACTCATGACACCCCCTTGCTAAGCTTTTCCGAAAAACAAAACTGTATTATAACCCAACAACCAACACCCCTTGTAAGCTTGTACGAAACAATAACGCTTATTTTATAGACCCAACTACCATGCACCCCCTTTGCAAAGCTTGTACTGACAACAAAAACTGCTTATTTTGACCCAACACACCATGCCCACCTTGCTAACTTTGTACGAAACAATAACTGTTAGTTATAGCCCAAAACATACTCAGACACCACCTTGCTAAGTTTTGTACTGACAACAATAACTCTTAGTTAAAGACCAACATCCCAATGAACCACCTTGCTAAGTTTTAAAGAAACAATAACGCTTTTTATAGCCCCAACATATCATGACACCACTTGCAAGCTTTGTACCGACAACAATAACCTTTTTTAGACCAACATACCAGACACCACCTTCAAAGCTTGTACTGACAACAAAACTGCTTAGTTAAGCCCCAACATACCATGACCCCCTTTGCTAAGTTTTGTACTGACAACAAAAACTGCTTAGTATGCCCCAAACACATCATGCACCACCTTGCTAAGCTTTGTACTACAACAAAACTGCTTATTTTATAGACCCAACACACTATGCCCCATTTTGCTAAGCTTTGTACGACAAAAAAAAAATGCTTTTTTTATAGCCCCAAACATACTCATACACCCCCCTTGCAAGTTTGTACTGACAACAAAAAACTGCAGTTTAGACCCAACATATAAGACACCCCTTGCAAGTTTGTATGACAACAATAATGCTTAGTTAAACCCCCAACAATGACACCACCTTGCAAGTTTGTACTCAACAATAACTGTTTTAGTTATAGACCCAACATATTCATGACACCACTTGCAAGCTTTTCCCGACAACAAAAACGCTAGTGAAAACCCCAACACACTCATGACACCCCTTGCTAAGCTTTTCTGAAACAATAACCTTAGTTCTAGACCAACATGATGGCCCCACAAAAGGGGGCGCCACCCCCTCCATCCCACGACATTCCCCAAAAAAACTGAGGAAGCACTTAAAAACATGAACTCGCCAGGGCACAGACAGGAAAAAAAAAGGAACCTAACCCCAGAAAGCAGGCAGAAGGGCCACAAATTTTGGACTTTCTTCTTCTTTTTCTTTCAACTGATCCACAAAAAAGTAAGTGTGTTGACAGGGGGAGCTCCACCGTGGTCTCAGACAATAGGAGTCTGTTTTTTTCATTTTCTTTCATATCAACCATGGCTTCAAACATCTGGGAGGTGGAAAGGGAATTAGGCAACACTTCAAGCCATTGGGAATAAATCACTGTGGGGTTTTTCCCCCCCCCAACGACCCGTAGCTCTGTGTAGACGGTGGGGCTGAAAGATCCCCAAAGCATGGCTTAAAGGGAAATCAAACCACAACCCCCCCAGGGAATCGTGACGCAAATCACTGCACTACAAAAATTCGTGCTTTTATTATTGCCCTGTTAATTTTTGTAATATGGGTAATAGTCCTGTTCAATTACTAATGTAGACCTGTGCACATGTGTTTGCCTTTATCTGACAGGGTAAAAACCAGGACAAGAGTGAGTTTCCCTTTTCCGGTACGGATCCGCCCTTCTAAAGAAAAATCGGATTTTTTGCCGTGAAGGAGTCTGATTTTTTTGCTGGTGAGAAGTCAAATTTCTTTCCTTGTGACTATTACTTTTTGGAGTGAAAATAGATTTCTTTGTTTTGTGAGGTTTTGGGTTTTTTTTTTCTTTGAAAGAACTGTTTTTTTTTCTGTGATGAAAACTGACTTCTTTCCAGGTGAGAAGTTAAATCCTTTCCTGTGAGAGAAGCCCGTTTTCTTTCTTAGAGGAGACGATGTCTTTCCCTGTGTGGAAGCGAATCCTTTCCTGGTGAAAAGTCAAATCCTTTCCTGTGAGAGAAGTCTGATTTTTTTCATGTGAGAACCCCCGATTTTTTTTCCTGAGAGGAGACTGACGTCTTTCCTGTGGAGAAGTCTGATTTCTTTCCTGTGAAGGAGTCTGATTTCTTTCCTTTTGAGAGGAGTTGATTTTTTTCCCTGGGGGAGAGGTCGTTTTCTTTCCTGTAGATAAGCTGTTTTCTATCCCTTTCCTTAAAGGGGAGTCCCGATGCCTTTCTGTGAGAGAAGTAATGTCTTGCCTGTGTAAAAATTTTAAGTCTTTCCTTGTGAGAATCTGATGCTTTCCTGTGTGAGAAGTCTGATGCCTTTCTTGTGAGAGAAGTCTGATGTCTTTCCTGTGAGAGAAGTCTGATGTCTTTCCTGTGTGAGAAGTCTGATGTCTTTCCTGTGTGAGAAGTCTGATGTCTTTCCTGTGTGAGAAGTCCGATGCCTTTCCTGTGAGAGAAGTCTGATGTCTTTCCTGTGTGAGAAGTCTGATGTCTTTCCTGTGTGAGAAGTCTGATGTCTTTCCTAGTCTGATGTCTTTCCTGTGAGAGAAGTCAGATGTCTTTCCTGTATGAGAAGTCTGATGGCTTTCCTGTGTGAGAAGTCCGATGCCTTTCCTGTGAGAGAAGTCTGATGTCTTTCCTGTGAGAGAAGTCTGATGTCTTTCCTGTGTGAGAAGTCTGATGTCTTTCCTGTGAGAGAAGTCCGATGTCTTTCCTGTGTGAGAAGTCTGATGTCTTTCCTGTGTGAGAAGTCCGATGTCTTTCCTGTGTGAGAAGTCTGATGTCTTTCCTGTGAGAAAAGTCTGATGTCTTTCCTGTGTGAGAAGTCTTATGTCATTCCTGTGTGAGAAGTCTGATGTCTTTCCTAGTCTGATGTCTTTCCTGTGAGAGAAGTCTGATGTCTTTCCTGTGAGAGAAGTCTGATGTCTTTCCTGTGTGAGAAGTCCGATGTCTTTCCTGTGTGAGAAGTCTGAATTTCTTTCCTGTGAGAGGTCAGATTTCTTTCCTGTGAGTCAATCAATGGCATCTAGAAGTAACATGAAGAGAAGCCAGCCACAATGCCAGAAGAGAGAGAGAGACATGAAGCAAAACAGCAAGAATATAGAGGGCAGCGATACTGGAAAAGAGGGAGGCATAGGAAACCAAACAGGGAAAAAAGTAGGCTGCAATGCAGAGAGATAGGAAAACCAATACAACACGAGAAGCGGGAAACAATAAAGGAAGAGCAAGCTGCAGCTCCTGAACAGAAAAGCAGGCTGCATAAGAGAAGAGAGGAAGAGAGCAATAGGCTACAGGAAGAGGGCTGGCATAGGGAACATAGGCAAGGTACTGGGGACCAAAGAGAGGGAGGGGGCACTCAGACAGACAGCAATAAAAACAAGGAGTAATGGAAGAACTGCTAAAGGCTGAGAAAGGCATGTAGCAACCAATACAGAGAGAAAGGCATGTAGCAACCAATACAGAGAGAAAGGCATGTAGCAACCAATACAGAAAGAAAGGCATGTAGCAACCAATACAGAGAGAAAGGCATGTAGGAACCAATACAGAGAGAAAGGCATGTAGCAACCAATACAGAGAGAAAGGCATGTAGCAACCAATACAGAGAGAAAGGCATGTAGCAACCAATACAGAGAGAAAGGCATGAGAGAAAGGCATGTAGCAAAAAAAGAGTACCAGGCATGAACCAAAACAGGAAGTCAGGCAGAAATCCAGGATGATC
>CM031618.1:7687548-7699750 GCA_018398815.1 Conus ventricosus | reverse complement strand
ATGTCATTGAAAAAAAAACAAAAAAAAACCCATAACAGTAGGGCAACTCTTGCTCCCACAAGAAAACATAACTCCAGGAATGCTGCTTACGACACCGAACCATCTAGCAGACATAACAGCACATAGCACACAGAACAACAAGGAAACATAACTGTTCTGTGTGCTCTGTGCTGTCATGTCAGCTAGACAATTCGATGTCGCAAGCAGCATTCCTGGAGTTATGTTTTCTTGTGATAGCAGAGTTACCCAACTTGTTTGTTTATCACTTACTGTTCCCTGCCTCATTTCTTAATTTTGTTTTAAAAAAATGACACACAAATGAACCTCTAAACAGCACATTGAGCCCACCAAATTATAAGGCTCGCCAAGAAGATCTTTATCTAAATGCATCTGCATATTAGGTATGCAAACATAAAATCTAAAGTAAGCAATTCCCTGAAGTTGGGAGTATCACTGCCTTAATGGCGTGGAAAAAAAAAGTCATACACACAAAACCCTACTCTCTTTGTTGGGTAGATGAATTAATCTCTTGCCTGTCTACACAGGGAGTGTCCGCAGGAGTATCAGCCTGCATACGCACCAAAAAAACAAAAACAAAAAAAATGAAGTAAGCAAAAAAAATAGTTGTTGATGCATTCACACATATTTTTAACTGAACTACATGCTGCAAGCAAAGCATTTCTTCACAAGCGTTAAAATTCAATGTGTCGCAGTGACAATGTTTGCCAAAATTCAGACAACGTGTTGCAATGACAACTGTTTGCCAAATTCAGCCAATGTGTTGTAATGATAATGTTTGCCAAAATTCAGACAATATGTTGTAATGAAATGGTTTGCCAAAATTCAGCCAATGTGTTGTAATGACAATGTTTGCCAAAATTCAGCCAATGTGTTGTAATGACAATGTTTGCCAAAATTCAGCCAATGTGTTGTAATGACAATGTTTGCCAAAATTCAGACAATGTGTTGTAATGACAATGTTTGCCAAAATTCAGCCAATGTGTTGTAATGACAATGTTTGCCAAAATTCAGACAATGTGTTGTAATGACAATGTTTGCAAAATTCAGACAATAATGTTGTAATGACAATGTTTGCCAAAATTCAGACAATAATGTTGTAATGACAACTGTTTGCCAAAATTCAGACAATAATGTTGTAATGACAACTGTTTGCCAAAATTCAGACAATAATGTTGTAATCACAACTGTTTGCCAAAATTCAGACAATAATGTTGTAATGACGACTGAACTGTTTACCACACACCTGGAACAGGATCCACATAACTGTGGAATAAAAAAACAACAAAAAAAAACCCAACACACACACACACACATAACTGTGGAATATGGCCTCTGCTGCAAAGCAGATGTTTTACTAATGAAAACAGAATTTTGTGGGGGCAGTCCTACTGTGGTTGCTGACTAATATTGATAGAATTGCATCAAACATCGATCACTGAAAAGTCTGGAGGATATTTAAAGAATGAAGCGAAGGCTGTGTGAAATACAACATCACCTGGCTCCAATGCTGTTCAGGCGCATGCTGAAAAGGATGTTCAGTAGCGCAGGATCAGCATGAATGATTTGTTATTAAGAAAAAGAAAACACACAGACAGACAAGATAGGTTTACAGATAGATAGATAAAGAGAGAGAGAGAGAGAGAGAGAGAGAGAGAGAGAGAGAGAGAGAGAGAGAGACAGAGAGAGACAGAGGGATAAAGGTAGATAGATAGACAGATAGACAGATAAAGAGAGAGAGACTGGAGTTAGTTAGTTAGTTAGTGTTTATAGGGTCCAGCGGACTACTAGGAGCCAAATCAGGACCTCAGCTATCATATCTGAGTCTCTTGATACAATACTCACACTAGTATTAACACATCACTTAAAATTTATGATGGACAAAAGCACAATTATCTTTTCAACTCCTTCGACACCTGTATACATTAATAAAACCCTATATTTTATAAAATAAGTTTACCTCTTTCAAAAAAAAAAATAAGATCCACTGAAATCTCACGAAAAAGAACCGATAAATCACTGGTGGAAAAGAACTTCTCTCTGATACACATCAAATCAGCACATTCTGTCAAAAAATGATTAACACTGAACAAGCTGTCACACGCAACACACCATGGGGGGTCATCCCTTCTGAATATCCAACTGTGCGTTATATAGCTGTGCCCAATATGTAACCGTGACAAAATCGATTCCTCTTTACGGTTACGTACCACCGATGGGGAAAGGATTGGTTAAATCTGGGCAAATTTTAAACAATTTATTATGAATTTGATTACCACCATTCACTCTGCCACAGTTCACGACAATACAAACTGGATTTATGACGTAGATCAGAGTGAGGAACAAACTGCATAGGCCTCCTGGAAAGACTTGCACCGAGAGCTTGTTTGGCTGGCTTTGTCCACCACTGAGTTACCATAGATTCCCATGTGACTGGGGAGCCCACAAGAAAACTATATGCTTTCCCGAAGAGACAAGCTGAGTATGAAGATCATGAATATCCGCTAATACTGGATGTGATACTTCTCTTGTCGACAAAGCCGACAATGCCGACAATGAATCCGATAAAATAAGGAAATCATTCTGATCTGATCTGGACACCGCACTGAGGCCAGATTTAAAGCCTTCAGTTCAGCAGTGTAAACAGATGACCAATCCCGCAATCTTAGCAAAGTAGGCTCCTGAAAATCGTTATCACCCACAATGGCAGCTGCAGCCCTCTCACCTTTCTTAGAACCATCAGTAAAAATCTTGATAAAATCTTTATAAAGTTCACATTGCCCAAGATAAAGCTGTTTATATGCAACACTCGGGGTGACCTCCTTTCGAAATTGAGTTAAATATAAATTAATCTCTGGATTGGCGACTTTCCAAGGAGGTAAATCAGTCTGTAATGGACCATCATCAACAGCATCAAGGTCAATGCCAGCTGCCCCCGAAATGGGGCAAAATACGAATACCCAGTGGAGGAATCTCATTTGGCTTAAGTCATATTGGCTCTAAAAGTCGGGTTCATGACAATATCATAGGCAGGGTTTTTCTGGATTTAGCCCTCAATTTCAGGTAGTAATTCATGGAAAGACGCAACCTCCTTAGCTCCAGAGGGGGTTCACCCGATTCAGCATACAAACTTTCTTTGGAGATGTGCGAAGTGCTCCCAGAGCAATCCGCAGTCCTTGATGATGGATTGGATCAAGAGCTTTGAGGTAAGACTTTCGTGCAGAACCATATACCACACACCCATAATCTAGCTTTGGTCTCACCAAAGCTCGATACAATCGCAACAAAGTTCGCTTGTCTGCACCCCAATCAGTGTGACTAATAACCTTCAAAACATTCAAACCTGACTGGCAAGATTGTTTAATGTACTTAATGTGAGGCAAAAAAGAAGCTTATTATCAAAAATAACCCCCAAAAATTTCACTTGTTTGGAAACTTTAATTACCTGACCATTGAGACTGATAGCTGGTTCTAAGACCTGAGATCTTTTCCTATGGAAATGAATACACTCTGTCTTAGTAGCTGAAAACTTAAATCCATTTTCAGTAACCCACTGCTGAACACGATTAACACACAATTGAAGTTGACGCTCAGCTGCAGCCAAAAGTTTTCCCCTTGGCAGAGATGGAGAAGTCATCAACAAATAATGACTTATCGATTCCAGACTTTACTGACTGGACGAGTTATTAATCTTCAGATTGAACAGAAGTGGAGAAAGGATGCTACCCTGAGGGACACCCATCTCCTGCTCAAAAGGATCTGAAAAGGTCGAATGAAGTCTAACCTGAAATGCCTGTTAGACAAAAAATTAGCAATAAACATTGGTAAATTACCTTTGAAATCAAGTGCCTTCAAGTCCTGAAGAATTCCATGCCTCCATGTTGTGTCATAAGCTTTTTCTAAATCAAAAAGAATAGAAACTACATGTTCTCCATTGATCAAAGCATTCCTGATAAAGACTCATAACGAACCAGATGATCAGTAGTACTGCGGTTGTTCCGAAATCCACACTGGGAAACATCTAAGGCCCCCAGACGTTCTAACTGCCATAACAATCGAGAATATACCATTCTCTCCATAGTTTTACATAAGCAACTAGTGAGAGCTATAGACGATAGTTGTTAGGATCCGAATGATCTTTCCCTGGTTTAGGAATAGGGATAACAACCGCCTCTGTCCAAGAAGGTGGAAAAATACCCTGAACACCAAACATGATTAAACAGAGACAACAACACTTTTAAAACCCTCAGCTGGCAAATGTTGAATAAATTGATAATGAATGTCATCTGGTCCAGGAGCTGAGTTGTTGCTTTCAAAATGGCGTCCTTTAACTCATCCATGCTGAAAACGCAGTTGTAATCCTCAGAACTATCTGGCTCGAAGGAACAAGATTTTGACTCTGCTGATCTTTTGATACGCTGGAATTCCTTGCAATAATGATCAGCTGACGAATTTTGATGAATAGAAGCAGCTAGCAAGTTAGTCAACCTCCTTTTTATCAGTAATAATCGATCCATTTACTTGCAAACATTTTTAAAACTGATGGCAGCCGACTTTCCCTTAATCTTACGGATTATTTTCCAAACTTTCCTTGAATTAACCTTAAAGGACAGATTTGAACAAAAAGTTTTCCAAGATTCTTTCTTCTTAGTTTTAAAAGTATACCGACACTTAGCCCTACACGCCTGATGTTTAACTTGTTCCCCACCATAGGAAACTTAGCAAAAAATCTTTGAGCACCTTTTCTCTTACCCTTCAAAATTTTGCACTCTTTATCATACCATGGGGTCTTAACATCATTTGGTTTATCACGAGACTTGGGAATAGCTTCCTTAGCACTCTCTACTATCACTTTAATGAACTGTAAAACAGGATCATCATAACTCTGCAACAGATTCATAGGCAGTCTACTTAAAATTTGTTGCTGATAAAGACTCCAAACTGCAGAGCGAAGCTTCCATGTTTCCCGGGGGACTCCTGCATTTGCTTCGTAAAAGAAATAAAAACCGAAAGTGATCACTCCCGCTTAGGTCCGTATGAACCTGCCATTCTAAGTCCAAAAATAAGGAAGGGTCACAAATGGACAAGTCCAAGTGAGTCAAAGAACCAGAAGGAGAACAAAAGGTCGGTGAGCCTGAATTCAAAAGACAGAGATCATGATCCGATATAAAATCTTCAAGAACTTTCCCTTGAGAATTTGGTGCGGTTACTTCCCCACTGTGGAGAATGACCATTCAAGTCACCCAATAAAAGAAATGGGCTAGGGAGCTGAGAAATTAAACCATCCAACTGACTCTTCGAAATCACAGAAGATGGAGATAAATACAGACAACATATCGTAACAACCTTGTTTAACGAGATACGAGCTGCCACTGCCTCCATATCCGTCTGAAGTGGAATTTCTGTATGTAGTACCGAATTATGAATGTAAAGAGAAACGCCTCTCCGTGAAAAATCTGCAGAAGCTGGCTTGAGTAAACAGGAGAAACCAGGAATCTCATGCTTCTTATTTGCAGTTAAAAGGGTTTCCTGAAGAGCAATTACTGAAGATCAATACTCTGTCAATAATAGCTCAAGGTCTCGACAATTTGCTTTAACTCCCCTTATGTTCCACTGGAGTATGTCCATGTTAAGTTGTTAAAAGAATATCTATCATCCCTCTCTCCAGAAACTTCATTGTCCACCAAAGAACTAAAACGATTCTTCAAGACAAGATCAGAAGCCGATGCTCCTGATAAATTTCTAAGTTGCTTGTTACCATGTTTGGAATTTGCTCTTACTGGACTGAAACCTGCTGCAAACCAAATACCTGACTTCGAGATTTTCCCCCAGGAGGGTTTGGAGTCGAAAAGGACGCTCCTCACTGCGTGCCTTGTCTCGTACTGCTGTTATTGGTCTGTGAGCGAGGGGACGTCTCTCTTTCTTCACGATCCTTCACCCCTGACCTCTGATCCTACAGCACTTTGAACACTGAAACACTTCTTCCCTCACCAGCAGGGACTGAAGCCTGTTGTACATTGCTGGACGGAACACTGTTGTATTTCTGAGACAAAACCTCAACTGATTTTTCAAGTATGGTGAGCCGATCCAAAACCGATGACAACAATTCTGTCAATTTCTTCTCTACAGCAGTGAATGGAGCTGCTCCCAGATTATCACCTGATGACTGGTTCGTAGAATCGTTAACCACCTTCTGTGCATAAGTAGCACCCGAAGGAGTCCTGGCCTCCACTAACCTTCTAGCCTCAGGAAAGGAACATTTCCTCTCAATCTTTACTTTCTGAATCTCGCATTCCTTTTTCCACACTGGACAACTTTTTGAATTTGCTGAATGATCACCTTACAGTTGACACAGTATACAGCATCTGTACAAGACCCATCATGCTTCTTCTGACCACAATCACGACAGATCTCCTGACCCCGACAAGCTCGACTGGAATGCCCAAAGCGTTGACACTTGAAACACCGCAAAGGAGATGGTACAAAAGGCGTAACTTTCACTCGGACATAACCCACTTTGATAAACTCTGGGGGAGATGGCATAGCGAAAGTCAAGATAGCGTGTTTAGTTTCAATCAAGTCTTTTCCTTTAGATATTTTCACTCTATGGACCTGTAGAACACCCTGACTTTCCATCTCAGTCCGTATTTCTGTTTCAGCAACTCCAGCCAAGTCAGCACATCTAATAACCCCTTCGAGTAGTTGAGATATGGGTGAATAGAAACCTTAACTGTGATCTGCATAAGTTGAGAACCATCTCTTTTCAGCAGCAATCGTGACGCCGTTTCCGTAGATCAACAGTTAACAAGGTAACTACCAGATCTTAGTCGTTTTATCATTTTGAATCCTGTGGATGAAACACCCTCAAACCACTTACAAATGGCGAATGGAGAAATCCTAGCAATGGATTCTTTGGATCTCTTGCTTCCACTATAAGGAAGCTTGGCCATGTGTTTTGGATACCCTTTCTCTTTGCCACTTCTCGTATCTCTTCATCTGAATCTGAATCTCTTTCTCTCTGTCGTTTGGAATGACTTTGATTGCTCATAGGGCGTAGGTCAATGGTGGCAGAAATTTGACAGTCACCCTAGGAGAGCTGCCGTGCTAGGAAAGGACAATGGATGGCCCTACGAAGGACATGTGAGGATGAACTCATAGGGCGTCCATCTGCCTGATACCGTCCCACAAACCAGACAGGACTGCTGTAGCGACTCACTAACGCAGAGCCATACATCTCTCGGCCAGTGTCAGCACCTTAGATTGCGAGTGACTTAGGGCCACCACTCCGATAGGTCTCAGAAAAAGAAGCATTGAAAAGGAAGACTGGAAAAATAGATGAAAGAACAGACTGAAGAACCGGGGAAGGAAGAAACAAGACGACATAGAGGCTGCAGATGATGTGGGGAGACTTTATGGGTGAAAAGAGATAGCAAAAGACATGGTAGGCAGAACATTAGGAAAGACAAGAAAAAGGGGTGGGCACAGGTTGGTTAAGAAACACCCCCGCCACGAGAAGGCCGGCCCATGGGGGCGAGAGACTAGAGAGAGATAGACAGATAAAGGTTGACAGATAGACACAGATAAAGACAGAGCGAGAGAGAGAGAGATAGATGGATAAAGGAAGATAAACAGATAAAGAGAGAGAGAGAGGAGAGAGAGAGAGAGAGACAGATGGATAAAAGTAGATAGATAGCCAGCTAGATGTACCTATCCTCTCCTGATTGGCGAACCTTGCTTAAGCTGACTCAACTGGTTAAAAGATGATACAATCCTATGTCCCTGACCAGCATGCAGCCTCCTTGACCTCAACATTTCCCACCTGATGAATCACCACTAACCTATAGAAACAGTTCTGATCCATCCTCTCCTCCTGTGTGGAAAGAGAAAGATAGCCTACTATCTGGATACAAAGATTTGATTGATTGGTGTGATTCTCTATCTCTCTCCCACGCCCACACTCTCTCTCTCTCTCTCTGAGCTCTCTCTCATGTTTGGTTTTCGGGGTCTCTTTTGATCCACCAAGCAGCGAGCACACAGTTTGTCTCCTATGTTTGTGAGCAAGTCATTCTGCCATGGTAGACTTCCTGCTGGAGACACGAAATAGCACATGAAGGCATTCCGCACTGACCACAGCCGTGTTGGCAGGGTCGGGCATTGTTGGGTGAAAAACTGCCCCACGGTCCATGGTCTCAGTTTGAAGGCCTGACAAGTTTCTCACGCACTGCGATTCCTTGCCCAGCGTGTATTTTGTGTAGAACACAAACTGCTTTGACGATGTCAACGGCGTAGTCTGGGCCCACCACCATTAATTTCCTCAGGACGAACGCACACACGCTGGAGGCCACAGCAAAAGCGCATTCAACCTGCCTCCGTGCTCTTGACAGCCTGTAATTGAATACGCGTTTTTCATAGTTCAAGAGACGTCCTGGAAATGGTCGCATCAGTTGGGATCAGTGCAAAAGCTTCGTCACCTATGAACACATGTGGAAGTTCTGTGTCTGTGTTTGGGATGACAGCTGGTTTTGGAATGTGAAGTTTGTTTGTTGTGAACAGTTTGAAAAATGATGACTCTTGAAGAATGCCACTGTCGCTGCGGCTTCCGTACTCCTCCAACGTCAATCACAAGGAATTTCCCGTTTGCATCTACAACAGTCAAAAGAACAATGGAATTGTGACTTTGTAGTTGTGGTATTGTAAGCCAGTGTGGACAGGAGCTTTCAGCTGCACATGCTTTCCATCTATAGCCCCTATGCACAAAGGGAAATTCTACCTCTGATAGAAATCTTCGGCAGTCTTTGTCCATGTTGCCTCATCTGGAACAGGCATGTGCAAGGGCTGAAGTTTCTGCCAAAGTACTTTCACAGTTTCCATGATAATGCCCTGGATTGTGGATAAGCCGATTCTGAAGGCCAATGATCTGAATGATTCGCCAGTCGCCAGAAATCTGAAAGCATATATATGGATCTTATACTTAAAATTACTGAAACATGACAATAAGATACATGTATAAATGCACAAAATAACGAAAAGATTGATGCAGAAATAAGTGGGGTGCATGCTATATTTTAAATGAAAGATAAACCTATAATTACTAGTGGAGTCTTGGTAATTCTTTACTCAGTGTTTTCAGTGACTGCTGCTGACTGCAAGACCAGACGGACCAGCCTCTGGGATCACTTTCTCAGAAAACACAAAGAAATGAGAACCACAACCTCTGGCCCAGCTGCAAGCAAAAAGAAGAAATGGCCTCTCCAAGAGTTTACGCTCTTCCTGGTACCAACCATTGCAACAGGTTCTACCAGTACAAATCCCCCTGATGTCGATGAAGACAGCAACTCATCTGAGTGCAGTGACAAAGAAAAATCCCAGGTCAGCATGCCAACCAGCCTGCTCTCTGTTCTATCGGAAGACAGTCTTGTGTCAGCGAGCAGAACGCCAGGTCAACGTCAGAAGAGAAAAGCTGCAACAACAAAAAGAAAAAAAAACAACAACAAAAAAACAGAAATCTCTGTAGTAGACAGGGAGATCTTGGAAGGCCTTGAGGGAACCGGAACCGGAAAAACAGCAGGTGGATGAGGTGGATGAAAATGAAATGTTTTTCAAAAGTCTGCTGCCCTCTCTGAAAAAGCTGGATGAGGTGGAAACAATGCAGACTTTCCGTCTGGAAGTACAACAGCTGGCCATAAACTACCTGCAAAGGGCCCAAGCCAAAACGGCTACTGCAGCCTCTCCCCTTGGGTCCCCACGAGCAAGTTCTGCAAGCTCTGCAGCCCAAACTACCTGTTACCAGGAGACTTACGTCACAGAGAATTTGTACTATACTCAGTCTGGACAGAATTGTTGATATCTGTGTGTGTGTGTTCACAAGTTTACAAGTTGTTATTTTGTCCACAAAGGAAAATCATGTTGTGGTGACACATTGCAATATCACATCACAAAATGCAGTGTAAAAACTAAAATACAACAGAATAAAATAAAACTAATAAGCTTGAAAATAAACATCAACACTCACCACCTATTTACTTATCTACACTGTCACACTCCATCTTCTATCCACACACACTCACTCAAGTCATTATAATTATCACTGCAATCATCATCATCATTCATCATTATAATCCTGAGATCAGTACAGTTGTGGTTGGAAGGGGGCAAGGGGGGGGGGGGGGGGCAGGTGGGGAGGGGTGAAGATAGGGATGGAGAGGGGGGGGGAGTTTAAGGATGGACTGGCTGGGGGGGGGGGGGGGGAGATGGGGATGGAGACAGGGAAAGGGGGAAGAGGTAAATTAAGGATGGACTGGCTGGAGTGAGGAGAGGGGAGGGGCGGATGGTTACTGTGAACTATATCTGCCAGCAATAGCATCGACCTTCGTTCGTGTGTGTGTGTGTGTGTGTGTGTGTGTGTGTGTGTGTGCATGTGTGTGTGTGTGTGTTTGTGTGTGTGTTGTGTGTGTGTGGTGTGTGTGTGTGTGTGTTCACGTGTGTATTTGTGTGTGTCTGTGTGCAATGAGCTAAATATTCTGACTGCTTGAGTGATTTGTGAGTGCATTAGCACAGACGCGTGTCATGTGAGTGTTTCTGCACCTATTGCATGTATGCCCTTTTTTCCCCTGCGCTCATTTCTCTTGTTTTTCTTAAGTACATGCATTTGAAAAAAGTTAGGGGCACACACAGGACTAATCTTTTTGGCGTTTCCCACAATTTGTCTCAGTTGCAAACATAAATGCACCATCCCAAACAGATGGAGAAGAGTTTTCTTTTAGAAACTATGTCTGTGAATGAGACATGGTCATGATATTTCTTAAACAATTCAGCATTGATTGTGTGAATGTGACATAGCCATTTCCTTTTTTTCTTTTTGTGTGTTTTTTTCCCCCCTTAAAATCGTTTGTTTTTGCACTTTGTGCATGGTTCTGTATTAACTTTGTGTGTATATATATATCAAAAATAAAATAACAAAGGTTTAAGCATGAATTTTCATCTTTTTTGTGTCAGGAAAGGAACGTTTTCTATTGTTAACTCATCTTTTTACTGTAAGTAACATTCATGCAACTGTTTTAAATCACAAACATACTGACAGCCAATATTCTGACAAGAAAATTTGATGCTGACTCACCTCAGTGTCAAAACCAATCATTCATTCAGTGAAATCGGTTTACCAAAGTTGGTATGTTTTTTTCTCCAGGTCTGCAGCACACAACTCCAGCAAATGATTGTACATCTCAGGTGTCATTCTCAGGGTGACATCCCATTTGGTCTACTCCCATTTCGTCTACTACTCCCATTTCGTCTATTTCCATACTGACCATACTGCAAGGCTCCCCCTGGCGTAACCAGTGTCCCAGTCTACTCCAAAGCAGAATCGATGGTCTTTAGATTAGAGTAGGGCGAAGCCCGAGAGAGGACGAAGGACGAATGAACGAAGGCCGTTAGGCCAAGTCGTGCTCACACATTTCTGAGTAGGCGAAATGGGAGTAGACCAAATGGGAAGTAACCATTCTCAGATACTCCACAAATTTCTTTTCATTTGCCTGCAGTTCATGCATTAAATGATGACACTCTCCATATACCTTTCGTGAGGTAATGTTAAAGTTTAGAATACTAAACTCAGGGCCGTTCAAATGAAAACATAGAGGGTGTTTTTACACTAACCTCGATGCGCTGAGTCGAATGCAACCCTCAGCTAAGCTCTAAGACCACTCCTTCTTTAGATTTGTCCATTTTTCACGCACTTTTTTCAGTCTTCGACATCGTTCTGCACGCCATGTTGATTGCTGATCACGTGGTCATCAACCTCTTTTTCACTGACCGGGATTCCCGAAATCTCGCTCTCAGCACTACTTTCTTACTTACTTGTGTGTGTGTGTGTGTGTCTGCCTCTGTGTGTGTATATGGAAGGGGGGGGGGGGGGGGGGGTCTGCCTCTGTGTATGCGTGTGTGTGTGTGTTGTGTGTGTGTGTGTGTGTGTGTGTGTGTACGTCGTGTGTTTGTCTGCCGTGTGTGTGTGCGTGTGTATGTCCGTGTGTTTGTCTGCCCGTGTGTGTGTGCGTGTGTATGTCCGTGTGTTTGTCTGCCCGTGTGTGTGTGCGTGTGTATGTCCGTGTGTTTGTCTGCCCGGGGGTGGGGTTGTGTGTGTGTGTGGTGTGTTGTGTTGTGCGTTGTATGTCCGTGTGTTGTCTGCCCT
>CM031618.1:7658967-7686548 GCA_018398815.1 Conus ventricosus | reverse complement strand
AAGTCTCACGTGTCGATCAGTGGATCTTATAAAGTGGTTTTATAGTTACAGGTTCGAGGAGTTGAAAAGATAATTGTGCTTTTGTCCTCATAAATTTTAAGTGATGTGTTAATACTAGTGTGAGTATTTGTATCAAGAGACTCAGATATGATAGCTGAGGTCCTGATTTGGCTCCTAGTAGTCCGCTGGACCTATAAACACTAACTAACTAACTAACTCCAGTCTCTCTCTCTTTATCTGTCTATCTGTCTATCTATCTACCTTTATCCCTCTGTCTCTCTCTGTCTCTCTCTCTCTCTCTCTCTCCTCTCTCTCTCTCCTCTCTCTCTCTCTCTCTTTTATCTATCTATCTGTAAACCTATCTTGTCTGTCTGTGTGTTTTCTTTTTCTTAATAACAAATCATTCATGCTGATCCTGCGCTACTGAACATCCTTTTCAGCATGCGCCTGAACAGCATTGGAGCCAGGTGATGTTGTATTTCACACAGCCTTCGCTTCATTCTTTAAATATCCTCCAGACTTTTCAGTGATCGATGTTTGATGCAATTCTATCAATATTAGTCAGCAACCACAGTAGGACTGCCCCCACAAAATTCTGTTTTCATTAGTAAAACATCTGCTTTGCAGCAGAGGCCATATTCCACAGTTATGTGTGTGTGTGTGTTGGGTTTTTTTTTGTTTGTTTTTTTATTCCACAGTTATGTGGATCCTGTTCCAGGGTGTGTGGTAAACAGTTTCAGTCGTCATTACAACATTATTGTCTGAATTTTGGCAAACAGTTGTGATTACAACATTATTGTCTGAATTTTGGCAAACAGTTGTCATTACAACATTATTGTCTGAATTTTGGCAAACAGTTGTCATTACAACATTATTGTCTGAATTTTGGCAAACATTGTCATTACAACATATTTGTCTGAATTTTGCAAACATTGTCATTACAACACATTGTCTGAATTTTGGCAAACATTGTCATTACAACACATTGCTGAATTTTGGCAAACATTGTCATTACAACACATTGTCTGAATTTTGGCAAACATTGTCATTACAACACATTGGCTGAATTTTGGCAAACATTGTCATTACAACACATTGGCTGAATTTTGGCAAACATTGTCATTACAACACATTGGCTGAATTTTGGCAAACCATTCATTACAACATATTGTCTGAATTTTGGCAAACATTATCATTACAACACATTGGCTGAATTTGGCAAACAGTTGTCATTGCAACACGTTGTCTGAATTTTGGCAAACATTGTCACTGCGACACATTGAATTTTAACGCTTGTGAAGAAATGCTTTGCTTGCAGCATGTAGTTCAGTTAAAAATATGTGTGAATGCATCAACAACTATTTTTTTTGCTTACTTCATTTTTTTTGTTTTTGTTTTTTTGGTGCGTATGCAGGCTGATACTCCTGCGGACACTCCCTGTGTAGACAGGCAAGGATTAATTCCATCTACCCAACAAAGAGAGTAGGGTTTTGTGTGTATGACTTTTTTTTTCCACGCCATTAAGGCAGTGATACTCCCAACTTCAGGGAATTGCTTACTTTAGATTTTATGTTTGCATACCTAATATGCAGATGCATTTAGATAAAGATCTTCTTGGCGAGCCTTATAATTTGGTGGGCTCAATGTGCTGTTTAGAGGTTCATTTGTGTGTCATTTTTTTAAAACAAAATTAAGAAATGAGGCAGGGAACAGTAAGTGATAAACAAACAAGTTGGGTAACTCTTGCTATCACAAGAAAACATAACTCCAGGAATGCTGCTTGCGACATCGAATTGTCTAGCTGACATGACAGCACAGAGCACACAGAACAGTTATGTTTCCTTGTTTGTTCTGTGTGCTATGTGCTGTTATGTCTGCTAGATGGTTCGGTGTCGTAAGCAGCATTCCTGGAGTTATGTTTTCTTGTGGGAGCAAGAGTTGCCCTACTTGTTTATTGGGTTTTTTTTTGTTTTTTTTTTTTCAATGCACCATAACAGCTGTTGAAGCTCAAACGGAAGCTAGACCTCTTTCACTACAGGTGTTTGTTGTGATTTCAGACAGTGACTTGATGGCATCACCCAATCAGCCAGACTCCTTTGACTTCCAGATAGAGCTGGATGTGGCTGAAGATCCAGAACCAGTGTGGAGGACTTCAGTTCAGAGTTCAGGTCAGTTGGACATTTCGGTTTTCTTTGAGATTCAGAGATTAGTTCAGATCAGCTGGAGGTTCATGTTCTGAAAAATTCAAGATGATGTTGTGGCATGAGGAAAATCCATGGTAGGAGTTCAGTAAATCATATTTGTTTAGGTTTTTTTAAAAAAAGAGAGAGAGAGAGAGAAATTTAAAGAAAGTGAGAAAATTTATTTGAAATAATTTGATGTGCGTTATGAATAGACTCTCAGTCTCACCATCACACACAGGCTTGACAGTTGGTGAGAGGAACAGACACCTTGTTCAAACCAGTGAGTTGGCCCTGTCCACAAGATCCACCTCGAGATTCAAGAATCACTCCAGAGAATTACGATGGTAGATGATGATGATGATGATGGTGATGGTGATGATGACATAAAGAACTGCCACGGTGCTGATCAATGATACGATGGTAATGATCCAAAGAACCGTGACAGTGCTGGTTGATGAATGATCAGGGTGACAGATTCAAAAGTAAGGAGTTAACATTGTGAACAAGCAACTGGTATTTCTTTGTTGCAGGTATCCACATGACTTGACTGAGAACAATGTGAGTATAGCCATCTCTCTCTCTTCTCTCTCTCTCTCTCTCTCTCTCTCTCTCCTCTCTCTCTCCTCTCCTCTCTCTCTCTCTCTCTCTCTTTCTCTCTCTCCTTCTCTCTCTCTCTCTCTCACTCACTCACTCACTCTGATCTCTCTCTCTCTCTCACTCTCAGTATTCTGTCTGATATCTTTTTTTTTCACACATAAATAAATCATTACATAACTTTTTGTGTGTCCATACACATTCATTCATTTGACTGTTACTTTCACACACACACACACACACACACACACACACAACATGCATGCATGCATGCACGCACGCACACACACACACACACAACACACACACACACACACACACACACACACACGCCTCTCCTACACACACACACACACCACAGATTTAGAAAATTAATTGTCTGATCACCCCTTTTAAGGCATGGAGAACTTGCATCAGAAATGCAAGTAGGAAAACTGCGTAAATTGACAGAAGAATGGAATAAAATACTGTTTCTTTTATTTTTGGTGGCCTCAAGTAATGAAAAGAAAATCCACTAATAAAAACCAGTTTTACAGATTTACTCAAGATTTAACAAGACTGTGTCACTGAACAACAATGTGACAAAATTACAACTTGTAGATTTATCAGACATGTCTTATCCAGCATTAAAAACAGTTTCTTAAGCCTGCATGTTTTTTCATTCCACAATGAAATGAAAGTTGGCTCCCTTTCATCTGTTTTTCGCTGCAGTTTCTGCAAAAACTTCCTTGTTAGCAAGTCTAAATCTTCTTTTGAACCCATCATAAGTTTATAGCTGCTTCATTGAAACTTAATCATTTAATTACATGTTATACATAAATGCATAGCTTAAAAAAAAAATTCTTCGTTATAATTTTTACAAAATAGCCATTGTATTACTGGAATGTTGAACAGATATCTCTTCAAATGCCCCTGGCTCTTAAAAATTGATGTATCTTTGGAACATAATCACAAAGCGTGTTTCAGATAAGATATTGGTTTTACATCAGTTTCTCTCCTGGAGGTGTTAAACTATTCAGAGGTTTACAACACAGGACATTGTATTTTCTGCTTTTGAAATTTGTTCATCTGAGATCATACCAACTGTGCCTCAATACGCAGGTTCTGTCCCTAGTTCTACATGAATTATCTGTCATTGTGTGACAGTTTGAATGCAGTAGATGTTTTAAGGACTGTAAAATTCAAACTGGTGTTTGACAGATAATAGTATCGTCTGTTGAATGTTATTGAGATCATTCAGAAATCATGAAGCATGTGAGGCAACCCACCAGACGAGACACTGCATTGCAGCCGAGTTATTTCAGTGGTACTTGATCTGATGCAACCTCGGCAGGACGCTACTTAAAAGCCCCTGTGGATGACAATCATTGCCTTGCCTCGGAATCAGTGTGAGCGAGCTGCCATCTCTGGACAGAGTCACCCTATCTGTTCAGCAACATCACCCAATGCAAACGTCGAGACTGACAATGTCGGCATCAATCTGTGACTGGTTTGCGTGTGGAGAGGAGAAAGGGAATCTGAGATCACCTTGAGAGCAGGTCATAAACTAGGGCCTCAGAATTTGATACATTTTCTTAATGAAATGATGGCTCGTGAGGATGAGGACCATCAAGATTATGCTGTGGAGGTACATTTTGGCCAGAGATAAACATGTGCATTACTGTTGTGTTGACCTATGTTTTTCATGATGGTTTTTCATTTTCAGTCTTAAGTGTATGTATACATATCAAATTTTTTTAAGGAAATCCTGCCTGAACCCAGCGACACACTGACATTTTCATGTAAGAGCTAAGCAGAAAAGAAGTGTTCAGTCTACTAAGAGACATAAATTCATTAGTTTTCAATCACATCAGTCGGTTGAAAAATGCACACCCAGGTACAGACAGTCAAACATACACACACACGCACACACACGCACACACACACACACACACACACACAGACACACACACACACACGCACACACACACTCTCACTCACTCACATATACACATGTTTGCAATATCGGATGTTAAAGTTTGAATTCAGACAAGCCCTCTTATTGATCTTTATGTCGCAGAAGCAGGAACCCCCCACGACTGAGGAGTCACCAGATCAGCCCTCAGCTGTCTACAGCACAGTACAGCCCATGTCTGACAGCACTTCCGGGTCGCTGCCGCCTCTGAACACAAGTCACAGGTGTCGGCATTGTTCTGCTAGCTTTCCACTCTTTGGCTGTTTGAAGCTACACATAGTGTTCAGTCATGGTGAGAAACTCCACACTGTATCACCTGGGCCCCCCACACCCGACAGGTGTCATGTTGGCAGCCACGGCGTCGGGACCGCAACAGAAGAGGATGGTGTATGTAGGGACAGGAAAACTTTGGACAGAAGAAAAGACAACGTCGATGTTGGCAAAAAATGTGGGGAGACACGTAGTAGAAAGTATGAGTGTGATGTGTGCGAGATGAGTTTCCCTTTGGCTTCTGAACTGAAGTCGCACAGACTGATCCATTCTGGTCTGAAACCATTTGTGTGTGATGTGTGCGATATGGCGTTTACTGCGGCCAGTATCCTGAAGTCACACAAACTGATTCATACGGGGCGAAAAATGTTTGTATGTGATGTGTGCGATAAGGCTTTTACTAGGGTTAGTCGCTTGAACTCGCACAAACGGATTCATTCAGGAGAAAGACCGTTTGTCTGCAGCATATGCAATGAAGCTTTTGTGAGGGCTTGCGACTTGAAGTCACATGGGCTAACTCATACTGAACAAAAATCATTTGTGTGTGATGTGTGCGACAAAGCTTTTGCCAGACCTGGAGACTTTAACAGACACAAACTGATTCACACTGGAGAAAGGCTATTTGCGTGTCATGTATGCTACAGGAGCTTCGCCAAGCGTGGTGGTTTGAAGCGGCACAAGGAAACCCACACAAGGGAAAGCCTGGTCAAGTGTCCCCACTGTGACAGTGATTTTAGCATGTATCGTCCTTCAGAGAAGCACATCAGGTCAGTTCATGTAGAAGACAGATCCCATGACTGTGACACCTGTGGGGAAGCTTTCACTACGGTCACTCATTTGACCCAACACAAGAGAATCCATACAGGTGACAAACCATTCATGTGCCCAGACTGTGGGGGAGATTTCCCTACGGTGACTCGTTTGACCCAACACAAGAGAATCCATACAGGTGACAAACCATTCACCTGCACAGACTGTGGGGAAGCTTTCACTATGGTTACCCATTTGACCCAACACAAGAGAATCCACACAGGTGACAAACCATTCATGTGCTCAGACTGTGGGAAAAGTTTCTCGCATCCTAGCGCTCTAAAGAAACATTGCTTGACCCACACAGGTGAGAAGTCTCACTCCTGTCCCCACTGTGCGACCACTTTTGTCCACGTCAGCAGTTTGAACAATCATGTCAGGATAAAGCATCTCTGATGAGGCTTGGCACGGCCACCATGTCGGTGAAACAGCACAATAAAAATGTTGACGACGGTCAACAATCTGCACATGGGTAACTTTGATTGGCTGAGATTTGTTACCTACACTGGGGGAAACGGAGGAACCAAGGTCTCCACACTGGAGCCTGTGTGATCTCCTGGATAAGTAGAGAGAGAAGTTGGATGTGCACATTTGTGTTCGTGAAGTTGGCTGCGACTTGTGATTTTTTGCGACATGCCAGATTTTTTGTAAAACAATGAAATATAAATGTCTTTGAGGATTTTCAGAAGATTTAGAAAAAGGAAAACGGAACAAATATCGACAACGTTTCGGTCATAGACCGTCTTCAGGAGTTGTGACGTAAAAAGAAAATTTAAGAACACATTTTGTGACATTTATGTCACAACTCCTGAAGACGGTTTATGTCACAACTCCTGAAGACGGTCTATGACCGAAACGTTGTCGATATTTGTTCTGTTTTCCTTTTTTTAAAATCTTCTGGAAATCTTCTGGAAGTATTCAACTTGTATTTTCATGGACACAGTGTAGTAATGTCACAAGTCACCAGTATCTAACTGGAAATGGAACTTGTACGAATAAACAGCGCAAAACCGTATATGCTCTTGCTGCCATTTGTTGTTTTTTGAAATCTTTACCATACTAATATGATGCTTTATGTGCAGAGCGTACAACTTTCGGCATTTTGTTTATTATATACTGTAGTCAATTATATCAATACTGTTAAGGAACTATAGTGTCAGAGAACTATTGAGACCTGCCTTTTGCTCATTTTTTGTTTGTTTTCATGTAAATGAGTGTGTGATGTGATGCTCCTCTAAGACCTCAGTGCAAGGTGAGTGTGTGATGTGATGCTCCTCTCAGACCTCAGTGCAAGGTGAGTGTGTGATGTGATGCTCCTCTCAGACCTCAGTGCAAGGTGAGTGTGTGATGTGATGCTCCTCTCATAAGACCTCAGTGCAAGGTGAGTGTGTGATGTGATGCTCCTCTCAGACCTCAGTGCAAGGTGAGTGTGTGATGTGATGCTCCTCTCAGACCTCAGTGCAAGGTGAGTGTGTGATGTGATGCTCCTCTCAGTGCAAGGTGAGTGTGTGATGTGATGCTCCTCTCAGACCTCAGTGCAAGGTGAGTGTGTGATGTGATGCTCCTCTCAGACCTCAGTGCAAGGTGAGTGTGTGATGTGATGCTCCTCTCAGACCTCAGTGCAAGGTGAGTGTGTGATGTGATGCTCCTCTCAGACCTCAGTGCAAGGTGAGTGTGTGATGTGATGCTCCTCTCAGACCTCAGTGCAAGGTGAGTGTGTGATGTGATGCTCCTCTCAGACCTCAGTGCAAGGTGCTGGGATCTTCAGAAGAAAAAACAATCCCACATATGGCTTAGAGGAAAAATGTAAAAAACAAAACAAAACAAAAACGATTAATTTTTGTTTTTGCAGTGTGTGTACTTGTTCTTCGTTACTATTTCTTGATATTGACAGGTAGTTTGGGTATCTATGTGTGTACATACTGTGTAAAACACCCTGGTAAAATCTTGCTGTTTTTTTTGCATGGAACAACATATGTATCAGTATGATGCATGCTGTATTTAAATTGAATGAATTGAATTCATTGTAATGCAGTCAGAGTGAATGTTGTCTTGCATTAACAATGTCTTGCATTAACAATGAAATTATGATTTTAAGAATGAAAAATGCTCTTCATTGAAAAAAAAACCTCTCCAAAAACTGAAGGGAAAAAACTGGCTATTCAAAGCAGGAAAATAACTTTTGAAGTTCTGGGCAATCCAATGAATGTTCCAAAACAAAACAAAACACCCTTAGTTCGTCTGCACCATAATCCTCATTGCTTCGAAACACACTATCAGAACTCATTCTCTCCCTTGTTCTGTAAATGTTGATGGAAACAAGATAAATCTATCGGTGTCTGTTTGTAACCTCGGCGTTACACTCGACCAAACTCTCTCTTTCAAACAACGTATCTCTAATGTGTGCAAGTCCTGCTACCTTGAACTTCGTAGAATCAGCTCAGTTCGCTGCCTTCTCACTCAAAATGCCCTGAAGACTCTAATCTGTGCTTTTGTTCTGTCTTGGCTTGACTGTTGTAACTCCCTCCTTGCCGGTTGTCCCTTAAGGCTCATCTCTAAACTTCAAAAAGTTCAGAACAATGCCGCCCATTTGATCTTCTAGATCTGATCATATCACCAATTTTGTCATCCTTACACTGGCTCCCTGTTCAGTCTCGCATTGACTTTAAAGTTCTCCTCCTGGTTTTCAAATCACTGAATAATCTGGCTCCCTCCTACCTCTCTGACCTCCTTCATCTCTATGTTCCGTCTCGCAACTTACGCTCATCCACTGATTCTCGTCTGCTTCGGCTTCCCTCCGCTCGCCTGAAAACTTCAGGCCAACAATCTTTCTCTTACCAGGCACCTGCTCTGTGGAATGGTCTGCCTTCTTCTCTGCGTAACACAGACTCTTTATTTAAAGACTTTAAAAAGCTCCCTAAAGACACATCTTTTCCCTCAGACAGTTTAACAATATCCACTTATCTCTGTGCGCATCTTTGCTCGTGTTGATGCGCTTGTGCGTCTGTGTGTGTGTGTGTGTTTGTGTGTGTGCGCATGTGTGTGTATGTGTGTGTGCTTTGGGTTAGAATGAGTATTTTATCATGTTTCTGTAATATGTGCTTTGGGCTCTTGCGAGGTAAAGCGCTCTATAAATATCCTTTTACATTACATTACATTGCCATGCCAGTCAAATGGAGAAGACTGGAATTTTTTCCTGGATATGGGCAACATTAATTTCACTGCAGCGCTGACTTCTGTTGCTGTACCACATTTTGGCCTCTATAGGAAACACCTGAAAGGAAAAATACACAAAATGAATTTACAACAAAAGACCAAACTGAGAAAAAAAAAAAGAAATTGTTATATGTTGTCTCAAATTAATTTGGGAAGAGAGCATTGCCTTGGTATAAAGTGTAATCCTGGCACTTTAGAATGATCAGTAGGCAATTTGCAATGTTCAGTCCTAAAAACTTTTAAAGAAATGTTTAGAAAAAAACCCTCTAACATAAAATGCTGTTTATTTTTGTAGGGATTTGTTGCAAATTTTCAATGCACTTGCACACACTCAGTTGGGCACATGTGCAGACCAGGTTGTAGAAGATTTACACACAGAGAGATACACACAGAGAGACACACACACACACTTGCACCCACTCAGTTTGGCACATGTAAAGACCAGGTTGTAGAAGATTTACACACACACACACATTGATACATGTAAAAACAGGGTCATAAAAGATTTACACAATCCATCCTCTCTGGCAGCTCTTTTTAAACATATCCACACACAAAAAAAAAAAAACGCATAACTCATAGCAGAGCTCCATGGTTTATTCTTGTCCAATCATTCATGTCATCTATATGTACAGATTTATTAATAAATATCAATCCATGGGGAGCCAATGGTGATGCAAAGAGAGCACAAGGGGCAGACGACTATGGCAGATCATGTCGAACCACCAACACCCACATTTACTCTCAACAAAACGAAAACTGCTGAACAGTCGTCAGCACATTTTTGAATATTCATCTCCCATATTTTACTCTGAATGAAATAATCACCGTTGAATATTAATCATGACTGATGAATATTCATCTCCCATATTTTACTCTGAATGAAATAATCACCGTCGAATATTAATCAGAACACACTCTGAACAGATCAAAAGTGGTGAATGTTCATTAACTCGTATTGTGACATTTGCTCTGAACAAAATCATCACAGGTGAATATTCATTGGACATGTATTCTTAACAGGCACATTACCGGTGAATACTCCTCAGAACATCAACCATGAACAAAGTCATACCAATGATTCTTCATATAAATGTAACATACTCTTGCACTACCATTTACTCATGGACAAATTATCTGTAAACTGTCATTTGATCATGTCTGTAACTGTACTGAATCGTACACAATGGTCAACACCACATTCTCCACTAAAGTCAAGTGCCCTTTTATGGTTTCCACATGACTGATTTGGGGCCACTATGGTAGTACTGTACTGAATCGTACACAATGGTCAACACCACATTCTCCACTAAAGTCAAGTGCCCTTTTATGGTTTCCACGTGACTGATTTGGGGCCACTATGGTAGTTGTCATTCACTCCTGTGTCAACTCATTTTGAATTCACATCCTTTCAGCTCGATCTGCACCGATGGGCTCAAATCAACAGAATTGCTGGGGCTGTATTGTCCTAATGCTCTTGGAAGCTATGCTGTGGGTTATACTGTCTTAATGCTTTTGAAAGCTATAATGCCAACACTCGTATAGACTGCAAACACCCACCACATGTTGCACATATACACACAAACACAAACCACACTCATGCACACACGTACAATTTGTCAGATATCACAATTTCATGAAAAGACGCAAACTGAACGTACTTTCTCTCGCACTACTACACACATCTGATATTCATTTTTTTTTTTTTTTTAAAGACATGAAACATACATCCCCCCCATTATGCACATACATCCCCCCACTTTGTTCCGGGCATTTCTTCCCCCAGCCAGAAAAATAAAAATTCACAGACCATTCTGTAGAAAGCAGTGATGTCATGTTACAAAAACTCCAGCTTTAAAAAAAAAAATCCACGGGGGGAAAATTAGGACGGTTGTGTGAAATCAATAAAATGGCAGACAGAAATTGGTTCTAAAATTCAGAAGTTGGAAATGTAAAAGACACAGCCTTTGCTGTGGGTTATCTGTCTTAATGCTTTTGAAAGCTATATGCCAACACTCGTATAGGCTCAGTAAGCAGGGGTAAACATCCAAAGGATCAAAAATTACTTTAGAGAAAATCCCAAATTTAATTGAAACACTGGTTCACTCCACAAACTACAAATTTCGTAAAATTTCTCGTAACAAAAAACGTTGCACCCCAAGGGAGGTCCTTCACCCCCTCTCTCCCCCCCCCCCCCCATCAAATCGTGGGTTAGAATCGATACTTGTGTCCCTAAAAAAAATCAATATGCTTGGAAATGATTTTAAAGCATGTTTCACCTTGACATCATGAGCGGTTTTCAAGAGGCTCCAACACATTTAACAAAAGGAGAGATACGACACATGACTTCACGTCAGCGCATACTTCATTTTGATCACTTTTTTTTTTCTTAAGTTAAGAAAAAAAAAATCCTTTTCTTTTTAAATAGATTTAAAGATTTTTTTTTTCCTGTGACCTTTGGAGCATGAAAGATACACAGCAACATTGTTATCACACATTGTGTGCATGTTCTACTTGTTATGTACTTTTATTCCTTAATTTGTGCCCTGATGTGGCCCTTTGCGGTCGCAGGGCTATAAGCAACATTATCTTATCTTATCCTTGATTTGTACTCGATCATGTTGCATACTACCATACTGTCTTCTCCAAAAGTATAGAACCCTGACCACTGTAAATAAGACCTAAGAGAAGTGGGCAGACAAAAAAAAAAACAACAACAAAATACTACCAAGATCCAGAATGAGAACTGAACCGAAGATCTGTGAAATCTCTTACTTCCTCAGCAAATATGTAACCCAATGGACTTTTTTTTCCACTCTCGCTACTTTTGCAACAGTTGTACACTAGAAATGCAATTTCTATAATGGCAGCAGCAGTGAGGTCTCCATCTAATAGTGGCAGTACTGTCATTCTTATAACAAGCCTGATTGTTGTTAATTAATATTATGTCATTGTTCTGCTGATCACATTGACCATCATCATCATCATCATCATTATCAGGCTGCTTTGTCGCACATACACAACTCATGAAGTCATTCTTTGGACTGAAACGCTAATCCATGTACAACCATCATCTTGGTGATAACAATTGACCTTACATGTCTTGCGAAGCGACATTCCATGACATAAGCACACAGAACTGTCACATCAATGCGATTTATGGGCCGATACAGAGTTCCTCCTACACTAACATGCATCCACACTAACAAGTGCACACACACACTCACTTCTCTCTCTTGAAGCCCTGAGTTGGGGTTGCTGGGATACCACATACACAATGTACACATACACACATACAAAGAGTCGCACACAGACAATAATACACACATATATACAAAGAATGCATCAGGTATCCCACCACACAGTGTACACATCTCTCACATACAAAGGACACAAACACACCTGCAATGTACACAAACTCTCATCAACAAAACCTGCTCGACCAGATTCACATACACCCTACGACTCCCCCCCCCCCCCCCCCCTTCCCATGGCGAATGTAAACGAACACAGGCACTACACTGGTCTCCACGGCAACACACATACTTGTGGAGCAACACACCAATGCCGGAATCACCAGATGGCGTTGGGTGACTAGATCGCGTTACAGACAGGCTGCCTCATGTCCCCTGCGAGACTACACACAGCACAGGCAGCGTGTTGCAGACAGACTCCCTTGCCTTCCTGCTACACTATACACAGAAGAATGCGTGGCATAACAAGAATCCAATGTGTTCCCTGCTACGCTACACACAGGAGAAGCATGCCCAGAGGCACAAGATTCTTTTCAAACAACACAAACAAACACATACACATACACACACACACAGCTCCAATGTGTGCTTTAACAGTACATGGACTTGCAAAGCATACAATAAACTTAGAAGCAGATGGGGGGGGGGGGGGGGGGGGGGGGGGGGGGGGGGAGAGGCAGTGTAGACTCTGTTGAGCAGCGGAATAAAACCCACCATAACAAAGATTAAATCAAAAACAAAACACGCACACACACAAAAACCACTCGACCATACAATAAAAACAAAAAACGAAACGCACAGCAGCTCGACGTCATGGCCCAGACGGCCTCACCAGGGTCAGCATGCAGGAAGGCAGGAGAGACGCTCTGTTCATGAAGAACCCCTATCCAGGTGAATTAGAAAAAATTCCATTTGCAGGATACCCAGTGTCAATCTGGCTTGATAAAATCCGAACATATTTGCTGACCTTTTGGGATCAAATCGTGCTGTCTCCCCACCAACAGCTTAATTTAAATATGGTGGCTCACGTCATTCCACCAGCCGAGATAAAGGCGCCATCTTGGAGAAAATGTTTCGCACTGGAAGACGTGTGTTTGACCAATTCCTAAGTAAGTCTCAACAATGATGCATTTCAAATAACGTCTTCCAGCAGAACACCGCTTTCCCTTCCGCTATGACCAATTCCTAAGTAAGTCTCAACAATGATGCATTTTCAAATTAACGTCTTCCAGCAGAAACACCGCTTTCCCTTCCGCTATGACCAATTCCTAAGTAAGTCTCAACAACGATGCATTTCAAATTAACGTCTTCCAGCAGAACACCGCTTTCCCTTCCGCTAAAAAAAAATGTGGTCTTTCTGTTCCATTTCGATCTTCCATCTAACTGAAGCGAACAGCAGAGCACCAACTTCACATGCGCTGAACTTTCGTTCGCTTTGCTGGGTTTTCTGTGCCATCTGGTTTCACATTCATCTATCTGAAGCAACTCCAGGTGTAGAAACAAACCCTGATGGAATGACAATATCATTCAATGTCAGTTCGTTTTCTTTTGTGTGAACAAGTGAGCCCATGTAAAACGAACTGACGTCAAAATGACTTCATACATTCAGGAAGGCTCCGATCATAGCTGGCTGGTCGCCTTGCCAGTTATAGTGCAGGTCAGGGGAGGGAACTCTGACTTAATTTAATGCAGGGCATGTTTTAGACAAGCAACGTATTACAGCAATCCAAGTACATCAACAATGTTCATGGCACCTCACTTGAAATTTCTGTCAAAGGCGTTAAAAAAAAAAAGTTTGTTCTCAACACACAAAAATCTGACTGCTTCTCCATCATGAAAAAAAAAAAAATTTGTTCTCAATACAAAAAAATCGGACTTGGCTTATCTATCACAAGCATTCACAGCTAAAAACAAA
This sequence comes from Conus ventricosus, assembly GCA_018398815.1. Taxonomy (NCBI): domain Eukaryota; kingdom Metazoa; phylum Mollusca; class Gastropoda; order Neogastropoda; family Conidae; genus Conus; species Conus ventricosus. The sequence continues at coordinate 7,672,352 of CM031618.1, read as the reverse complement.
AACATCTACATCTAGATGCAAGCAAGCAACACCCCCATGCACACACAGACTCATGAAACATGGAAACACAGTCCGATTAAAAAAAAAATCAATTAAAAACAACTGAGGTAAATAAAAAAAAATAAAAAAATTGCTCAACAGTTTAGTCCAACCCCAACGCAAATGTTGTTTAAAGCCGCTGCCTTCTGCGTAAGCTTCGTTAACAAACACCAGATGAAATTTAGTCAAGTTCATGCTTCTTTCTAACCCATACATTTTCAACACAATCCTCTCTCTTTCAATTCTTAAACAGGAAAATGGGAAGACTTAGAAGCACACGCTTTACTGACAGCTGCAAACTGTCACGGAGCATAACACAGCAACACAGCATTTTATTGACGTAATCACGCCATTTCCAAGCATAGCCCGCAGTCGTCAACGGACTTCAACAACGTGACAAACATCCCATAAACAAGGCATGTCACCGAGGCAATATATCTTGCCAAATCAATGGCAACTTCTTACTGCATAAAAAAGCAAACAAAACTAAACGCAAACAAACAACGTAATTTCGCATAAAGAAAAAAAAAACCATTACGTCCACAAACGACGATCAAAAACCTTTATCAGAAAAAAGGGTAACAAAACAAATGCAGCCCCTTTACTCGCTTTCCTCCCCTGATAAAAGCCTTGGCACGATAAGCAAGACTTTCCACTGCCGATTCCTAAATCTCTGCTCTCTCCCCCCCCCCTCCCCACCCCCCAAGACCTTCTGCTGCTAAGTGTTCAGTTCTTGCTTCAGCCAAGACTTCCAACAGTGCATTCCTGAAAGACTGCTTTTTCCAGGTCTTTCAACTGCCAGTTCTTCGTATTGTAAGGTCAGTCTTGCTGTTTGTCAACAGCAAAAGCAGTCAAATATGCTTTATGCTTTTCCATTGTGTCCTGGCACTTTCAAGTTTATCTGACTAATGCTGGCAGAATCAGAAATATCTTTAATGCTCTGGATGACTTTGTCGAGGCACTTTCACATAGAACTGTACAATCTTTAAAGCGTACACTCTTTGATACAGAACTGTCCATTAAACAAAACAAGACTCTTCTCTCCCTGTCTCTCTCTCTCTCTCTCTCTCTCTCTCTCTCTCTCTCTCTCTCTCTCACACACACACACACACACACACACATACTCTCACACACACATTGCTTTAACCAGTGTAGGCACTTTCACATGGTTTGATAAACATCAGTTTTCCAATGTTTGTTTCAGGAACAGCTTGGAATTAACACACTACAAGTTCATCTTGCTTCAGATTTGTCACTAACACATTCCTTATCTTTTGTAACGACTCAAGTTTTGTCAGCTATTCTTTCTTTTAAATCAAGAAGATCTGCAACCCCCCCCCCCCCCCCACTACACTTTTTCAGCAGCATAAAAAACAAAAATACATGGCCTCTGAACGAACTTCTCATTTAACAGGCTGGACCCATGCAACAGCACGGACACTTACCTGAAGTATCCATCACACACATCTGCATAGAAAATAATTTACTGCATAGTGTACAAAACACCTGTAACTCAACAGCCGTAAAGACAGCAGTATCCTCTAAGGACACTTTATACAAAACAAAGCACACAATAACCCCCCCCCCTTCCCCCCCACACTCGCGCGCACACACACACACACACGCACGCGCACGCGCACATGCTCACACACACACACACACACAGAAAACCAACAGCCTTGCCTTGAAACTGGTGTGGTTAAGCAAACATTTTTTTTTCCACAAAGTTCACGCGATGGAAGAAATGAATTCCAGACAACAGCAGAAAGACATTTCCCTGTCAGATGGAAACATTTCATTCCCAAGAATGCTTGGAGTAGGAACTCTTCAGAAAACGGCCGGTACACATGAACTTTACTCCACAGGCTCTTCATCCAACAGCTAAGTGCACATGCACTTACACCACAAATTCACCCATCAGTCAGGTACACATGCACTTAAATCAACAGCTCAACCAATACCCAGGTACACATGCTCTAGCCCTTCAACCAACAGCCAAGTACACATGCACTAACACCCAAAGCTCAATCAGCTGCTGAATAAGACACACACCGTTCCACTCCTTTCCAGTCTTTTGGCATTGCAATGGAGTCCAGCACAGAAGCAGGGGACCGAGAACCTGAGGTGTCAATCATCAACAGCAAAGAGAGTTCAGAACAGAAAGAAAAAACAAAAACAAAAAAGCAGCACTGGAAAATAAATAGATATACAACAGTCAAATTTCGCTGGTGAAAAAAAAAAAAAAAAAAAAAAAGAAGAAGAAAAAAAATCGATCACGCACACCCACCCACAAAATGCTTTGTTGGAGAATGGCACGAGCAGTGATAATCCCTACACTGTGGTGATCTTGAAGTCCCCCACCCCCCCATGGAGTTCCTTGATCAGGACCAGCCACTAAGAGGGCGGAGTTACTGGCCTTTGGTAAGCTGCTGGCAGTTGGGAGTCCAGTGCCAGCTCCTCCCCAGCCCAGGAAGCAGGATCTGAACATCGCTGGGACTGGAACAGGTCCAACTGCACGAACGCACGCTGAGCAAGTTTGCTGAACGGTGTTAGACTGACAGGTGGGGAAGGGGGAGGGACCCTCCTCGTTCTCGCCTTCCTCCTACCCCCCCCCCCCCCCCCCCCCCATTCTGAAACTGGAATGAACGCTCACAGGACTCTCCCAGTCTGTCCACTCTTTCTCTCTCTCTCTCCGTGTGTCCACTCTGTTCGTCTCTTGGCGTTTTCACTGGAATGAACATTCTCGAGTTTCTCTCACCCTCCGCGCCAAGTGTTCACTTCTTATTCCTTGATAGCTGCTAACCCCAGCGGTAGTTGTCTGTGATGGATGGTGATGTTTTTTGTGAAAGGGATGCAGGAGACCCAAGGAAATCGTCGGGTGCCACTGACCGTCCCGTGTCTTTTCCATGGGACAGCCTCCTTTCACTGCCGTGAACCCACCCCGCACACCACACAGCGTCACCCACCATCACACTCATGTGCACTGATCCCCTGCAATGAACGGGATGAGCGAGAAGTTGTAAACAGAAACTGTTTACTTTTCACGTGACTGATGTCCACTAGTGTTCTACTGTATTTGGGGGGGGGGGGGGGGGGGGCCATGTCTTATCACTCAACTTGAATTTCAAAAACAAAAAAAAAGATAAACAAACAAAAAAAAATCCATGTCCAGTGCTTTCTGCCAGAACCCTGAGGTTTGAGCCAAACTAAAGAGCACAGCGGCCCTGCTGTGACCACATGGTGAACGCTGTGACCACATGGTGAACGCTGTGACCACATGGTGAACGCAGTGACCACATGGTGAACGCTGTGATCACATGAAGAACAGTTAGCTTTCCACCTGTTGAATCCCAATCGCAACCTTCCACTGTCTTTTCTTGTTCAGTCGCTCTGTCCATAATTCTCTTTTCATGTCTGCGAGTTTGAAGGAAACTGTATAGCCGAGGTTCATAGTCGTCGGGTCCGGTGTAATCACTGCATTTACTAGCTCTCAGTATGTGATGTAATCAATACACTGATTGGTTTGTTGCTGCATCCAGTATCATTAGCGCACTGAATCACCAGGGAATTTCCTGTCCTGGTCGGGCGTTGAATAGACGTTGGAGAGGTGTGTGAGGTCATCAATTTTTGTGATCTGACGGAGTTTTCCAGGACAGAGAGGCCCAATGCCTTCCACTGGTCTGCACCACATCAGCACCCTTCACCCTTCACCCCCCCCCCCCCCCCCCCCCAGTCCTCTGTCACCAACGCTGGGGTTTCTCGCAGACTCGTGCGGGCTGGCCGTCATCCCGGTCCTCCCTCACTGAGATGGGATCAGACTAGGACCGACACCTAGAACATTTCTCCACACGCTGCATTCGACCCACAGGCGCGTGCACTGACCCTTGACCTTCGACGGCAGGCCACATTTTTCAGCACACGCTTAATCTCCACGGCCTCATCCTCACACACCATCCCCTCACCTGCCCCTCCATTCTGCTTCTGATCACCTTCAACACACGCTCTGAAATTTCCATTCAGCTGCATTCCAGATGACCTAGAAATGAGCTGAGGTTGTGGTGGATCAGACCATCTTCCCACCAATCGGATCACCGCACATCTCCAGCTGAGCGATTCTCCGCAGTACTACGCACACAGCCGTCATAACTTTGTGCCGTTTCATTTCCGTTGAAGGTGCCGGTACTGCCGAGGACGACGGCAAGCTTCTGGGAATGCTTGGTTCTTGACGGCGAGACCCACAATCTCAACAACGAAGGACGAGAAAGGTGCGACATCAGAAATACTCCGTGTGGATTTTGGGATCCACGTACCTTGGTCGGGGGATCTGGAAACGGCCTTCGTCCCTCTTCAGGTTGTGCAAACTGCCAGACAGACAGAAATGAGAGTCACTGGTGAACGGTAATATCATGGCAACCTCCACTCTAGACAGAAATGGGCAAGCACCTATACAAAATACTCGAGAGTTGATCATGTCTCTCTGAATGCAAACCGATTTTCTTTGCTTTTTTTAAAAATTTTGTTTCTTTTTATTCATGTATCTTTTCTTTTGTAAGTGGATCTTACGAACACACACTGATGACTTTACATGAACAGAACCCCAGCCCGCTGCATGTGTTTACCATACACTGTTCAGGACGACTCATCCTCCATTGCACATTACACATTTACAGAGTGGCAAGTCAACCTTGTCTGGTCTAAGTTTCTTTTTCTTACCACGCTGCCTCTGCTTCATGAAGAATGTCTCAGCTGATACAGCACGATAAAACTGTTAAGAATTGTCACTTCCATACTGGTCATCAGAGCAGACCAACTCGCCAACTTTTATTTCTACTTTTGAAATCAACCGAAGGTCTGGAAATAGAAACAGAATATTGTTAAATCAATAATTGTAATACGAAAAGAAAAGAAGTCATTCTGAGAAGGGAAAGAACTCTGCTGACGAGTCGCAGAAGAAGTTCAAGGGTTTTCCACATTACTGTTGAGAGTAGCTGCCCCTTACCTGGACAAGAACAGGGGGTTTTCAAACACAGGATTGGGTGCAGCTGAGGGATCAAAGAACCTGGGCAACTCAAACTGCTCTGGCTCCGACCTGAAACGTAAAAAAGGACAGACACAGTGAAATAATCATGGTTTGTTTCTGGACATCATTAGAAATTACTGTCCTTACTACATCAATGCCTCAATAGTATACACACATTAACTCTTGACTTCCCATACCGCACCGTTCCGCAACTGCCGCACAGTCCCAAACCGCACCACACCGCAACAACCGACATGCCTTATTTGGAGCCGTTGTTATGGAAGCGAGAACTCTCTAATGCAGAGAGGAAGGTTTAACGACATCCGGAAAGCGTTCGCCTTCCGCCTTCTGCCGCGGTTTTCAGCCTAGCTGTTTACATTGCGATTTTGAAGAAGTTTTTTCACGAAGGTTTTTTTCCAAGATTTTCTGGTCAAGATGGCGTCTTTCCAACATATCGACAACGATGTTTTTGATGAATTTATCGAAGATTTGTGCAACCAGCATGCGCTAGGGCTTGGAGATGATCAGCAGAGTGATGTGAGTGTGGGAACTGGAGTTAGTTCAGTTCACACCAGTGATTGTCTGACGTACAATCGGAAATTTCAGATGAAGATTCGCCACCTGTGCTTACCTGTGTACGCTGTCATTACGCAATATGAAGCTCATCATCCTACTCCTTGTGTGCAGAACATGAACATTGACCACATGTGACTTTATTTCTGTGGTTATACTGTGACTTTGTGAACAGAACTGTGCAAAATACTGTACAAGGAACTGTGCAAATATTTTCTGTGCTTGGATTCTTACCTGTATATTACTTCATTACAAGACTACATAAAGGTCAGTTAACATTTTTCTTTGACTTGTATTGTTTCTATGGTCATGTGCGTGACTGTCTGTCTGCATTGTTTTACTAACAAACACACCACACATTGATTTTTCCAACCTTTATTGAACACACCTGACATTTTTTAATTATTCTGTAATTAATTACCATACTGACATTCAAAATTTTTTGGGGGGTACATTTGACCGCTTCAGTACAAAAAATAAACATCACTTCCATAAAACTTCCAAATTTCAAAGCAGTCAATCAACAAACAAGAAAGATATAATTATTTTTAATGACCATACTCATTTTTAGCTCATTTCTAGCCAATCCTTATGGGCTAGAGGACTGAGAACACACTGTTTCTTATGGGAAGTCAAGAGTTAAACTGATTTCAGTCATTCTGTTTCAATACCCTTGGATAACTTTATTTCATCTGTTTCCCCGAAGTTGGAGTATGGCTGTCTTAATAGCGGGATAAAAAAAAACGGTCATACACACAAAACTCCACTCCCTTTGTCGGGTACATGGGACTAATCCTTGCCTTTCTATACAGGGGTGTCCGCAGGAGTATCAGCCTGCGTAGCAGAAGAAGAATTTCGTCTGTATGTATTCAGACCCTTTCACCATTTTCCTAAATTTGAATCTAATGTGAGTCCAAGAAAGGAACATCTCCATGTAAAAGCTAAATGGACTGTGATGAGAATTGTTCAGAATATTGCATAACACACAGATCTTTTGAAAACAGCCAACTCACCTTTCACAAACGCTGACAAACATTGTTCAGAATCATAAAAAAAGCAAACAAAATAAGAATTTCTAAATAAAAAGAGTAATCTACTCACAACTGTGTCTCCAGTCCTGGTTTTATATTTTCTCCGACATTTGCGTATTGCCCATAAGCAGAAGTGCAGCAAGAACGATGACGACGACAAATCCTCCAAAGGCACTGCCGATTGCAATGTACAACAGGACATCTTGTTTGTCCTGACTCAAGTCTGCCACAGAAGATACACACAATATGTAGCGGTCATGTAAACAAGCCATTTATTTAAAAAAAAGGGCACCTGCAGGACACATGCCGACACTCACAGTGAAAAAAAGTTCAGAATTTGCATTTCCAATGAACGTACAAAATATGGAAGATTTAACATCTGCTCTATTAATTAATTTATCTACAAAATAATACCTATCACACATTCCCAATGAACGTACAACATATGGAAGATTTAACATCTGCTCCATTAATCAATGTATCTCAAAATAATACCTATCACATGACACCAAACTGGACAGACAAAAATAAACGAAAACTCCAGAGTTCCAAGGCTTGGGTTATTTTTGCAAGTTTCAGTTAACGACTGATAAATGGTCCAACTGACCTACATGATTAAGGTAATACACTTGGTTCTCACTAAGAACAAAGTAAATCGACTCTGTTTCACAACAGGAGCCATAACTTTCCTGTCATTTCATTTACTGTTTACCTCCCTTGCCTCATCGCGCATTTCTCAGGTTCAACATCAATCAACACCACACAGGTTATAAACAGAAGCACATGTTTTCACCGTCTTACCAATCACACAGTCCGGAGCAGTTCCGCTCCACTTCCCCGAGTCCAGGCAGACCAGCATGCTGGTCCCATTGGTCAGCGTGTAGCCCTCTTCACAGCGGAAGTACACTTTGTTCCCCACGGCCAGCCCCTCCAGCGTTCGGTTGCCGTTCACCAACTGCTGCAGGTACGGGCAGCGCACCACTGGAAAGGAGTTCCACACAGGTCAGCGATCAGTGTACATATTCACCCAGAGGAGTTCACACAGGTCAGCCATCAGTGTACATATTCACCCAGAGGAGTTCACACAGGTCAGCGATCAGTGCACGTATTCATCCAGAGGAGTTCACACAGGTCGGTGATTATCGCACATAGTCATCAGAGGAAGTCGCAGGAGTCAGCGATATTGTAGAGATTATCAAACAAAGTCATGTGCGGCCATACTGCATACATTCTTCTGCAGAGGAACCGAACTTATCCATGACACTGCACGTGTTCACCAGACAAAGTCACGCATGCCAGGGGTGCTGTAAAAAGTGTTTGGGGTTCACCTGACCTGCCCGCCATGACTTGAGGCTCTCTCTCTCTCTCTCCATTCTTTCCATTTAGTTCTATGCTGCTCTCTGTATCTACTGTATTGCAGTGTAATATGTTGCCGAGTTGCATCACGCTTGTACTGTCTTATAATCATGACATTACTGTATCGTATTGTAATGTTCCATTGCTGTGCGTCGAGATGCGTTGCACTGTGTTGTATCCTGTTGTGTTGCACACATTGTACAGTACTGTGTTGTGTGCGTTGAATGGTATTGTGCTGTAGACGTCACCCTGTGTTGTCTGGGTTGTACTGAAATCAGGCTGGGGAACAGCTGATCAAAAAAATCTCTGAAAAATAGGCCGGGGTCCAGGGGCCGCCGAAATTGATTTTGAGCACTTTTGAAGACCCTTTTGTGGCTTCTGGTGATAGGCAAATTACCCTGTGGCATGCAAAGAAACCAAACTGAAACATATTTACATGCAGCATGCAAAGAAATTAAAAAAAAAAAAATCTTACTTTATTTCATTTTGTTGATGTGCTGTAGTGCCTTGCTTCATAAGTTCAATAGTTCAGTCTTTACAAACTGAGTCCCAGTAATGTTCAGTGTATGTCTCTGCTAAATGAAGCATCACCCACGGATATATTCAAAGTCAAATACTGACATCAGTCTAGTATATAGTCAACACTCACTCCACTTTCTTAGTGTAATGAAGCGCCTGCTTTAACTGTTCAGTCTTCACACACTGAGGCCCATAAACAGGGAGTTCTTCAGTACTAATGATGCATCAACCTCAAAGTCAAACTTCTTCAAAGTCAAATTAATGGAAATAGTTTAATGCAAAAAAAAATATATATATGTAATAGTAATAGTTAACACTCAGTGACTCACTATATCTTTACACAGCATGATAAGACAAAAGGGGACACTATTTAAAAAAACTAGCAATTGAAGCCTGTTTTGTTTTGGTAGAGTTGAAACTCGCAGATCGTAACCCGCCACTTTCGTTGATTTTTCAGTCCAGTCCCATCTCCATTTGTTGGCAATCGATCCTTCATCAAACGACTCGCCACGATTTACGATGCTGATACACACGACATTTTGACTCGTGAAAGATGCAGAAAATGACTGCGAATATTGCGTTCGCAGACTGATGCGCCCGCCTCGGCAATGGCTTCCTAAAGCTCACGGAAATACCCTCACAACCGCGGGCGGAACTGCCTTATACTAAAACCTGGATTGGAAATACTGGATACGGAACGGTACTGGACTCGGGAGTGATCAAGTCCTTCGCGATTTTTTTTTTTTTTCTCAGCGGATTTTTTTTTCCTCGGACGATCTTTTTTTTCCTTGGAAGTCATTTTTAAAAATCTCGGAAATCCTCGGATCCGAGGAGAGTTCCCCAGCCTGTGAAATTGTCATTTTTATGTCCAAAAAAAAAAAGATTTCCACTCTCTTTTGTCATAGCTGGCCTTTTCTGTTTCTTTCCTCACAAAAGATTAACAAGAAAAAAAAAGAAAAAAAAGAAAAATTGAAGACTGCAAAAACAAAAAACAAACTAAAAAAAAAAAAAAAAAAAAAAAAAAAAGACCTTCCCAAGTGATGAACATTTCAAGGGAAGCAATCTTGCAAGATGTTTATCAACAGTTACTTCCCTTAAACTGGTCTGCTCGATCTCCCACAAAGAATGCTTCAACCAACTAGCAAACAAAATACAACATGTAAAGGGGCAACATCTGCACATGTTTGCTGAAGGAATAAAAAAATAAAAACCAAACAGACAAAAGAAAAGACATCCACAACATTATACTCATGGAAGACAAAATGGTTTGAATAATGGAAAACTCATTTAACATTTTCCATGTGGATAACAAAAAACTAAACTGTTAAACTGGATAAGGAAAACATTCCAGCTAACAAGCAAAACAAACAAAATACATTTTAACAACAACGACGACAACAACGAAGGAGCTTCAGAGGAGTCAGCTAAGAGACAAAGATCTCTGTGGCAGTCACCTGGAGCGATTTCCTTGACGACGGTTTCAAAGCGGTCACTGAACTGCTTGGTGGACCGGCCGATAGACTCGTTTCTCGTCATGATCATGTCGAAGATGCACTGCAGATTGCCCTGACACAGCTCCTCAGTGCCGTTCCTGAAACACGTCGCCAGACACAGGCACTTGCATAAGGTCTGTGCAGGGGAAGCAAAAAGCGCTGAAGAAGAAGGTTATATGTGTCCATCACTGACAACATCTTTCCTGACTTCCAGAGTTTTAAGTTACCGGTAAGGAAGCTAAAGAAGAAGGGAGACAGGTGCTGTAATCCTCAAACAACAACAAAACCTTCTCTACTGGCATAATCTTGAACTGTCTCGATTGTAGGAGTAATTTCTTCCAAGAACTCTCTCAACACATTTGGATTAGCTCTGTTATGGGTGTAATCTTCATCCAAAGAACCCTCTTAACAGATCTGAACTATTTCCATCACAAGCTTGCTGAGAATCAACTTAACCTTCTTGACAAGCATGCACCCACTAGCGCCTGACCGGAAATCACACTGCCAAAAGGCTGAGCGCCTGCCAGCGCCCGGTAAAACAATGGCAACAATGGCACCGCCATGTTTCTCGTAGAAAAGGAAGTCTTGCGAGAACGTGCCGTAGTTCTTGAGTTACGAATTTTTTTAAGTTTTGTGGTTGAAATGCTGTTTTTCACCATGGCTAACCTTGATTTCTGCCGTTCTATAATGAGATTTAGTCATGAAGATACTGTGATTTGTGGGATTTACAGCAAAAGACTTAGTGAAAGTGCTGGGTGATGAAGCTTACAGTGACCTAGATTTCGACTGGGATGAGATTCCAGATACGATAAACAACGATTCGGAAGAAAGTTCTGAAGAAGATTTTTTTTTCTCCGAGTAAATGGCTCATGTGACATTCTTCAAACTTATGATATAGCAACATATATATTTGTAGGAATTTTAAAAATGATTTTCATTTCATTATTTCCTTTCCTCTCTTTTAAATTAATTTTTAAATGGGTAACCATGTTCAAATTACGGAGTTACTTATCTTGCCGATGGTTTTCGGCTCAACTAAGCTCAGGTAAGTGCATACTGAAGAGGGTTTGAAGATATGTCCCGACAGATACATCTCCACAAGAGCCTAATCTTTCCCAAAGTATTCTCTTAAAAGACCTGAACTAACTTCGTTAATCTGTATCCTATGATCTTGGGCCCACAAGAAACAATTGAAAAAACATTGGTCATGAGTGCATGTCCCTCCCCAGACCGCATCACCACATCCAGCCAACAAACCTTCCTCAAGAACCGAATTATTTTGACAATTTTGACACAAATTCTCCATGCGCATAGATGTACACTGAGGTCACTACAAGTCCTGGGCACGCAGCAATTCAGAATTTGACTCTTTTTTTGTTCTCATGATCAACGAGGGTGGGGATGAAGAAGATGACGTAAAAGAGTTCCATTCTGATCAGGAACTGCATGACAGGGCTGTACTCCTTTTCATAATGAAATCCCGGTGTCAACCAGGCTGGGGAGATACAGACACCTGCAGTGTTGACCAGAACATCTGAGCAGCACTCTTCATGGATGAAACTCAATGAATTGGTTCCCATTGGAGACGCAGCGCACACAACCCTAGACGAGGTCTAGGTGGGAGATGACAAATTCCACAAATGAATGCCCCTGATGGGAAGCGAACCCTACCCCACCCAGCCAGTAACAGTAACCACTGCACCAATGTGGCTGATGAACCGCTTTTGTGAAGTGAATCCTACCTGAGCTGGTCGTCCTGGATGGTGTCTATGAAGACAGGGACAAAGTCGCGGCCAGCAGATGCTCCTGGGGAGTCCTCCTGGTCGCTGTGCGTCAGCAGGGTCTCGTTCCTCTCCAGGTACCCTGGGGAACAACAACAGCTCACCACTAGAACACATGTACAGCCACAGGGTTGATGGAACCCTGAGAACAACAGCAACTCACCACTAGAACACATGTACAGCCACAGGGTTGATGGAACCCTGACAACAACAATTCACCACTAGAACACATGTACAGCCACAGGGTTGATGGAACCCTGAGAACAACAATTCACCACTAGAACACTTGTACAGCCACAGGGTTGATGGAACCCTGACAACAACAATTCACCACTAGAACACTTGTACAGCCACAGGGTTGATGGAACCTGAGAACAACAACAATTCACCACTAGAACACATGTACAGCCACAGGGTTGATGGAACCCTGACAACAACAATTCACCACTAGAACACTTGAACAGCCACAGGGTTGATGGAACCTGAGAACAACAGCAATTCACCACTAGAACACTTGTACAGCCACAGGGTTGATGGAACCTGAGAACAACAATTCACCACTAGAACACTTGTACAGCCACAGGGTTGATGGAACCTGAGAACAACAACAATTCACCACTAGAACACATGTACAGCCACAGGGTTGATGGAAACCTGAGAACAACAATTCACCACTAGAACACTTGTACAGCCACAGGGTTGATGGAATCCTGAGAACAACAATTCACCACTAGAACACTTGTACAGCCACAGGGTTGATGGAACCTGAGAACAACAACAATTCACCACTAGAACACATGTACAGCCACAGGGTTGATGGAACCCTGACAACAACAATTCACCACTAGAACACTTGTACAGCCACAGGGTTGATGGAACCTGAGAACAACAGCAATTCACCACAAGAACACATGACAATCCCATGGTTCATGAACCCCTGGGAACAAGAAGAGCTGACCACCCAAAAGCACATACAGTCATACATCCACACAACACAGGTTCCTTGACCAACAGAAGCTTACAAAAACCAAATTACCCCCTCTGTATCCCCATCCCTATTCCCAAGCCCCCCAGAACCCCCCCCCCCCCCCCCCCCAATAAAGCGCATGCACGCACGCGCGCGCACACACACACACACTCACTCACACCACCACCACCACCACCATCACCACCAACGACAATGACAACAACAACACTTTAACAACAACAAAATCTGCCCTCCATCTTCATCAATAATGACAACCTCATGACTGTCATCATTCTTATTATTTCCATCATTTAATAAATATCATTATTGTCATTATCACTGCTCTTCTTCTTCATTTTACCATTCTTGCAGCTGTTTTTTTCCCCCCTAGACATTCCTGTCATCATTATGAACATAGATTCCTGTCAGTGTCAAAAGTATCACCATCATCATCACGAACCTTCTGTGTTCAAAACATCAGTCTCAGTACAGCGATCACAATTCTCTACAACAGTGAGCTGCCAACATACATACACGTCATGCCGAACAGGTAATGAATGTCTCAGTACAGCGATCACAATTCTCTACAACAGTGAGCTGTCAACA
>CM031618.1:7638967-7648967 GCA_018398815.1 Conus ventricosus | reverse complement strand
AAAGTACATGTAAAAATCCACTTAACAGATGAGTTTTTACAGTCATCTGTCAACTGCATCCCAGTCTTTATATTCAACTCCATCATACTATCTTTACAGTCAGTCGTCAACATCATCTGACAATCTTTACAGTCACCTGTGAACTCCATTTGACAGTCTTTACAGTCACCTGTCAACTCCAATTGACAGTCTTTAAGGTCATCTGTCAACTCTATCTGACAGTCTTTACAATCACCTGTCAACTCCATCTGACAATCTTTACAATCACCTGTCAACACCATCTGACAGTCTTTACAATCACCTGTCCACTCCATCTGACAGTCTTTACAATCACAGACAACTCCATCTGCCAGTCTTTACAGTCATCTCTCAACTCCATCAGCCAGTCTTTACAGTCACCAGTCAACTCCATCAGCCAGTCTTTACAGTCACCAGTAAACTCCGTCTGACAGTCTTTACAGTCATCAGTCAACTCCATCTGTCAGTCTTTACAGTCACCAGTCAACTCCATCTGACAGTCTTTACAGTCACCAGTCACCTCCGTCTGACAGTCTTTACAGTCATCTGTCAACTCCATCTGCCAGTCTTTACAGTCACCAGTCAACTCTATCTGACAGTCTTTACAGTCACCAGTCACCTCCGTCTGACAGTCTTTACAGTCATCTGTCAACTCCATCTGCCAGTCTTTACAGTCATCTGTCAACTCCATCTGCCAGTCTTTACAGTCACCAGTCAACTCCATCTGTCAGTCTTTACAGTCACCAGTCAACTCCATCTGACAGTCTTTACAGTCACCGGTCACCTCCGTCTGACAGTCTTTACAGTCATCTGTCAACTCCATCTGCCAGTCTTTACAGTCATCAGTCAACTACATCTGACAGTCTTTACAGTCACCAGTCACCTCCGTCTGACAGTCTTTACTGTCACCAGTCACCTCCGTCTGACAGTCTTTACAGACACCAGTCAACTCCATCTGACAGTCTTTAAGGTCATCTGTCAACTCCATCTGACAGTCTTTACAGTCACCAGTCAACTCCGTCTGGCAGTCTTTACAGTCACCAGTCAACTCCATCTGCCAGTCTTTACAGTCACCAGTCAACTCCATCTGATGGTCTTTACAGTCACCAGTCAACTCCATCTGCCAGTCTTTACAGTCACCAGTCAACTCTCTCTGACAATCTTTACAGTCACCAGTCAACTCCATCTGCCAGTCTTTACAGTCACCAGTCAACTCCATCTGCCCGTCTTTACAGTCATCTGTCAACTCCATCTGATAGTCTTTACAGTCACCAGTCAACTCCATCTGCCAGTCTTTACAACCACCAGTCAACTCCATCTGCCAGTCTTTACAGTCACCAGTCAACTCCGTCTGACAGTCTTTTACAGTCACCTGTCAACACCATCTGACGATCTTTACAGTCACCTGTCAACTCTGTCTGACAGTCTTTACAGTCACCAGTCAACTCCATCTGACAGTCTTTACAGTCACCAGTCAACTCCATCTGACAGTCTTTACAGACACCAGTCAACTCCATCTGACAGTCTTTACAGTCATCTGTCAACTCTCTCTGACAGTGTTTACAGTCATCTGTCAACTCTCTCTGACGGTCTTTACAGTCATCTGTCAACTCTCTCTGACGGTCTTCACAGTCATCTGTCAACTCTCTCTGACGGTCTTTACAATCAGTGATCAGCTCTATCAGGGGAGTCTTAATGCAATCGTAAGGTTTTCTCCAACAAGAACAAAGTCAAACAACACCAGGAAGGCAAATCTAGAGCTGAAAAAGAGAAATAATTCAAAGGTAAATCAAGGACAGACAAAGAGAGACAACTGAAAGGTAAGGCAAGAACAACCAAAGAGAGATAACTGAAAGGCACGGCAAGAACAGACAAAGAGAGATAACTGAAAGGCACGGCAAGAACAGACAAAGAGAGATAACTGAAAGGTACGGCAAGAACAAAGACAGATAACTGATAGGTACGGCAAGAACAAAAACAGATAACTGAAAGGTACGGCAAGAACAGACAAAGAGAGATAACTGAAAGATACGGCAAGAACAGACAAAGAGAGATAACTGAAAGGTACGGCACAAACAGACAAAGAGAGATAACTAAAAGGTACGGCAAGAACAGACAAAGAGAGATAACTGAAAGGTATGGCAAGAACAAAGAGAGATAACTAAAAGGTACTGCACAAACAGACAAAGAGAGATAACTGAAAGGTACGGCAAGAACAGACAAAGAGAGATAACTGGAAGTTAAATAAGAGGTCAGTTGGCAGAGCACTGGACTTGTTATCCTGGGGTTGCGGGTTTGAATCAAGGTTGGCCATTTTGGAGCGGGGATGGGGGGGAGGGGGGGGGGGAGTCACTCAGAATTAATATTTGTTCTGCCTCCATTTCCCCAGAAAGCCATTTGAACAAGCCTATAAACTGAGGTTCCTCATGCGAATGTACGCGTAACATCTTGCACACACGTAAAAATCCCATCACCAACTTTCAGAAGAGACGTCCAGTGCCGCTGTTGGTACGGATGACACGTTAGATATAGCATGCACCAAAAATGGAAAAAAAAAAATATCGATGGAAGAAAATCGAGTGACTGAATGACAGGGGAAATAACTGAATGTCGCGCCAGCAGACAGCTCTCCAGCTGACTCTACCCAGGTAGGCAGTCCTTGTGTGAAGGACAGCACAGATTGTATGAGACCAGAGCTTGGTCTCTCACCAAGGACAGGTGTTGTATAAGTACTCTGAATACAAGTCATGATAAACAAAAGCAATAATCTAGAACAGTAAAGGAGAAAGACTTGGGAAAGTAAATCTAATCTCAAACAAAAAAAGACATAACTGTGAAGTTAATCTGATGTGTAACAGGCAAAAGGAAATGATTGTAAAGAAAATCTTCTCTAGAAGAAACTGAGAGAAATACTTGGGAAGCAAATCTAATGTAGAATAGACAAAGAGGAATAACTGGAATATGAATCTACTCTAGCAAAAAAGAAAGAAAAGAGAGACATAATTGGAGAGTAAAACTACTCTAGAACAAAGAGAAATACACGGAAAATACATCCAATCTAGACAGACAAAGAGAAATAATTGGGAAGTAAATCTAATCTAGAAGTGACAAAGGGGGAAAAAAATGGAAATAGCATCTCATGTAGAAGAGAAAATAAGAAATAACCGGAATGTAAATCTAATCTAGAACAAAAAGAAATAATAGGAAAGTAAATCTAACCTAGAACAGACAAAGATATACAACTGGAAGGCAAATTTTACCCAGAACAAAGAGAAATATTTAGAAGGTAAATATGATGTAGCACAGACAAAGAAATAACTGGAAAATAACTCTAGTCTAGAACAGAGAAAGAAAAAAATATCTTAAATCTAATATAGAACAGACAGAGAGAAATAACTGGAATGCAGATCTAATCTAGAACAAAAACTAAGAAATACTTGAATAGTAAATTACAGAGTAAAGGGAAACGACAGGAAGATGAACCTACAACAGACAAAGAGAAATTACTTGGGAGGTAAAATCAGAACAAAGATACAAATATCAAAACCAAACAAACAAAAAGAGTGGGCCCTTGTTTTTTTGTTCTATGCTTGACAAAGGTTTTACAAATAAACCGAACATTTGCAATATGCTTATTGGGTGTTGGTGGTTTTTACTGTTCAAACAAACACAAGGAGGGTGCCTTCACCGAGACCACTGGGAGGCTTCACTGAAACGGGACCAGTCATCACAGACGTAATGAGACCAACACACAAACACATCATGGCACTCACCCGTCAATAAGCGGATGAGGCACTTGGATGCGAACCACTGCCAAAGTGGCATCAGTCAATGGTGGAAGTACCAGTCTCACTACGTCCTCGGAGGCACCAGGGATGTCATCGACGGGAGTCCTTTCCGTCACTTCAAGCCTTTGTTCTGCCTCCTGTTCACAAAATAAATCATCAAAAAAAAATAAAACACAACGCAGGCCTTTCTTCTGCCCGCCTGTTCAACCACAAATGTCTACAGCCAAGAAGAGCTGGTAGCAAAGCCCTGTGCGCTCTAAAGCCCTTCCCTGCACACAAAACGGGTGTCCTCAACCCTGCGCCATCTAAATCCTTTCCCTGTTCATATAATGGTATATCATACCCTGCGCTCTAAAGTCCTTCCAGCGCACTTTTACTGAATCTAGTTGCGCATTCTACAATCCTTTCTTGCACACAATATACTAAACCCTGCATAATATAAAACGGTTCACTTGCGCAAATGATGATAAACTAAATCCTGAACAGCCTAAACGCCTTCGCTAACAAAAAATGATAAATTATCGATCCCTACAGGCATGATGACAGACTGAAACCCTGTGCAGTGTTCATTCCTTCAAGTACACAGGATGATATACCCTGATAAGCCCTTTCCTGTCCACACAATAATGATGATACAGCCATTAACGTCTGGTTGTGAACAGTTGAGAGGAAATGTAACTGCAGCAATGTCAGACGGGAGTGGAGCAGTGTCTGACGCTGATGTGGTCATGTCGTTAGGGTCATGTGTGATAACCCGAGTCAAAAATGTGTCCATATCCGAGTGTTAGTTCAGTGACATGCTAAGAAAAAGAACCGACTATGATTTATACCATTCTCTGAATAAGTCATTACACATACAACCACATGCATGCACATATACACACACGCAGATACTCAGATGAGAATGGACAAGAACACACACACACACACACACACACACACACACACACACACACACACGAGAATGGACATGCACGCACACGCACACACACATGAGAATGGACATGCACACACACACACACACACACACACACACACACACACACACACACACACACAAACACACACACCTGTGGCTGCAACGCAAGACAATGCTGGCTAGGTACCATGTCTAACCAGCACGTTGGGATAATGCATAGGTTAGACATCAGCTAATCCTAACCCATATGTATGTACCTCTCTTCAAAGCCTCCCAGTACAGCAATTTTTCTCACTCAGTCATCTAGTCGTAAGCCTTGTACACTGGGGATCTAGGGGCTAAGCAGACAGGGTGTAGCGTATATGGAATAGGCCACATACAGCAACACCTCTTTGATAAAAAAGGGAGTCTGC
This sequence comes from Conus ventricosus, assembly GCA_018398815.1. Taxonomy (NCBI): domain Eukaryota; kingdom Metazoa; phylum Mollusca; class Gastropoda; order Neogastropoda; family Conidae; genus Conus; species Conus ventricosus. The sequence goes on along the minus strand of CM031618.1, from coordinate 7,643,829 downwards.
TTACCCTGTAGGCCATGACGTCAAGGAAAATGGTCTGGTCCGAGGAGAACAGCGGAGGCACCGAAGATGATGGCTGCAGCGACACCCACACTGTGTTCCCCGCCACCCACTTGTCCGGAGAAAGGCGAAGGACTTCAGGCGTTAACAGCCCTGGGTTCTCTGCATGCAAATGGGGGAACAGGTGGAAAACGTGGTGGCGTGGACCAGGGATTTGTGGTAGATGCTGGTACGACAAATGAATGTGTGCGTGCGTGTGTGTGTGTGTGTGTGTGTGTGTGTGTGTGTGTGTGTGAGTGTGATTGTACATATATGCGTGTGCATGTGTGTGTGTCGTATGAGTAACTGTCCCCATGGAAATCTCATTTACATGTTTACAGATATCAATTCATCATGCAAGCCTCACCGTTTCTATGGAGATCTAACTAACAAGTGCACAGATCTCAATACATGTTGATCGCCTCTTTGTTTTCCATGGCAATCTAGGCATTACTTCACGACAAATTTACAAAAGTGTTCGAAAATCCCCTGTCTGGAATGGTAAAGAAAGTTCAATAAAAAAAAAATTCCAACTTTGCCCTTCAGTCTGAATCTACATCGCAAAGGACAGGGTTCGTCCTTGGGCCTCGGTCAAAGTTTTCACCAAAATTCACCACAACTGAAGGCAAAAACAGAATCACAGGCCATAAATCAAAAAGAACAAGCATGACAAACACAATTCAAAACAATAAAAACGAAGGCTAAACACTCTGCACCCAGAGGGGAAAAACCAAGTGACTGACCCTTCGTCCTCTTGTTTCCATTGTTTGGAAGGTTACTGGTCTTGCCTGGAGACGAACCAACACGTCGACGCGCACTGTGCTTGTTTTGACATTGGTTTTTTCCTTCATTTGGCGGCCCAGTAATTCCTTCATTGCCCTTTGGCGGGCCCCGTAATTCCTTCATTGCCCTTTGGCGGCCCAGTAATTCCTTCATTGCCCTTTGGCGGCCCAGTAATTCCTTCATTGCCCTTTGGCGGCCCAGTAATTCCTTCATTGCCCTTTGGCGGCCCAGTAATTCCTTCATTGCCCTTTGGCGGCCCAGTAATTCCTTCATTGCCCTTTGGCGGCCCAGTAATTCCTTCATTGCCCTTGGTTCAGTTTCTGCCTGCAGTCATCCAGCTTTGAAACCTCTGTCACAATTGGTTGGGTAGTTTCCATGTCATGTTGCCGACAGGCAGACCAACCAATCAACAGAGCTGGTTCACCCTAACTTCCTTAGCACAATTAACCCTCTTGCATATGTATTTTCCAGCCCAATACTGCTCCTAGTATTCAGGGTTGTTTTTTTTTAAAATTTTTAAATAAGCGGAATGAGGTCAGTTCACGACCCTAGTCTTTGTGAATGAATCGTTTCCCACACCCCATACTACTGCTAAGGTTTCTCTGGGATGCCCATTTATTTTGGCCAGCCTTGACTTAAAACAAGGTTGCAGCGTGTGAGGGAAAGTAACGGAGCGCGTGTGGCCGGTTGCGGCCGTAAACGAACACCAGCCAGAGACAAACAGAGTGGCTGGATATGGGTGAAACAAATGCAAGAGGGTTAACCTCTCCCTTCCTCACCCCCCCCCCCCCCCAATCCCCCCCTACCCCCAGACAGTTCGGTCTCCATGACCGTTCAGAGCTCCTGTCTGGCAGTCAGTGGAAGCATGCAAACTCTTGGAACGGGCCCTCGGATGCGGAGAATGCTTCCCTGGGATACGCTTTCCACCACACTCCTTAAACATCTCTACCACTATCAATCATCTGCACCTCTTTGGAAAGCGTGTTTTTATTTGCTTTTGGCTCTGTGAGCCTTGGAAATACACAAATCCCTACGCAGTTTACTGCTCTCCTACTGTCGGCAAACGGCTTACCAAAATAAAGACCTCCGGCAATTCAACTTCTCTTTTACCACCGGTACACAACTTAGCGAAAGAAAAGCTGCCCATGGAGTCTAACGGCAATTCTACTTCTCCTTTACCACTGGTACATAATCTTACCAAAAGAGAAGTCGCCGGTGGAGTCCAACGGCTTCCTGTCCACCAGCAGAGACACGGTCACTTTCCCCACCCCAGTCCACATGGGCATCACGCATCGCAGTGTTGGGAGGAGGTCCGAGCTGGTCTCCCAGGCACAGGAAAGGTCAGGTGGCTGTTGATGACACCTTGCACAGACGGGGGCTGGGCAGAGGAGGAACAGTAGCCGGTGATGTTCACCTCGTAACCCCCCAGCATGCTGCCCGTGCGGGAGTCAGCGCCAGGTAGTTCGAGTCTGCCAGTGGAAGAGGACATTGGGAAAGGGTTAGCGATCAGACCAACGGCTGACAAGGCTGTGTCGTTTAGGGTCAAAGCTTGGTCGTTTGGGTCAATGCTAGATCATTTTTTAGATCAATGTTAGGTCATTTGGGTCAATGCTAGGTCATTTATTGTTTGGGGTCAATGCTAGGTCGTTTGGGTCAGTGCTAGGTCATCTGGGTCAATGCTAGGTCATTTGGGTCAATGCTGGGTCCTTTGTCATTTGGGGTCAATTGCTAGGCCATTTGGGTCAATGCTAGGTCATCTGGGGTCAATGCTAGGTCATTTGGGTCAATGCTAGGTCATTTGGGCCAACGCTAGCTCGTTTGGGTCAATGCTAGGTCATTTGGGTCAATGCTAGGTCGTTTGGGTCGATGCCAGGTCGTTTGGGTCGATCATTCGGTCAGGACACAGTCATGTCACGCACAAACCACCATCCAAAAGACAGAAAGGAAACAGACACAAGAGTCATGATATGAAAAACATCCACCTTCAATAACAGAAACACATGCTATTTACACTCAAACTGAACAGCCATTCACAATACTGGACTTAATACTGGACATAATCTTTTTCTCTCTAAGGGTGCAAAACCTGACTTCTGCTGCTTATCTCTGCCGACATGTGGGCAGTCCACATGACCCATTTCCTAGGCCACAAAAGTTGGTGTTTCTGACCTGCCAATGGACGACCCATTGTTTCTTCTGGCACAGATGTTGCTATTCAAACCACGGTGTGGACACTTCACACAGGGGCCATTTACATGTGGACAGTTGACACCGATGAGGCACCTTCTTTAACACGGAGACATTACTGTTTGTGACCTACGTGTGAACAGACCACACAAACAAGCCATTTGGCTAAACACGAAGACATTGCTATTCTGGCCTACATGTGAACAGATCACACAAACAAGCCATTTTGCTAATCACGAAGACATTGCTATTCTGACCTTCGTGTGAACAGATCACACAAACAAGCCATTTTGCTAAACACAAAGACATTGCTATTCTGACCTTCGTGTGAACAGATCACACAAACAAGCCATTTTGCTAAACACGAAGACATTGCTATTCTGACCTTCGTGTGAACAGATCACACAAACAAGCCATTTTGCTAAACACGAAGACATTGCCATTCTGATCTACGTGTGAACAGATCACACAAACAAGTCATTTTGCTTAACACAGAGACATTGTTATTCTGACCTTCGTGTGAACAGATCACACAAACAAGCCATTTTGCTTAACACAGAGACGTTACTGCTCTGACCTGTAACCGTGGTATCCACCTCGTAAACCCACCATCCGGGTTCACACACGTTGCTGGTGCGGGTCAAGTTGATGACGCTGTCGTTGCCGGCCCCCGGCAGGGTGTAGTAATCCGTCATGTTCCCGGCATTGAAACCCACCTGCAGCCACAGAGAGCGAGTCTTAACCCTTCAGCTTGGTCGGCGCCTTACGTTTGTCTCCCAGAAACAACAACAAAAACTACACGCCTGGCAGTAAGATAAAAGGAAATGCAGTTTGTTGTTATGACCAATAGATAACAATAATGATAATGACAATCATGGACATTCATAGCACTTAATCTATAATGAGGCGTAAGCAAATACCTAGTTCTTCATGCATACATCCCCACATGTGGGCATGCACGCGCATACAAACACACACACACACACACACACACACACACACACACACACACACACACACACATGGATGCATGCAATAAACCCACCCTTTTCAAACAAGAACTGAACGCAATAAAGGCATAAAAGTTAAGTAACTTTACTTACATTAAAAAAAATACAATAGAAACAATCATGAAATTTTAATCTATGGACATATGTATAAATATGGTGTTTCACCTCAGATCTCATACATGCACACAGACAACCCAAAATTCTCTTTTGTCTACTCCATACCTATTTTCCCCTTGAAACCATTTTTTCTTTTTTTCGCATTCAGATCACACACACACACACCCTCCCCCCTCCTCCAAATCATCTATTCCACAACCATTTTCCCTCAATGCGCTTTTCTTTCTCCACTCAGACATCCCCAAAATACCTCCCCCCCCCCCCCCCCCCCCCCCCCCCCCCCCCCCGCTGCTTTTTCTGCATCCAGATAACCCCAAAATGATCTATTCCACACTCATTTTCACCCTCAAAGCCTTTAATCTGCACTCTGACTCCCCCCCCCCCCCCCACCCCCCTCAAAATGATTTATTCCACACCCATTTTCCACTTTCAGCCTTTTTCATACACCCAAACCCCAAAATTGATTATTCCCTTTACATTCTCCACCCCAACAGTCTTCATGCTTGCACTTAGGCACCCCAACGTTGTCTATTCTACATGAACGTTTCACATTCAGATTCTCATAAGCATGCTCAAAAGGCTCCTTTCGCCTTCTTTCTTTAGTGCTGATTAAGTACATGTCTTGTTCCCCAATATCATTTGTACCAATCACAACCGCAGCTGTTCCCAATATTACGTGCCCCAACCGCACTGGCCAACTTATCACACTATCTCTGCACCAGTTTACCA
>CM031618.1:7625559-7628059 GCA_018398815.1 Conus ventricosus | reverse complement strand
CTAAAGAATTTACCTGAAAATCTTGTGGTTTTTCTTCATGCTTTGTTAAGTACTTGCTGGAACAGTAGTGACATGCCCAAAATATGGAAACAGACAATTGTTGTCCCAGTTCATAAACAAGGAAAGTCTTCTAGCGATCCTAAAAAACTACAGACCTATAGCATTAACATCACACGTCTGTAAACTATCAGAAAGAATTGTTCTGAATAGACTAGCACATTACTGTGAAAAAATGACATCATTCCTATTAATCAAGCTGGCTTTCGTAAAGGGAGATCTACTACAGAAATATTAGTGAAATTATCAACAAATATAAAGAAACAATTTGCAAGACGTAAATGTGTCCTGGCTACATTTTTTGACATAAACAAGGCTTACGATCAAGTATGGCATTCACAGCTATTAAACAAACTTAAAAATATTGGACTATCAGGAAATGTATACAATTATGTTAAATGCTTCTCAAAGATAGAGTAATACAAACAAGAGTAGGAAAAACATATTCCACCAGTAGAACTTTGTCGATGGAATCCCTCAAGGGTCAGTGTTAGCTCCGCTTCTTTTCTCATTGCTATTGCATGATTTGCCAAATAAGTTATCTAAAAAGGTAGTCCTCGTTCAATATGCAGACGACATATGCATGTGGATGGAAGTAGCCCTTAAAAAGAAAACTCCACAGCGTGATATAAATTTCATCAAAAAGATCTATCAAGACGAACTAAATAGGATGGCGGAATACATGAAGTTAAATGGATTAAAAATTGTCTATTGAAAAAACAAACATCATTCTTTTCAATAGTGGTAATAATCCAGATAAGCTGCCTGTTTTTACATTGGGCGAAACACCTCTTAAATACGTAACAGAAGTTAAATTCCTAGGAGTCCATTTTACATCTAAACTATCATGGAACACTCATATTGAATACTTAATTTAAAAAAGGCGAGGAAAACATTAAATTTCCTTAAAATTATTTGTAAAGAAAAATGGGGACAGAACTCATCCACATTGATAACTTTATGTAAATCTTTAATGAGGTCGAAAATAACATATGCCCAAGAAGTAATCTTTAGCGCTCCTAAATACCTATTGAAAAAGCTTGAAAGTATTGAATGCAAGGCATTAAAATTAGCACTTGGCCTTCCGGTGCATGCATCATCTTCTCGTACGTATTACGAAGCGCAGATGCTTCCCTTAGATGAATACAGAGAGTTAGCGTGTTGTAAATTTGTTATCAAGAGTACAACTAATAAAACGCACATTAGATCTGAAATAAAAATGAGGTCAGATATTGACTTTCCTAAAAGAGCAAAATCTATAGCTTCTCAAAAAACACTGGCAACTTACACATCAAAAAGTATTACCGATTCTGGTGTTTCAATCGATAACAATGCACTATCCATTAGACCGTTATTTTCTCCTATACCACCATGGAGCTTAATAAGGCATATTTTGATATTGATCATACCAATATTAAAAAAGATGAAAACATATTTGTTAGCAAGCTATATCAAAATGTCATGTTTGAAAAGAACTATTCAAATTATCTGAAAATATACACAGACGGTTCGTGCATTGATAAACAAACAGGTTGTGCATTCTTAATTCCAGACTTAAGAGTAGAGAAATCATTTTATATCGGAATTAACAAATCGATATTTACAGCAGAATTAACAGCGATACTCCTGGCTTTAAATTACCTTTTAAACTTTCCAAGAACAGTATTTCAAATTCTGTTCTGTGTTGATTCTAAAAACAGTTCTTCAGGCATTAAAAGTTTTTTCAATTGCACACAAGACCTGAATGATCATAGAGATAAGTTGCATGATACACATGCTAATTGCAAGAGGAACCCATGTAGCTTTTTGTTGGATTCCTTCACATTGTTCTTTTCATTACAATGAAAAAGTAGACAGGGCAGCTAAACGTGGAGCCAAAAATAGTTTTGATTCAGAATTGTTTGATTTTCCCTTATCAGTACATGAACAGTGTAACTTAGTTAAGTCGCATATCTGGAAAGCTTTCGAATATAGTATGGTAGATCACATCAATAAAGATCAGTTGATATTAAAAGAATCAAAGAGAATTTTAACTTTAATAGAAAATTACTCTCATTAATGTACAGGTGGAAACTTAATGCATTTAAAACAAAATATGTAAAAAGCGTAGTTTGCGTGTGTGGAAACAAAATTACTCCAGTTCATATTGTTTCATGCAGTGATATGAAAAAACCCATTCCAGAATTGAAGCAAAATACTGTGCAGGCTATTTTTTGAGTCACCAGCTTTAACGTATGAATTCTTTGTACACTTAGAACGCACCCCTATTGGAAGATACTTATAACATTTTTATTAACTTTATTTGCGGGGAGGAGAAAGGAGGAGGTTGGAGTGGATAATATAATGTGGGGATGGGGGGGGGGGGGGGGGGGGGGGGGGGGGGGGGGGGGGGGGAGGGGGGGAAGCAAAGGTTTTTTTTAAAAACTACTTTCATGCGTTTTGA
>CM031618.1:7618059-7620559 GCA_018398815.1 Conus ventricosus | reverse complement strand
ATGATCGAAGGCCAGGGATCCTGTGTCTGCAACGATCGAAGGCCAAGGATCCTGTACCTGCTATGATCGAAGGCCAGGGATCCTGCACCTGCTATGATCGAAGGCCAGGGATCCTGCACCTGCTATGATCGAAGGCCAGGGATCCTGCACCTGCTATGATCGAAGGCCAGGGATCCTGTACTTGCTATGACCAAAACCCAGGAATCCTGTACCTGCTATGATCAAAGGCCAGGGATCCTGTATCTGCTGTGACCGAAAACCAGGGATCCTGTACCTGCTATGACCGAAACCCATGGATCCTGTACCTGCTATGATCGAAGGCCAGGGATCCTGTACCTGCTATGACCGAAGGCCAGGGATCCTGTACCTGCTATGATCGAAGGCCAGAGATCCTGTACCTGCTATGGCCGAACGCCAGGGATCCTGTATCCGCTATCACCGAACGCCAAGGATCCTTTTTTTTCCGCTTTAGCCAAACACCAAGGATCCTGTATCCACTATGTAACCAAAAGCCAAGGATCCTGTATCCGCTATGGCCGAACACCAGGGATCCTGTCTCCGCCCTTTAAATGGATCAGCACCACGGATCCTCACCCAAGTGTAACGGAGTCATTCTTGTGTCACACCAAAGATAGTATGGCTAGGTCACACGCCATCTCTCGACCACATTTCTTTCATTAAAACAGTCGGTTTGACAGGTTTGGTTGAAAGCTTGTGGACAGACGGACAAACCTGCAAACGAACGGTTGGTGACAACGTTTAGAACAGCACCTCCCTGGCGGCTGTAAGTAACTATAGCTCAAAATAGGCACTCCCCTACCCAACTTCACAAAGCGGAAGTGACCACGCGAGTTATTCTCTCCCATCTTCGTGTTCGCCGTAGTAAGCTCCTCTTGTTATGACAGATCTATCTAACCAGGGACCGTTTGCTGTACGGTCCCTGATCTAACCAGTCCGGCCGGGAATGAATGCTGACTGTCCACTGTGTATGCCACACCCTGTGTGTGATACAGTGTATATAACACACATGGAAGGAAATCCTGTCCAGCTACGCTGTTTGATGGCTCCATGGCGGAGGACTTTTGACTCTGATCCTGATAGCCTAGGTGGATGCAGAGCCGCAACTGGGTCCCATTGAGATGAACTGGGGATATGGCCGTTCGGGCGTCAGTCTCATTGGTTCAGAATGTTTTTTTTTTTTTTAATGAAATAAACCAAAACTTTAAAATAAGCCTTTATTTACCTGAAGAGGGCTGCTCTCTCTTCTCTCTCTCTCTCTCTCCTCTCTCTCTCTCTCTCTCTCTCTCTCGTCCGTTGCTGTTTATAACCTAGGAAGGTTCTAGCAATGCAGAAGTCCTGATCCTGACCATGGAGAAGAATATGATTGCCTTCCTTCATGTAGACCGATACCTACCGCTCACTATTTGTCCGTATTCACTTTGGCCCGGCCCCCCCCCCCCCCCCCCCCCCCCCGCCTCCCTTGACGTCTCTGACACTAGCAACCTGAGCTCACCGAGAGTGCTGTCAACGGCCTGTGTGAGTTAGTAGTGGTGAGTAGAGGCACTCTGGATTTTGAGTTGACAATCACCCCACCCCACCACATCCCCATTTCCCGTCTCCCCCCCCCCCCCCCCCCTCCTGTGCTCTTCCCTCTGCCCTCTCCTACTGGTCGGTTAAGTTTTCATGTTAAATTTTATCATAAATGAAACCATGACTGATCAATTGATCAATACTTTTATCATTTCGTTCTCTATTACCAACAACAATGAAAACAACGACAAAGACGACGAAAACGATGACGACAACAACTACAACAGCAACGACGACGATAACAACAACAACAACAACAACGACAACGATGACAACAACAACGACAACGACGACGACAACAACAATAACAACAACAACGACGACGACCACGACAACAACAACAGCCATAACAACGACGACGACGACGACGACGACGACGACGACAACAATAACAGCGACAACAACAACACCAAAACCAACAACGACAACAACAACAACGACGACGACGATGACGATGACGAAAACAATAACTGCCTCGAGTGAGACTCGAACAACGAAGCCTGCTTTATCTCGTTTACCAAATTAGGCAAGTGCGTTATCTACATTTCACCTCCTGTTATTATTGCTGTTGTTGCTATCATTATTATTATTATTGTAATTATTATCATTATCATCATCATCATCATCATCATCATCATCATCATCATCATTATTATTATTATCATTATTGCTGTTGTTGTTCTTGTTCTTGTTACTATAATAATGATGATTACTACTACTACTATCACTTCTAGTACCACCACTACCACTACTACTTCTGCTACTACCACAGCTATTGCTGCTACTACTACTATTACTACTACTACTACTACAACTATAGCTGCTTCTACTCCTAGGCTTATTACAATGTCGTTGTTGTTGTTATTGTGAACTGCTCTTCATGCCGCTACTACTACTACTACTAATACTA
>CM031618.1:7598059-7613059 GCA_018398815.1 Conus ventricosus | reverse complement strand
TCCAAGTTACCTCTTCCACTCTGTGAACTGAGTGACAATCACAAGCAGAAGAAAATTTCAACTGAGGAGAGACATGACACCATAACAGGCTATGAGTTTTTGTTAAAAGAAAAGAAAAAAAAAAAAACAAGAAAGAAAGAAAAGAAAAAACAAACAAGAAAGAAAGAAAAAGAAAAGGAAAAACAGACAAAAGAAGAAAAAAAGTACAGAAAGAAAAGATAACTCTAGGAGATATGTAGTGATTTTTTTTTTTTTGACAAGTGAAAGCAGTAGTGAGGAGGACATTTTGTTTGGAAAAAAATGACGATTTTCACGACTGCGAGAGACGGCTCTCACTAATACTACACAGCTTCTGGGTCAGTTCCTCAGTCGACGAGAAAAGGCGGGGAGGGCTCATTATATGCAGCAAGAAGACAGTGATGAGCTCGATTCTGGCCACTGGAGCATACGCTACTGTCAGGCCACGGTGTTTTATTGGCCTCGGGTGCTCACGTGAACCCAGCTTGACACTCACCACACGGGCCTGACTGGAGAGCGAGAGAGAGAGAGAGAGAGAGAGAGAGTCAACCAAACTCTAGGGCTTTTCGTTTGTCTTCAAAGTGTTGTGGCACGATAGCCCTGGCACTTCCTGAACAGGAAGAAATAGAAAGTAAGAGTTACTCCTTGACGACGACCTTGACCGAATAACTCACTTAGTTTTGATTATTCATTCGCCCCGCGCAGGTTGTGTTAATGCTCAGAAATTGGAACACATTGAAGTTTGGCCGTTGTATTCATGTTTAGGAGAAGAGCAATGGATAAACCGAATGAAAATAATAGGTAAATGTCATTTCTGAAGCCGTATGCGAGCATACATTCGACTGTAATTTTAAATGTAAAGAATGGTGCTCACTTTCTACACTTTCTTCGTTTCATTCAAACAAAAATTACACATTATTGAAAGAGGTCCAAATATCTAAAACAAACAAAAAAACTTTGAAACCACTCCAACATTGATTTAGTGCCTAATTCCAGTTAGAGCTAGCTGGGTCAGTTTTGCCTCAATATGCGTGGTCAGCTGTTAGTTTCAGACATCAAAATCCAGTCCAAGACATGTGTATAGATTACATGGAACTGAGGCAGAGATGACAAACAAACACAAAGATCACATAGCGTAGCCTCTGATTCAGCTACTTTCCGTTAGAAAGCCGTCTGTTCTTTTGTACAAAATAGCATATTGATGTTGTTTTTATTTCGCTTCTTTTCGTTTAAAAATCCGTATGTTCTTCAGTACAAACACAATAAAAGTTATTTTTATTTGGATTCTTTCTGTTTAAAATCCGTCTGATCTTCAGTACAAATAGGAAAAATGTTATTTTCATTTCGCTTCTTTTCGTTTAAAATCCGTCTGATCTTCAGTACAAATAGGATAAATATTATTTGTATTTCGCTTCTTTCCGTTTGAAATCCGTCTGTTCTTCAATACAAAATTGGATAAATGTTGCTTTTTTCGCTTCTTTCCGTTTGAAATCCATGCAGCTGCTCTGCAGTAGGCATACAAACAGGATAAATGTTATATTTATCCAGCTTCAGTCTTTCCATTGAAAATCCGTCTGCTCTTCACTGGGTACAAATAGGATACATTTTATAACAATTCAACTTCTGCTCTTCAATACAAACAGGATAGATGTTGGTTTCATTCAAATTCTTTCCATTTAAAAATCCGTCCGCTCACCCATCTGTTCTTCAGTGCAAATAGAATAAATGTTGTCTTTATTCAGCTTCTGCTAATCCACACAAATCGGATACACGCTGTCTTAAAGCGGAATTGGATATCACGGGGAAGATTTTTTAAAATTCTGTACAGCTATTATTTCCGCTTTTCCAGGCGCCATAAACAATCACGTCCTCTCATAGGTAGACTGGTATTCTCATTCTCCAGGAAAGGCTCAGGAATGTGAAACCCATGTAACATAATCTTTTAATCTTCATTGGGACCCGAGCACCGTCACGGTGTTTCGCCCTAGCCATGACTGTCTCAGTGTCGCCAGCTTGCCGGCATTTGATTGATTGATATTTGTCGCGGTACTGACCTAGTGGGGAAAGCGGGAACTAGAGCTGCTCCAGTTTAGCAGGTTACAAGCCTTAATCTTTGAATTTGGAAATAAATGTATAATGCGTTAGATGTCAAGAACGCCGCTCACACATAGCAGCCGGAATAGCTCAGTTGGTAGAGCGCCGGACTCGTAATCTTGGTGATCCTGGGGTTGCGGGTTCGAACCTCCGACGGGGCGTTTCGGTACAGGGGGGAGTTAACATTGGTTCTGACTCCATTTTCCATACAGTCCTTCGAATGAGACTATAAACCGAGGTTCCGTGTGTGAACGCACGCATAACATCTTGCACACACGTAAAATCCCATCACCAACTTTCGGAAGAGTAGGCCAGTTTGGCCGTTGGTATGGATGACACGTTACACATAGCATGCACCCGGCGTGAGAAATGGAAAGAATGAAGGAAGTAAGGAAAATGAGTGATCGATATTGAACGATACTGACTGGATGACACGGGAAACGACTGAATGAAGCGCCAGCTGGCAGCTCTTCAGTCGGCACTACCCTGCTAGGCAGCCCGTTGTGTAAACAAGTGTTGATTGTAAAGCGCTTAGAGCTTGGTCTCTAGCCGAGAATAGCCGCTATATAAGCATTCATTATTATTATTATAGCATGCACACAATTATACACACGCATACATGCACGTACGAACGTAGAGAGAGAGGCGCGTGCGTGCATGCGTGCACACACGCACGCACGCGCGCGCGCGCGCACACACACACACACACACAGAGGCAGGTAGGCAGTCACGCACACACACACACACACACACACACACACACACACATGCGTGCGCGCAGGCATGTATGCATGCACACACACACACACACACACACACACACACACTTTGACCACCTTCTTCAATTACTGTTATTATTACTACTACAATAAATGATTACTATTACATCATTGCTAATACTATCATTATATCTTCTTCTTCTTCTTCTTCTAACCTGTATATTCTCCAGTTCAATCATCCTGTAGTTACTCACTCAAGACCAAATTTTGCACCCAGATCGAAGAACCAGGTGATATCTTATAGTCCTTTGTTTTCATTACTTTTTGTTGTATTTCTCCTGCCTGAAGAATAGAAGACCCAATAGGTCGAAACGCGTTGTGTGTATTTTGGAACTTGTTTGTTCCTTCGTTGCTTGGTGTGGCTGATAAAAATACTCATTTAATTAATGATGAACATGTCAATAGCATTCCTCATTTACAACTGAAAAATATGTACCAATACAGAAATTTCATTTCAGTATTTTATAAATCAAAACGTGATGCCTTAAAAAATAAACACATAAACGAAGCAAAATGTATTTGCGGAGAACGAAGGATAATCAGCAAGCATCTGCTGTTTGACTGTTTACCTCTTCAAGCTCATTCACCACCATTATCAAGCATGTCTTTGTGTGATGTCTTTTCAGATTCAAAGTTTGCCTTCAGTGTTATTTTTTCTTCTTCTTTAATTTAGCATTTACTGTAAGATCATTTGCAGGTATGTTGTAGGGATGTAAAGAGGGACATTTATATACACTTAATTAACCACATTATGCATACACTTGCATAGTCACAGACATCTCTCTCTCTCTCTCTCTCTCTCTCTCTCTCTCTAGTATCACAGATGTGAACAGACGTAAAACTGAAGTACTACTACTACTACACACACCCCTCCAACAGGGAAAACACACCCAGTTCTTAGCACATCAGGTAGACGGAGGGGACCTGGTAAACTGTTCCTCATTGTGGTGCCCTAGTAACTCCCTTCGGAGTTACAAAAAGGAGAGAAGAAATTCAATGCGGAAATATATATACACAACACAAAACTTCTGTAAACACACAACTTCCGTAAATGACTACGCCTACTAACATGAGTCGCTCAGAATAGTCAGCTAAAGATGCAGATCCGTAAAAGCTGGACCGTGCGAAAGTTATTCAAGTGACTACAGTCATTTCTTTTCTTTTTTTTTTTTTTTTTTAACAGGACTTTGACGACTGGTGTGAAATACGGAACTGAATGACTGTTGAACAGATATCAGTTGTTGTCATAATTATATAGTTATGCTTGGTTATTCTGGGAGGGAAAAAAAACCGTCGGTACAGTTCGAAAGAAAAAGGAAGGAAAACACACACACACACACACACACACACACACAGAGCACATATCCAATGAGTAGTCTCCCTTATTCCGCGAACCCGAAAGTGGGAAGCTCGTGACGTCATCGTCGGAACGAACCTCTCACAAGCCTGCACTGTGTGTGTGAGTGTGTGCGTGCGTGTGTATGTGTCACACAGTGTGAAGCGTTTTTCTCCAGCCGGCAGTGTTTGGAGTGGGGGGCCTCCATCACCTATTTCAGCCTACCTCCCATGCCAGAGCGAGTAGAAAAGTTCTGTTTTTATCCAAAGGGGCAGGAATGAACGCAGAAGACTTCTGGCAAGCCAAGTGTGTTGGACCAAACTCCGGGCGCTCAGGATTTTGACCACACCCACGTTCTCGCCGCTGGTTTATCAGGTTTGGGAATACACCGTCGGGGCTCCCACACAAGGCCCCACTTACTTAGGATCGTGTTCCACTTTTACTCCAAGCGAGATCCGGACCGGAGGTGCCAAAGACAGGATGAAAGGCAGTGTTCGAACTTTCTCTTCGAGGGAGAGGATAGCGTTTTCTTGTGGCATAAGGTTGGTCCCGCTGACTGGATTGTGCTGCTTATGATGCGAAGTGTTGTTTGAAAAGTTTGGGGTCGATTGAAAGGAATTGTGGTTGTGAACTATTTGAGTGTTCATCAATTAGGCTATAAAGATTTTCAAGTTACGAAACTTTCTAGTGCTAGCTAAGAAGCCAGTTCGTTGAAATGTAATTTGAAAAAAAAAAGTGATAGGCGCTAAGAAAAAAGAAAAGTGTTCTGAACGTTTGGTTAATGTTTAAGATAGGCCTAAGATCGCGTGTAGCTGTCGTCTGCTTAGAAGCGGCGCAGAAAAGGGTGTGAAAAAGTGCGAGAGGATGAAACGGTGAACACGCGTGTAATAGAGGTGTGGCGCGGGTGTTGAGATTCTTCTTGGTTGCTTGCGTGTAATGATTGTAGCAGACACATTTTGAATTTTTTATTCCATCAACTGTAATGTTGAGTATTTGGTACTGTCACTAGGTAAATGTGGTGTGTGTGTGTGTGTGTTTTGTGTGTGTGTGTGTGTTGCAGGCTTGATGGTTAGCAGACGGACCAACAATAGCAGTGTAGATACACACCATTCCATATCAAGGTCATGCTACTGAAGGAGGGAGGAAGACTGGTATCACAGACCAACACAGACTTAAAAGTCACTGAGGAGGTCCCAGAGTACTATATTCAAACACTTGGTCAGCGGCCCTTCATCATCATGTGAGGCACATCCCGTCCCCACAGAGTTGTGCTGGGGGAATGCTGAGACAGAAGTTCTTGGCGGTGACTTGGGTGAAGAAGACCCCCCTCTATAGTCATCATCACTGTTACTTCTCTCCAAACAACCCGATAAGCAGCGGTCATGGTGGGGCGTTTGATATTGTTGACTTAAAATGTGTGAAGTTTGAGTCTGTTGGGACACCAGCAGAGGTCAGCAAGGGAGGACACTGGGTATCCAGCTTCAGCTGCCGTCATGAGTTCACCTGACTCCGCCTGTGACCCTCCGCTCCTACTCCACCTCAGCTACGGCCCTCACAACGACTCCGCACCAACACCATCTACAGCAACCGCATCGCTTTGCTTGGACTATGCTGCCAACACGTCTCACGACACATTCACCACTTTTGGTTCTGCCACTGTTCTCCTCTTTGCTGAAGAATCAGAAACGACGAAGACGACAGTTGCATCTTCGTCTGCGGCGCAGACCACCTCTTTCACCTTGACGGCGCAGCCGTTTCTGAAGGTGCAACCTTATGATGTATGTGGATGCTCAGTGACGTCGTTTTGCCGAGTGCTTTCTGCGACCCCACAGCCCTTCCCAAGGCAGAGACCCTTCGTTCTCTCAGTCCCACAACGACAACGCTGTGCCAGAATCCACCTCAGCCTCCTCTTCATTCTGTTGCTGTTTAGTACACTACTGTCACCCGCCATGTCGCTGTATTCGTTTGGAAGGGAACATGGGGATAGCGAGACCAAGAAATTAGATGACGGGGGTTCAGGGAGGATTGAGCTGAAGTGGACCTTTACCTTCTATGGCACAGGGCACTCCAAGCTGTTTGTGAGTATTACTGTGTGATGCATGCTTTTGTGTGTGTTTGTTTTATGTATGAAGTTTTTTTTCTTTTTCTTTCTGCGTACGCAGGCTGATACTCCTGCGGACACTCCCTGTATAGCCAGGCAGTGGAGTTTTGTGTGTATGACCCTTTTTATCCCGCCATTAAGGCAGCCATACTCCATCTTCGGGGAAGGTGCATGCTATGTGTCACGTGTCATCCATACCAACGGCCAAACTGGCCTTCTCTTCCGAAAGTTGGTGATGGGATTTTACGTGTGTGCAAGATGTTATGCGTGCGTTCACACACGGAACCTCGGTTTATAGTCTGATTCGAAGGACTAATGTATGAAGTGTGTCAGTGATATTAATGTGGAGAGAGAGAGACAGACAGACAGAGAGAGTATACATGTGCGTGTCAGTGCATAGATCTGTGTGTGTGTGTGTGTGTGTGTGTGTGGTGTGTGTGTGTGTGTGTGTTTTGAATTGTGTTTACTGAAATTGGATGTTTTCTTTTAATCAACTGTCTTTTGAGTATTCTTTTAATTAAACCAGATCTGGATGTGTTTTTTAGTTGCTGCTAGAAGTAAGCCTAATGTTTTTTCAGTTATTTCTTCAGAAAGTGTCAGATGCTTGACTGCTAACCTTCTCCCTACACACCGCCCAGGTATGAGTGCCAGCATTATGCTCCATACCCAGCTCTGGGCACTACTGTCTCATTCCCTGCTACACATTCTCTCTCTCTCTCTCTGTATTTTTTTTTCTTAGTATCCAAAACTGATTTTAGGTATTATTATGAGAATTGAATATATCTATTGAAAAGGGCGTATAATCAAAGGATATCACAAGTCTGATATAGAAATAAAAATTAAAAAAATCACCAAATTGCTGAACATGTCACAATGACATCGGTTTTGCAACCAGTGAAGTGGAAACGTGCAACTATGAACAGTGCACATGTACTGGGAAAGACTTGCTCCACAGGTACTGCAGGTAGGGGAAGGGTCAAAGAGGGAAGGAAGGAAGGCAGGTCAAACAGAATTAACAGTAAGGAAAACTTGTACTGACTGAGCTATATGGACAGGTCTAGATGCATGATCATGATGATGGTGCTTGGTAACGCATCTCTTTGAGGTAACGGTATGCTGAACTTTGAAATAAAGTCGGTCAATAATGAGATGCAAACTTTTCCTGAAGGTGTAGAATAAAGAATTATTTGATTTTTGAAAAAGATATAGAAATGCTTCAAATAGGTTCTGTGATCGCAGTGATCAAGAGTTGAGATGACTTCAGCATGACACAATGCCTACAGGCTAAAGATTTTTTCCCCCTGGTGGATGCTCCTTAACAAATTCACTCCCTTATGGGCGGTGTACATTTGTTGTTGTTGTTGTTGTTGTTGTTGTCGTACCCTGGCTAAAAGACTCCAGGGATCATCCAAACAGCTGAAGTACTTGAACACTATGGTACAAATGCATCAGCTGGGGATGAGAACATTACGTGTGTGACCGTTTTTGATTACCCCCGCCACATGGGCAGCCACACTCCGACTTCAGGGGATTTTAGAGACTGATAATGTTATGCTAGGAGCTTGTCACAACTGAAGACAATCCCTGCATAACTATGCAGAGCATAACAACATTTTGATGTAGCCTTGGTGTTCTAGCCTATGTCAATTAGCCTGACACAGCCTTAAGCCAAGGCAGATTTTTGTTGTTATTTTATGTCTGTTGATACGAACATGATAGTCAATATCTATCTATCTGTCTATCTATGCAATATCTTATATCTATCTATCTGTCTGTTTATCTATCAATCTGTCTATCTATGTACATACATATATAATATTTATTACAAGTACGTAGATTGCGCGGTGGTGACCTACTCGTTTTGAGTGAACCAGTATTTTAGGAAGAAGAAGAAGAGATTAGATAGATATACATAATATATAGATAAGATAAGATAATGTTGCTTATAGCCCAGCCGACCGCAAAGGCCACATCAGGGCTGTTAATATATAGATTGATAGATACTTTACTTAGGCTGGTAAATTTTTTTAACCAAAAAAAGAAACAAAACCCAAATGACAATGATAAGGAATGGAAAAAAAAATCATGTCGTTTAAAATGAAAATTGCATGGAATAAAAGTGTTTGTTCTTAGGAAAATTAGAGGGGTGTTGAGTGAGATGCAGTTAGAGGGGGGCTTTCTGGCGTTGTTTTGGGAAACACTGGGGGAATATATGGGCAAGGGGAGAAGGAGGGCGCAAGTGCATGGGGCAATGTACTATAAAAAAGGGTTTCCCTAGTGGACACAAAAATACCCAAATTTCAGCATGCCCCGGTCCAAAATCCCAAGGGCCCCCCCAACCCCCCCAACCCCCCTTTTCCCTTTACAACCTGCCCCCCCCCACCCCCCCCCCCCCCCCCCCCCAAGGGGATCTAAATTTACTAGTGTCTTGGATTAGCTAATAAAACCGAAGGCCCCCATGCCCCGTATCACACGTAAAAAGACCCCCCCCTCGCCCCCCCCCCCCCCACCACAAAAAAAACACGGGGGGGGGGGGGGGATACTTGGGGGGGGGGTTTTCCTTTTCCCTTTTCCCAAAGGGAAAGGGAAACCTCCTCTGCAACAGATGAAAAAATTAGTATGTCGCTGTGCGGGAACACTGACCTGTCCGTCTTACGGCTCCGATATGCCCCTTGGGGGGGGGGGGGGGGGGGGGGGGGGGGGGGGGGGGGGGGGGGGGGGGGGGGGGGGGGGAAAATGGGAAATTTTAAACCTTTGAAAAATGTGAAATTTTCAATAATACAAAAGCTTTTTTTAAAGGGGGCAAATGATTCAAGTGACGCAAAACTCCAAAAAAAAAAAAAAAAAAAGAAATCCCTGCTGCGTGAACATGACCTCTTTAGCAAATTTAACTGCCCCTTTGACCCCCCCCCCCCCGCCCCCCCCCCCACCCCCCCCCCCCACCGACAAAACGACCCCGCCAAAGGGGTATGGGACTGTACTAAAAACCGTTTAACAACAAAAACCCGGGGCTTCCCAGGAAAGTACAGGCGGGCAGAAAATTGACAGACGGGGCAGACAAAAACAGACAGGCAGGCAACAGGCACCCCCGGGCCCGACAGGTCTACTTGCTTGATCTCCCCGCCTCTAGGCCACAGTCCGTATGCCTTTAGGGGAAAAGGGGGGAGGGGGAGGAGGAGGAAATTTTGAGGGAAGAAAGGGGAAACGGGGGGGGGAGGGGGGGGGAAAGCGGGGGGGGTAGGTGGCGAGGGCCACACCCATGAAAAAACAAAACACTTTTTTTGTGTGTGTGTGGGGGGGGGGGGGGGGGGGGGGGGGGGGGGGGGGGGGGGGGGGGGGGGGGGGGGGACCCCACAAAAATTTTAAAAAAAAAAAAAACACGCACAATAACCAAACACGGGCCAACTTTGTTTGCTGTCCTCGTTTGGTTTCTTCGTCGTGGAATGTCATCCGTCTTCCAACTTTAGAATTGATTGATTGGTTTTATTGTTGTTGTTGTTGTTGTTTTTCTTCTTCAACTATAGAATTGATTGATTGATTGTTGTTGTTGTTTTCTCATCTTCTTCTTCTTCTTCCTCTTTTTCTTCTTTTTTTCTTCGTCGTCGTCGTCTTGCCCTTTTTTCTTTTTTCTTTCTTCTTCTTCTTCTTCTTTCTTCTTCTTTCTTCTTCTTCTCTTCATTCTTTTCTCTCATTCTTCTCGTGTTCGAATTTTCTTGTTTGGTTATTATTGCTGCAGTTTTTGTTATTCTACTCTCCCCCTCTCCCTTTTTTCTCTACGTCTTGTAGGCACAGAGAGAAGAGAGAGAGAGAAGAGAGGGGGAGAGAGAGAGAGAGAGAGAGAGAGAGAGAGAGAGGCGAAAGGGTTTCAGAACTCTTGTAAGCAACCACCGTAATTATAAACGAAACCTTGGTTTTAGGCAGATTTAAAAAAGTCTAACAATACTCTCACCCCACCACACCCCACACACACACACACACACACACACACACACACACACACACACACACACATACACACACACACACACACACACACACACTTTCAAACACGCACATGCGCACGCACACGCACAGACGCGGGCACGCCTGCGCGCGCGTGCGCGCACACACTCAAACACACACACGAAATGCACGCACGCATGCACGCACGAAACGCAACGCACGCACGCACGCACGCACGCACGCACGCACGCCCCGCACGCACACACACACACACACACACAACACACCCCCCCACACTCTTTCTCTCTCTCCTCTCTCTCTCTCTCCCCTTCTCTCACACACACAACACACACACACACACACACACACACACACAACACACAAAACACAGTGTGTGTTCTTGTGCGTCATGTGCACACACGACCCCAGTGTATGTATGTTGGGGCCACGTGCGTTTGCGAGTGTGTTTTGTGTGTGTGTGTGTGTGTGTGTGTTGTGTGTGTGTGTGTTGTGTGTAGGGCGTGGCGCGCGTGCGCGTGAGTATATATGTTTATATGGTCTCATGTATGTGTGTATGCGTGTTGTGTTGCGCATGTGTGAGCGTTTTGTGTGTGTGGGGGGGGGGGGGGGGGGGGGGGGGGGGGGGGGGGGGGGGACGCTGTGTGGGGTGCGCGCTGTGTGTGTGTGGGTGGGTGTGATTGGGGGAAATACACAAAAACATAACTGCACGGGTAGCTCTCGTCATGTTTCCGTTGTCCTGATTTCTGGACTTGCCTATTTTGCTCCCCAGCCTCCATAATATATATATATTCCCCTCTCCCTTCCCTTTTCCCGCTTCACTTTCCCCCCTCCTCTTCTCACCCCCTACCCCCCCCCCCCCTCCCCCCCCCCTACTCCCGCACCCTCCATGCCTACATTCCGCCCCCTCTCTTCTTATCTCCGCCCTCTCTCCCTGGGCCAACCGCAATCCGTCAGCGTCATCCTGCAATAACAACAACAACAACAACGACCGTAGCTCTAGCACCAACCAGCCTTGGGCCCCGCACTCCCACTGGGACACATATAACGTACACTGGTTCACGTTCACCTATGCGCACCTGTACGTCCGTGACGCACGCGCACGCGCGCTCCTCCACGCCCCTCTACCCCCCCCCCCCCCCGCCCCCCATCCCATACCTTCACGCCTTTCTTACCTTACCCCCCTCCCCCCCCCCCCCCCCCCCCCCCCCTTTCACTCTCCACTTCTCCCAAACCACACGCGCACGCAACATACACGCTGACCGATTCAGTGATTGTGCTGGTGATCATTCAAAGGTCATTCTATCTATCTCTAACTGGTTTTAGTTGTCAAGGAAAACCCACATAATTCCAAATATGGTTGAAAAGGAATAACTAGGAAAGAAACCATTACTAAAGTCCCCAAATACAAAGCTAGCTCTCTCTCTCTCTCTCCTCTCTCTTCTCTCCTCTCTCTCTCTCTCTCTCTTTCGCTCATGCTCTCTCTCTCTCTCTCTCTCCTCTCTCTCTTCTCTCCCCTCTCTCTCTCTCTGTCGCTCGCACATGCTCTCTCTCTCTCTTTTCTCTCTCTCTCTCTCTCTCTCTCTCTCTCTCTCTGTGTCTCTGTCTGTCTGTCTGTCTGTCTCTATTCTCTCTCTGTCTCTATCTCAGTCCGTCTCATTTCCCAGGGTATTCAACTGAGAAGATACAATAACAGCTTCTTCAATATGTGTAAGTCGCATTTTTTTTCCCCAGTCTCATCTTCTTTGCTTCCCTTTGGCATTGTGCGTGCGCCCACGCCGTTCATTCCGGCTTCCGGTCCCTAGCCACAGCCTAGCACCCTCACTCACTGGGAGCAGCCCAGGTCAAGTCGTCGCCATGAGACAACCCACCAGAGGAGACACTGCGCTGCTGCTGAGTCGCTTCGGGTTGTGTTCAGTGGTGTCCGCTTCCCCCATGGGGATACCGGGGGGGGGGGGGGGGGGGGGGTCTTTTGTACAGATAGTTCCTCCTCCTTCTGGACATTCTGTGCTAGTAACGTCCCCTTTTCCTTTCGCTCTCAGTAACTCTGTCTCCTTCTTTTGCTGTACTGTCGTCTGCAGTCCTTTCTGGCTACCATATCTTTTATCTATCTTTTTTTTTTCTTCCACAACCTCTTCTCACAAATTTCTGCACTCACGAAGTAACTCTGTCTCCTCCTTTTGCTGTACTGTCGTCTGCTGTCCTTTCTGTCTACCATATCTTTTATCTATCTTTTTTTTCCCCACAACCTCTTCCCACAAATTTCTGCACTCAACGAAGTCGGGGTGAACTGACTAAACTCTCGAGTATAGTGTGAGTATCCCAACAGGGTAACAAGAGTTCACACGCTACCAGATACTGGAACGCTGAAGAAGAAGAAGTGGTGCCCGTTCTGATCCAGTATACACAGGACACCACTTTCTGAGTCCCCCTACTGACTGCAATAATTGAATAGTCGCGGAGCCAACGTGAGTGAGCTCTTCATCCGTATTGTGCCACCACGTCCGTCCAACGACAGTCCCATGAATGCGCCGATAGAGGGCGACCCACACAGCATCTTTGCCGAGGGCATCATCTAGACGTGGAGAGCGAACTCGAAATCGAGGTCAACATGAGGTGAGGGTACAGAATCTGCCTTTTTTTTTTTTTGATGCTGATCAATGGGGGGCCGGATAGCTCAGTTGGTAGAGCGTCGGACTCGTGATCCTGGGGTTGCGGGTTCGAATTTCGGTATAGGGGGATTTTTCCTCGGAGTTAACATTGGTTCTGACTCCATTCCCCATATAGTCGTTCGGATGGGACTATAAACCGAGGTCTAGTCTGTGTCACATGCACTAAGATCATACACGGACTCTAAAGATCCGATGCTCATGTCCTAAGACGGGTGAGTACGGCTACACGAAAATACACAATGCATGCAAAACCTGTGTGCCAGAATAGTCTACGTGAAGACTGTGGGCACGGGGCAGGTTAAACATCCCCATCTGGAAGAAGAGAAGAAGAATGAAGACGATGATGATGAAGATGATGCTACGGCTTTCCGTTCTCGTCTGAGACTGCATGACAGGGCTGTGCTGTGTGCGCTTACATTCATATATACTGACTTCCATAAAAAACGCGAAAACAAAACAAGCTGAAGGTTGGGGGTGAATTTTATTGGTCACAATTGTACAGAGTGGAAGCGAGAATTCAACGTGATTTGATTCATTACACCGGTAATGTGTGAAAATGTCATCAGCAATATGTCTTTTGTGTGGAAAAATCCAAGGTCACGTGACAAACCAGCTTGAAGTCCTAATACCGTTTGTGGCCACCATTTGCGTTGACAACTGCTTGACACCTGCGGCTCATTGAGTGGACCAGGTGGTTGATGCGTCCCCTTGGCACACCAGCCCACACATGGACGATGGCCTGGTGAAGTTGAGCCGCTGTTGCTGGTCGTGGACGCAGGAGGTCCAACCGTCTGCCAAGTTCATCCCAAAAATGTTCTATTGGGTTTACATCGGGACTGAGGGCTGGCCAGGGCAGCACATTGACGTTGTTATGCTGAAGAAATTGCTGGGTGGCCCTGGCGGTGTGTGGTCTTGCATTGTCCTGTTAGAATGTCCAGTTTGGGTGTTGCGCAAAAAAAGGATCGACATGGGGTCCTGAGCACCTGGTTGATGTAGCTCTGTGCATTGACACCCTGTCCGCGACCAGGACCAATGTTCTGAAAGATGACTGGTCCTATGGCGTGGTTAATGCCAATTGCACCCCATATCATAACGTTCGGGCCTCCCCAGGGGTTCCGCTCTACCGCACAGGAGTCAGCATAGCGTTCACCAGGTCAAAGCCATATTCTGACACGACCGTCAGCCATGTCAATACAAAAACGGCTCTCATCTAAGAACAGTATGCGTCCCCACTGCTGCCTGCGCCAGTTGATTCGGGCTTGTGCCCACTGCAGCCTGTCCTGCCGGTGTCTTGATGTCAGTACTGGACCTCTGTGAGGACGCCTACATGCCAGCCCATTCTCCTGAAGATGCCGCCGCATAGTGTTGAGGCTGATTCATTGCTGGAGATTCCCAGGCACCTGTTGAGCAGTGTTAGCGGCTGTTTGCCGCCTGTCCCGCAGATGGGTTCGAACAAAATGGCGATCCTCTCTTGGTGTGGTGACCCGAGGACGGCCTGGCCGGGGACGATCATCAGTGGTACCAGTGACTCGCATGCGGTGCTGCAGACGATAGATGGTTGAGATGTGGACGTTAAAGATGTTGGCGACCTGCCTGGCATCCACACCAGCCTCCAGATGGCCTAGGGCACGATTGCGTTCCTCTGCTCGTAGTCTTGGCATCTCTGTAGCGCTCAGACGGCAAGTCGTTACCTGAACCTTGTAGTGCGGCTTTATAAAGGCTGCATGCCTGCGTACTTGTCGCTGGTTAACTTTGCTCTGCATGGTGTGCACGTGCCTCACATGCAGCAACCAGTTTGCCATTTTTGTTGACCCTCCAATGCCGGGAATGATGTGTTGCTCACACAATTTTTTCACTGCACGTGAGTCTTGGACCCAAACAACTTGCCACAATGGTTCAATATTGTATATTCACCCCTTTTCACCCGAAAAATAGCCTTTCAAATTTTCGCGTTTTTTTATGGAAGTCAGTATATATCCCGGCTTGTCAGCCAGGCTGGAGAGATACAGACACCTGCAGTGTTGGTTAGGAAATTGGATC
>CM031618.1:7592477-7597959 GCA_018398815.1 Conus ventricosus | reverse complement strand
AACCTTCTCACAGGCGTAGTATCCCTTAAGACGATGAAATTCGGCGGGAGGGGGGTCCCAGTCTTCCGGGTTGCACCCGTTTCAAACCCAACTCCAGGTAGGAGCCAGTCGGTGCAGAAAACTCCCACAAATGAATGGCTCTGATGGGAATCGAACCCACGATCTCCCAGCCGGTCGTCCGCGACGCTGACCGCTTCGCCAGGGCCGCTGGTATTACTAGTTACAATGTTATGTACACTTTGTAAAACCCATAATTTAAAAATATCTACAGGTTTGATAATTTCACACTCTATACAGTTCGTAAAACCAACAATCAAGATACAAGTTCAGTAATTACAAATTGTTCAGTAATTTCAAACTCTATACAATTTGTGAAACCCATAATCAAGAGTGTTGTCAGCTTGATAATTTCGCACACTTGCACTGGATCAAATATTGCTCTCTGAGTGTTCCAACGTGACGTACGAACCTGAACCCCAGTGTCACTGTCATTCTCTTCTTTTGTTAAGTTCCGTCATGCCCCCCCCCCCCCCCCCCCCCACCACCTCCCCCTCCCTCCCCTCCCCACCCCCCAACCTCAGCCTCCCACCAGCCGCCAACCTTCCCACTCCTCCCTCCTGTGAGCCTCAACACTCCCTCTCCTTCCCTCCCCCTCCCACACACACATTTTGTTTGTTTGTTTTTGTTTTCATCGCTCATCACTGCTAGAGCTAACTGGTAAGCACGATCTGCAAGCTCCATATGTTGACCAGAACACAAGCTGCAAGTTATCCACTAGTACGCAGGTTATCGTGTGCGGCGGCAGAATCACATGACAGCAAGACCCAAGACCTCAGGTAAGGGCTAATCAAATTCCCATTCTGGATCCTTTCTCACCCCCCCCCCCTCCCCCCAGTCTCCCTCCCGCCTCATCGCCATGTCCGTCACTCACGTACTGGCTCATCTTTGGCTCAGTATTGGCGGAACGAGGACTGTTGTGTGTGTAAACTGTTTGTTTGTTTGTTTGGGAAGAAACAACGCCTGCAATGAAAACAAAAGCAAAAACAAATTCATTTGTTTTGCTGTCGCATTTTTTTTTCCTCAAGTACATTCTGCGAATGGTATGAGATCTGAGATCCCAGATTGATTTGAGGGGCTCCCGTTCGGTTTTTTGTTAGTTCATTTATTTATCGTTATGATTATTGATGTACATGTTCTTGTTATGGAGTGGGCTTATTTCTTGAGAGGAGAAGTGTGTGTGTGTGTGTGTGTGTGTGTGTGTGTGTGTGTGTGTGTGTGTGTGGTGTGTGTGCGTGCGTGCGTGCGTGTCACTGTGTGTGTGAGAGGCACACAGAGAGAGAGAGAGAGAGAGAGAGAGAGAGAGAGAGAGAGAGATGCGGTCAACGACAACAGCTAAACGGATTCATTACATTTTATCATTGCCGTTATCGTCAGAGCGAATACAAAAGGAGAGACAGAGCACATTAATTGTGACTTAATGAACTGTTAAGTAACATTTGGTGTACACATTTTTACGTCGAACAGACTCTAAGCTATAGTCACGTAATACGGAACAATCCTCTCTCTCTCTCTCCTCTCTCTCTCTCTCTCTCTCTCTCTCTCTCTCTCTCTCTCTTGTCTTGTATTATCTGTCTGTCTCTCTCTCTGTCTGTCTGTCTCTGTCTCTCTCTCTCTATGTGTGTGAATGACTGTGTGTGTGTGTGTGAGAGAGAGAGAGAGAGAAGAGAGAGAGAGAGAGGGGAGAGAGAGAAGAGGGAGGGAGAGACAGACAGAGAAGGATAGAGTCTATTTCTGCCTCTATTTTTTGTATACATTTCTGTCTCTCTGTCTCTTCCTCCCTCTGTTTCTCTCTCTCTCTCTCTCTCTCTCTCTCTCTCTGTGTGTGTGTGTGTGTGTGGTGTGTGTGTGTGTGTGTGTGTGTGTGTGTGTGTGTGTGCGTGCTTCTACACACACACAATTCATTGTAATAATACTTTCAATAGAAAATTAACGAAGCGAATTCCGAAAAGGCATGGAGGAGACAACGAAGCAGAGACTGCACATATTATGATGTCCACCAACCCCTCTCTCTCTCTCTCTCCTCCTCTCTCTCTCTCTTCTCTCCTCTCTCTCTCTCTCTCTCTCTCTCTGGTGTGTGTGTGTGTGTGTGTGTGTGTGTGTGTGTGTGTGTGTGTGTGTGTGTGTCACACACACACACGCACACGCACACAAACACAAACACATCAAGGGTTTCACACAGACAGAGACAGACACACACACACGCACTCACGCACGCACGCACGCACGCCCACCCGCATATCGAGAGACAGACGGTGGAAGGAGCAAAGAGGGTTCTGCTAAATCATTTGAACAGACAATCGCTTTGGGTTTGCTGTTCTAACAAACATTACAAAACATACAGCAAAACCCTCCTGGAAGGGATTTTACAATGTGTTGTTGTTGTTGTTGTCATTGTCGTGTGTGTTGTTTGTGTGTTTGTATGTTTAAAAAAAAAAGTATTTCATCATCTGACATCTATCTTCATCCTTTCAGAGGCATTTCTTCCAAACCGCTCATTCCAGTTCCCCAGGACACATTTAAAGGTGTTCATGGAACTCGCTTCTTGTGTGTGTGTGTGTGTGTGTGTGTGTGTGTGTGTGTGTGTGTGTGTGTGGTAGGATCCAGCTGAGGGTTGGGCAGTTGTTAAAAGAATGTAGTTCAAAGAAAGTAGAAGCGCCAAAAGAATATTCATAAAATTGGAGACCTACATCGGCACCAAATATTTCATAGAACAAAACAGGATTGGTCCATCGTTCCTAAGTTCATTAATGAAGATCAGACAGGCTTTATGTGTGGACTGTACGAGGGAGACAGTTTGAAAATATTGTATGATCTGTGCATTATTTATTAAGAAACACAACAACAGCAACCACGAAAAACTGAGACCAGCAATGGAATCATTTGTAATTGATTTTGAGAAAGCAATCGTTTCATGAAACTGGACAAAAATTAATGTACTGAATATGTTAAATTTCGTTGAAAATATTATGGATAATCACATTGTGTAAAAGCAATTAATTTTGCATTGCGTTTGCAGTGAATGGGAAAAATACCTGGTAGCTTTGAATCACATAGATGATTTCGCCAGGGAAACCCTTGTTCACCCTCTCTGTTTTTCTTGTCCTCAGAAGTCTTTTGTTAACAAATGAAAAGAAGCATATATGAAAGGCATTGGTGTTTTTACCGACTCGGGGCTAAAATGATCACAGTCGATGAAGCAATTTTTTTTTCATAATTGTTTTCAAAAGCCTCAACCTTTTTTTTGTTGTTGTTGTTGTTGTTGTTCATTTTCCTTTCATTTTATAACAGGAACAACACTGCCTCTTATCACACCCCACCCCACACTTTCCCACCCAATCCTTTTCTTCCCACTGAAACTGTTGGAACACAAGATGACCGTTTTATTTGTTCAACTCCACTCCCCCTTTCCTCCCGCATTGTCCCCGATCCCATTCCGCCCTCTTAAAAGCCCATCACAGGGGTATGTAAATTCAAATATAATGCATTATTTATCCCATTGTGTACCTGTGCGTTTCGGTTTGTGAATTGATCTGGTTTTCACTGTATTTGTTTAGGCTGCTACAACACTTTCTTTTTCTTAGCATGTGACAATTGCGACGGAATTTTCCTTACTTTTCATTGACGACTAGATGTGAGAGGAAAACAACTGCCTTTGTGATTATTCTTTTTTCCTCTTAGGGTGAACAAGGATTCCAGTATTTGTTCGTTTTTTCCTTTCTTTTTTTTTAACCACTCTCTCTCTCTGTCTCTCTCTCTCTCTCTCTCTCTCTCTCTCTCTCTCTCTCTCACACACACACACACACACACACACACACACACACACACACACACACACACACAATTGCTCTCTCTCTCTCTCTTTGTCTCTCTCTGTCTCCTTTTGCGTGTGTGTTCTCTCTCTCCAACATTCACCCCCCCCCCCCCCCCACACACACCATCTTCTTTTCCTCCCCTCCTCCCCTTCCGCCTCCAGCCTGCTCCCCTCCCTGTGAGGGGCGGTCGTTGTGCATGTGGGGGGCGATCAATCATCGGAGGGCGGGGAGGACCGGCGGTATCACCTTTGATCCCAGGCCAGCAGCCGGGCCTGGCCACGGGTTGACTGTATGTCATGTGTACACTGTCGGCCGCTTATCTGCCGAACGTGCTCCTGGTGGTGACTTACGTAGTGTACATACATATGTTGTATACAGGTACCATGCAATGCATGAGCCTCGGTCAACTCTCGCCACAGAAAGTGTATGGAGGGTGGGGGCGTTATCGGCTTGGAAAAAAAAAGGCCATACTGGTGAAGCCGGTAAATTTAATGGGAAAAAGAGTAATTATCATTGTAAGAATGCCATATTGTGACGTGAAGATGATTTTCAAGTGTAGATCTTGATTTGTTTTCGGTGGTTTTGACAAAATGGTGAACCGATGATTACAAGTGTGAAAGAACGAAGAGAGAGAGAGAGAGAGAGAGAGAGAGAGAGAGAGAGAGAGAGAGAGAGGGGGGGGAGGGGGGGGGGGGGGGGGGGGGGGGGGGAGGAGGGGGGGGGGGGGGGGGGGGGGGGGAATAGAGAGAGGGGGGGGATAGAGACAGACAGACAGACAGACAGACACAGAGAGAGACAGACGACACAGAGAGAGAGGAAGAAGACGTCTCTGATTTCGTTGCCTCGTAATCACGACTCGCGCCATCCCTCACCCCCAACCCCTAACCCCCCCCCCCCCCCCCCCCCCCCCCCCCCCCCCCCCCCCCCTCCCCATCCCATCCTATCCCACCCCACCCGACCTCCACCTTCCTACCTCCAGAGTTTCGGCCAGAAATTATAGCGTGTCCAGCCTTACGGCAATGGAAAACGAAAATCATGGACTCTGAGGACCTACAACGTCTCGACACGCGAGAAGAGGCGGTCGTGACGATGTGCACGGCTCGGGGAGGCCGGCAGCACAGACTGCACAGACCACTGACAGGGAAACGGAATCCTGGAAGACAGTGTCATGTTCCGTAATCACTCCAACGCCCCCCCGAAAGATGGCCCAACCTCGCCACCCCCATCGCCACCCCCACCCCACCCAAGGAGTAGTAAATCCAGACCGATTCCCCCCACCCCCACCCAACCCCACCCTACCCTACCCCCTCCCGCCACCCCCATCGTCCCCAAATTACTTCCCCTTGTATAAAATTCTCAGTCTCCCAAATGACAATATATATATATATAATATATATATATATATATATATATATTATATATATATATATATATATATATAATGTGGCACCTTGGTTGGTTTTTGAAAACTCAACAAACATACTACGGTATTGCACACCAGCCTTTTTCTGGATAGCATTCTTCTTAAAACCGAAAAGGCACAGGAGTCAAATTACCACTTTCCGCGGTCACTGAGGAGAAACAATCAGGTTTTCGAAATATCGGTATCT
>CM031618.1:7572477-7584977 GCA_018398815.1 Conus ventricosus | reverse complement strand
CCCCCCCACCCGCCCCCCCCTTTTTTTTTTTAAAAAACACCCACAGAAGCAGTGGCCCCCTTTGGGTTTTTTTTGGGGTTGTTGTTGTTTTTGTAGGCGGGGAAAGTTTTGTGAGCGGTGGGGGGGGCCCCAAGAGGAACGGAAAACATTTCAGCAAAGCCCTGACTTAAAGGGGGGGTGGGCGTAAATGGGGGATACGGGAAACCAAAACACCTCCCAGGCCCCCAGGGTTTTTGGGGCGGGGTGGGGGGGGGGTGGGGGGCGTTTTTTGGGAAAGGCTTTTTTAAAAGGCACTCTTATCCCCCGGGGGGTAATGGGGAACAAGGGCGGGGAAAAAAAGGGCCCAAATGCGGGGGGGGGGGGGGGGGGGGGAAGAGAGAATCAAGATCAAAAATGTTTTTATCATAAATTGGGCCCATTGCCCCCATGAAGGGGGGCTGGCAAGTAAAAACCCAAAGAAACCCAAAGGGGAAACAACAGCCCTAACCAATAAAAGTACCTAACCTTTTTCTAAGATGTATGGGAAGCCCGCGTTTTAAACGCAAAAAAAGTAAATCGACAAATTTTGACTTTTTGTCAAAAGTAACCCCAAAAAGAAGTGCTGTTCTGAAGTGATTTGGGACTTTTAATATTCAAAGGAAATATGAGTGGAGAGAGAGACACAGAGGGGAGAGAGGAGAGAGAGAGGGGAGGAGGGGGAGAGAGAGAGAGCGAGAGAGAGAGAGAGAGAGAGAAAATAAAGGGAAAACCGAATAAAGGAACGAAGGGGTTTTTTAATGGGGGAAAAGAATAAGCATGAACGGGTTTTTTTTTTTCCCCTTTTTTTTTTCCCTTTTTATTCCTTTTCCCCTTAAAATAAAGAAAAAAAAAAGAAAATGATAAAAAGTGATTTTAAAAAGTAAAATAAAAACTATCCAAAAAATTAAAAAGGGAATACTGAAGGGGGTTGCACGTGAAAACCCCAAACCCCCCCGAAAAAAAAAATGCAAAAGGGTTTAAAAAGGAAAAAGGGGGGTAGTTCCCCCGCTGCAGATCCCCGACACAGCCAAAAGAAAAAAGGGAAAAACCCACAATCTTTTTCGGCCTCATGGGTTTTCTTCAGGCAAAAAACAAACTTTTTGAGTTGAAAGGAGAAGTGATTGGGGTTCATTTTCTTCTTTTTCCAAGTCCAAATTTGTTTTTTGGGGTTTTTCCCTGAAAAAGACCCAAGAGGTCAAATGCACTGTGTTTTCCCTAGTCTTTCTTTTTTGTCTTATCAAATGGCGGAAAACTAACTAACCCCTTTTTTTTCAAAAATTTTGCTTCTTTTCCCCCCTCAGTCACTTCTTTTTTGAAACTTTCACAGGATGTTGTAGAGATTGAACGAAAGGCCGGGGGAGCTGGTCAGTGTTGCCCTTTCGGCGTCTGGGGGTTCCCCCCCTTTGACGCCAATGCGTCACGTGGTCTAGACGCATGGGTGCTTGGGGTCGGAAAAACAAAAAGGGAAAGGGCCCCTTAGTTTTTCCTCGCCCCAAACTACCCCCAAACCCCGGCCCAGCCCCCCCCCCCCCCCCCCCCCCCTTTTTCCCCCAATCTCTCCTAACCCGCACTGGATACCCACCCCAAATGAAACGATTACTTTTTTATAAATTGTTTTTCCCCGGTGGAGAAAATTTTCCCCATGTACCACAGAAAACCCCCTTCTTTTTTTATAAAAAGGGGCTTTTAAAGCGAAAGGAATGTTTGTGTGTGTGTGTGTGTTTTGGTGGGGTGTGTGTGTGTGTGTGTGTTGTGTTGTGTTGGTGGGCGAGGGGGAGAGAGGGAAAGAGGAGAGGAGAGGAAGAGGAGAAAAAAGCGCGCGCATACGTGGGGTGAAAAACCCCGTGTTTTGGTTTTGGGCCCTGGCACTTTCGACCTTGTGTGTGGGGGGTTGGGGGGTGTGTGGGGGTGTGGGGTGTGGGGTGGGGTGTGTGTGTGAAAAAAAAAACGATGGTTTAGGGCACGGTTTTAGTGTTTGGGAAAGGGTTTTCCTTTTTGGCCTGAAAATTACTTTTTAAGATATTTACACAAGGGCGGGCTTTTAGTAGGGCGCGAACTCCCCCCTCTCTCTCCCCTTCACTCTTCTTCTTCTCTCCCCCCCTCTCTCTCTTCTTTTTCTCCCCTGTTTTAAATGAAAGAGGGAAAAGGGCAGGCGCCCGGGGTTTCGGAGGGGGGAAGGGGGGGAAAACTTTGGGGGGGGGGGGGGGGGGGAAACTTTTTCCCTTTTCCTTTTTTGTGGGTTTTTGCTGGGGCTATTCAATGATCACCGAGTGTCAGAGCGTGAAAAGGCAGGGTTTTAAAAAAATTTGGGTTTTGTTATTTTTTTTTTGGTAAAAACCCTTGCAAAAAAAGGGGAAAAGCATCAGCAGTGACTCGACAAGAAACATTGTTGTCACAGCGGGAGGGGGGGAATTTCCTACAACAAACAGGGCAACCTTGTGGTTTTGCCGCTCATTTCGGGACTGAGAATTACTTCACCAATAAAAAGCTGGCCCGAGGCCCTCCCCCCCCGCTATCTTGTCAATGACATTGTCCTGCGTCGCCCGTCGTCGTCGTTCGTAGATAAAGATCATTGTTTTGTTTTGTTGGGTGTGTGGTGTTTTGGGGTTTTTTTGGGGTTTTTAGTGTGTGTGTGTGTGTTGAGTGTGGTGAATTTTGAGAGTTGATTCAATAAGGGTGGTGGGGTTTTGGTTTGGTTTTTGTGTGTGTGTGTGTTTTGGTGTGTGTGTGTGTTGTGTGTGTGTGTGTGTGTGTGAATTTTGAGAGTTGACTTCAGTAATGCGTGGTGTGTGTGTGTGTGTGGTGTGTGTGTGTGTGTGTGTGTGTGTGTGTGATTTTGAGAGTTGACTTCAACAACCACGAGGTGGCAGCCTTGATATGGCTCTTTACGGTCGGCTGGGCTATTTAAGCAACATGAACTTAATTGCATTGAGAGAGAGAGAGGAGAGGAGAGAGAGAGAGAGAGAGAGAGAGAGAGAAGAAAGAGAGAGAGAGAGAGAGAGAGAGAGAGAGAGAGAGAGGAGAGAGTGTGTGTGTGTGTGTGTGTGTGTGTGTGTGTGTGAGAATTTTGAGAGTGGACTTCAATAATGCGTGGCGTGTTTGTGTGTGTTGTGTGTGTGTGTGTGTGTGTGTGTGTGTGTGTGTGTTATGGCTGTCGTGGCTTTGCAGATGTGGTGTAGTGTATTTTGGGGCTAACTAGTCCACACGTGGTGACGCTTACTAGATAACACTGAAACTCTGTGTGTGTGTGTGTGTGTGTGTGTGTGTGTGTGTGTGTGTGTGTGTGTGCCAGATGATTATTTTGTTCTGTCTTTCTTCTTCTTCTTCTTTTTCTTCTTCTTCTTCTTTTAGACCGTTCTTTGTATATTTGATTGTTTCATGTGCGTGCTTGCATGGGTAGGGGGAGGAGGGCTGGGGGGGGGGGGGGCAAAGAATTTAGATACGCTGAAGAGAAAGAGAGAGAGAGAGAGAGAGAGAGAGAGGGAGGCGGAGGGGAGGCGGGTAGGGCTAGGGGGTATGTGTGTGGGAGAAGTGGAAGCGTTATCAGTAGATGCGATCATACCGAACAACAGCTTACACACACCCTCCCCCCCCCCCCCCCCCCCCCCCCCCCCCCCCCCCCCCCGCCCCGTCCTCCCTGCCTCTTCAGCAACATCTACCGACTTTTATCTTTGTAGAGTTCCCCGCCCGTTGTTTTTTTCTGCTGTTGAAGACTTCAGAATGGCGTTCACCTGTGTGAGCCCCCCCCCCCCCCCCCCCCCTTCCCCCCATGCCAGCAGATTGTGTTCACCTGTATGGGAGCTATATCAACACCGTGTGTTCACCTGTGTGGGAGCTTTATCTACACTTTGTGTTCACCTGTGTGTGCGCATATCTGCACCTTGTGTTCACCTGTGTGGGCGCTATATATGCACCTTGCGTTCACCTGTGTGGGCGCTATATATGCACCTTGTGTTCACCTGTGTGGGCGCTATATATGCACCTTGCGTTTACCTGTGTGGGAGCTATATCTGCACATTGTGTTCACCTGTGTGGGCGCCTATATCTGCACATTTTGTTCACCTGTGTGGGAGCTATATTCGCTCATTGTGTTCACCTGTGTGGGCGCTATATCTGCTCCTTGTGTTCACCTGTGTGGGCGCTATATCTGCTCCTTGTGTTCATCTGTGTGGGCGCTATATCTGCACATTGTGTTCACCTGTGTGGGAGCTATATCTGCTCATTGTGTTCACCTGTGTGGGAGCTATATCTGCTCATGTGTTCACCTGTTGTGGGCGCTATATCTGCACATTGTGTTCACCTGTGTGGGAGCTATATCTGCTCCTTGTGTTCACCTGTGTGGGCGCTATATCTGCACATTGTGTTCACCTGTGTGGGCGCTATATCTGCACATTGTGTTCACCTGTGTGGGAGCTATATCTGCTCCTTGTGTTCACCTGTGTGGGCGCCTATATCTGCACATTGTGTTCACCTGTGTGGGAGTTACCTTGCTCCTTGTGTTTCACCTGTGTGGGCGCTATATCTGCACTTGTGTTCACTGTGTGGGGCTATATCTGCCAACATTGTGTTACCTGTGTGGGCGCTATATCTGCTCGTTGTGTTCACTTGTGAGGGCGCCTCATATGTGTCAATTCTGTAGACCATGAATGGGCACATATTTGCACATTCTGTTCACCTTTGTGACGCCATTATATGTAGGTTTTCGTTTCCTGTGTGGACATATATGTAGATTCTGTTCACCTGTGTGGACGCCATATATGTAGATTTGTTCACTGTGGGAGCATAATGTAGATTCTATTCATCTATATGGCACCTTATGTGTGCATTCCGTGCTTCTGGGTAGGCGCCATATTGAAATTTTTTGTCACTGGGTGGGCCATAAAACTGTCTCTGTGTTCACCTGTGCGGAATGCTGTATCTGCACATTGTGTTCATCTGCATGAGTAAGTATCGGCACGCCGGACCTCTGGTGCAAACGCATGTCTGCGCAGTGGACGTTGCAGACGTTTTTGGCTATGGTCATAGCAATGAAGTTCGGAACACGCTCGTTTAAAACAGACATTTTGATGTCAAAAGTTATGGCACAAATTGAATGTATCTCACGGGGTATGAAACAAGGCTTCTTTTGAAACAAGGAGCAGACGGAATTGATTGCATGTAAAACAGATACTTCGGCATGGTCAAATTGAAAGAGAGGACCATGGATTGCTGTGAAGGTGTGAAAAATGTGCACGCTGTGCACGTAGGCATGTGTGTAGCTGTATTTGGTTCAGACAGGTTGGAGTTAGTTATTACTTATAAGGTGTTGACAAGCTTAGGTGTGTGTGTGTGTGTGTGTGTGTGTGTGTGTGTGTGTGTGTGTGTGTGTGTGTGTGTGTGTGTGTGTGTGTGGCGGTGGCGAGTGTCACAGAACTCTAAATCGTTTAATTATTGCTGTGTTTTAGTTGAAATTATAACATGGGAGTTTTAAGTGTCATCAGTTGATTTTAGCTGACACGGTGTTTCCCTATGTGTAATGTTTCGTTATTGCTGTACATGGCCTCTTTTTTTTATTTTTTTTTTTTTTTACAGATCGCTTGTGTGTGTGTGTGTGTGTGTGTGTGTGTGTGTGTGTGTGTGTGTGTTGTGTGTGTGTGTTTTTGTTGTTAACGAGACCATAAACTAGTATCTTATAAGGAGATATTGGTAGGAGGATATCTGAAGACTGGCACTTTCGCAAGTGGTTTTCAAACATTGGATTTATTTCACCAATTGAACATAAAGTTTGTGAAAAGAAGGGGGGAAAAAAAAACGATTTTGCAGGTTAGAATATGCCAGTTTAATGAGAGAAAAGTAATATTAAGAAAAAAGTTTGAATCCATTCGTACTTTTTCAGAAGCAGGCTGGAAGAAACATTCACTACAACTAGTATTTGTCTGATTTCGTAATGGTCTATAACCTCTATTAATGCATCCCTCTCCCTCCTCCTCTCCTCTAACCTCCTTCTCTCTCTCTTCTCTCTCTCTTCTCTTCTTCTCTCTCTCTCTTCTCTCTCTCTCTCTCTTTCTCAATCATCTATCTTTGTTGAAAGATTACTGTGTTTCTAAACATATAGATACAAAAACCTTCGTTTGAATATTTAAGTGTACACGAAAGTGATATAGGGCATATGTGCTTTTAAAACAATCTAACTGCTATGTCTAGAAACATTGTAGTAAAATCTTTGAAATTATCTGGATTGTTATATCTGAGATCTATACATTTACAACCTTGCATCGAAAAGTGTTATACCAAGGCTTATAAGGTAGCCAAAGTACTACCAGTTTATAAATCCGGCGGACCAATACTGATTTTTTTCAAATTATCGACCAATATCAATCTATTACTTTGTCTAAACTCTAGAAAAACATCTTAAACGCAAATTCCAGTTATTTTATTAACAAGATTGATTTCATTCCAAACCAAAGTGTGTTTAGAAAAAACCCATTCATGTCATTCAGCACTTAACCAAGGAGTTGAACAGCAATGGCTTTCAACATTAATTGTAATTATTTACAGGTGTATTTTTTGTTGACTTTGCAAAAGCCGTTGACATTATGGACATAATCTTTTGTAAAAAAACTTCTATTTTACGTATATCCAGAAAATCTCTTGATCTATTATCCTCTTTTTTGACCAACAGGAAAACAGTCAGTTTTTTAAAGCCTCTGTAAAATCATTTCCTACAGTGAAATTATGGTGTCCCAAGGGATTCAATTTTAGTCCAATCCTTTTTTCGTTTATATAAATTGATCTTCCATTAGCTATTTCTCTTCATGTGAACTATTTGCTGAACGACACGACACTCACAGTAAGGTAAATCGTACACTCGGATGCAGTGTCTTCAAAAGATATAATAATCTTACTGAGTGGGTCCAAACTAAATCACATGGCCTCCATCTATGAATCCAAATTTTATGTTGATTACAACTAGGCAAAAAAACGACCTAAAATGAAAACTAGATCACCTCATTGTATCTCTACGATCAGATTAATAGAAGAAATTGATTACATAATGTTACTTGGTCTCACTATCGATAACAATCTATCTGGTCTAATCCGGTTTCTGCTTTATCTCTTGGAAGATTCAAGTAAAGATATTTCAGTTACACTAGATTTAAGCATTCCTTGACCAACATTTCGGATAGTTATTTTTTCATGCATATTATACACTCTGATATTGATTATGCTTCATACTTGTGGGACATGGCCATTCACAATTGCTTTGAAACCACTGGTGCTTTGTATAGACGTTCATAAAAATCGTAATCTTAAATCATTCTTCAAGTGTAGACTATAAAGAACTTGATATTCTCCCTTTTTTTTTTTTTTTTCAAAGTCATTAAATGTCGTTTCAATAAGGGGTGTTCATGTACAACATAATGAAACAACCTCGCACTCTTATCTACGTACCAAATTCCTTGTTAACAACTTTCGTAATTATCATTTGGATATCCATTCCCGGCCAGAATTGATCTAATTCATGTTTCTTAGGTTTTTTCCAGGTGGTAAAACTTTGGAATGCAATTCCTTGTGTCTTAAGAAATAAAAAGGTAGCTTATTACTTTTAAAACACATTATCATATATAATCTATATGCTGAGTTATAGCTACCTTCTGTGGTTAATTTTGGATCCGTACATCTTGTATCCAATTTCCTCAGATTTTTTTTTTTTTTTTTTTTTTTTACTGCAGTGTCTCTATGTTTTATTCTGCTGTCCTTGTATTCTCTGGCTATCTGTTGTTGTCTTGTTTGCTGTGTCTCTCTCTCTCAGGTCTCTCTCTCTCTCTCTCTCTCTTTTCTCTCTCTCCCTCTATCTCTCTTCATCTTTCCTGTCTCTCTCTTCTCTCCAGTCTCTCTCTCTCTCTTCTCTTCTCTCTCTTCTCTCTCTCTCTCTCTCAATTTAAATAATATGTGATGTTGGAAGTTGATCATTTTTAGGCAAATTGCAGTGTTCATTCCTGTGCCATTTTGTGTTGTTTTCCAAAGGTTTTCGTAAGGTGTGTACCTGTCTGTTCATTTGTATTTCTCTTCCTGAATCTTGCCTTTCTTCGCCAGTCGGGTCAGTCGGGACGGTCAGTCGGGTCGGTTTCTCTCCTCCCCCCCCCCTCTCTCTCTCTCTCTCTCTCTCTTTCTTCTCTTTCTCTCGTCTCGCTCTCTCTCTCTCTTCTATCTACTCACTCTTGCCTTGATCATTTTTTCTGTTGTTTTGGGTGTTGTTGTTGGTGGTGGTGTTCACTGGTTTCTTTTTTGCTTTTTTGGTCAATAGGTTCCATGCAAGAATTGTTCATTTTTTCAGGTTTTGGTTTGTTTTGCTTTTGTACCTATATATCGATTTTTTTTTTTTTTTTTTTTTTTTTCTGGCCAGAGGTGATGTAAAAAAGTTTTCAGCTTAATCTACCTCTTAAATAAAATTCGTTCGTCCGTTCGTTCGACGCTCTCTCTCTGTGTCTTGTCTTTCTCTTCTCCATCCCCCCTCTCTGTCTCTTTTGTCTTCTCTGTCTCTCCATCACGCACAGTAGAAGCACTACCAGCGTGTCTATTCTATCAGTCACATATATGTCCTCCCTACCCCCCACCCCCCCACCCCCCCCCCCCACACCACCCCCCCCACCCCCCACCCCCCGTCCAACACTCCCTTCACAACCATCGTCCTATTCTCCCAAATTTCACCTTCATCGCTGTCTGTCTGTTCTGTTGTCTGTCTCTGTCTCTGTCTTTCTCTCTCTCGCTCTCTTCTCTCTCTCTTCTCTCTCTCTTCTATCTCCTCTCTCACTCTCTCTCTCGCTCTCTCTCACTCTCTTCTCTCTCTCTCTCTCTCTCTCTCTCTCTTCTTCTCTCTCTCTCATTTTACTGCCACTAGTACAAAGTTGACGACTCGACCTAGTGACGCCGCACGAGCCTGCGAGAACTGGGGGAAACAAAAAAAAAAAAAGTAGTGCGGGCAGTCCAGCTGGAGGCTTTCTCACGCAGCGGCAGCACCTCATGAATGCGCCCTGTGTTGTTGTGGCGGGGTGTCATCCCATCTAGTTTGGCGCAGTAGTCGTAGTGGTTTAATGAATGATGGCTTGTTACTCGGTAAGTTTGAGAGAGTGTTCGGCCCTGGGGTGGGAGGAAGTTCTATTCGGACCGAAGGTTCGTACCAAAAGATATTGTGTGCTTAAAAAAAAGTAGGGGGATCGTTGTGTGCAGGCGGTATTGGATCACCGTGACGGTTTATTTTTGGTTTTTTTTTTTTGTTGTTGTTTTTTTGTGGGGTTTTTGTTTTTTTTGTTTTTTTTGTTTTTAGTCTTGCTGGTATGCCTTAAAAAAAGAGATGTGTATACTATACAGGAACTTGCTGTAAATGTTGAAATAATTATAGTGGTTTTTTTTTTTTTTTTTTTTTTTGTTTTGAAATTTTTATAAACTCTTTGCTTCTTATAATCATATCCAACGAGAGGTACTTGTAGGTGTTATCCACTTTGGGGTGAGAAATGTAAGAAGTTGCTAGTTATTTTGCTGTGTTTCTCGCTATCTGGCTTTTTTCTTTTTCTCTATTTACGTTCATCGGATTGTGCATAAACACACCCCCCCCCCCTCCCCTCTCTTCTCTCTCATTCTCTCTCTCTCTCCTCTCTCTCTCTCTCTTTTTTTTCTCTCTCCCCAATTCTCTGTCTGTCTGTCTGTTCTCTCGCTCGGTTCTCTCTCCTCTCTCTCTTCTTTCTTATCTCTTTGTGACCTCTCCCACTCTCCTCTGACTTCTCTCTCTCTGTGACTTTCTATCTGATGTCTTCTTGACTTCTCTGTCTCCCCCCCGCCCCCCCCCCCCCTACTTTTTCTACCCTCGACTTTTCCCTCTGTTCTCGTCACTCTCATCCATCTGACATACTATACAGTCATGTATAGAATCATTACGGATTCAGAGGTACACACACACACACACACACACGCACCCTACACAACAACACACACACACACACACACACACACACGCACATACCCACACACACACAACACACACACACACACACACACACACACACACACACACTCACACTCACACACCACAAACATAACACACACTTACACACACTCACATGCGCGCGCGCGCGCGCGCTAGCTTGCGCGCTCGCACACCACACACACACACAACACAACACACAACACCACCACACACACACACACACACACACACACACCGGTTTTGTTATGAGAGAAAGGTTTAGTATGTATGTGTGAGCGGGAGTGGAGGGTGGTTATTGTGTGTTGAAGAAAGAGAGGAGAGTGAGAGAGATGAAAGAGGAGACGAGAGAGAGAGAGAGGGAGGCTTAAAAGTCAGTATTGAATACAGCCTAACCTATCTTTGAATTTGATGCCGAATCACGTAGATAGAAATTGTTTGAGCAGTGGGCTACAAAAAACACACAACACACAACACACACACACCCCCCCAACCACCACAACACACAACACCCACACACCACAACACACAGAGAGAGAGAGACGAGAGAGAAGAAACATGCACACTCACACACCACACACACCCACACACACACACACACCACACACACCACACACCTACCCCCCACCACTCTCTAGCACACACACAGAACGCACGCAGCACATCACCACACACACAACGCACGCGCGCGCTCGCACACACCACACACCATACCTCACACTACACACCACACACACACACACACACACACACACAAACACACACAACACACACACAACAACGGTGGTTAGTGTACCAGGCGTGTGTGTGATGTGTGTGTGTGGGTGTTGTGTGTGTGTGTGTTGTGTGTGCGTGTATGTGTGTGTTGTTGTGTTGTGTGTGGATTGAAGAAGCAGTGAGTGATGACATCCATTTGCATGCACTGGACGAGAGCCATTCCTCAGTGGGCGTGTGTATCCCGAGGATGTTGTGATATGACCCAGACTGCACGACCACATATGAGGGCATTTTTATCTATTGCCTGCTCCTCCCCCCCCCCCCCTCTCCCGCTCACCTTTTCCTCATCCCTTCCTTCGCCCCACCCCACCCCCTCTTTCAGCTGGTACCCTTTCTCTGCCCTCCCTCCGCCCCCCCCCCCCCCCCCCCCTCCAATCACCCCTTCTTGTCTGTCTCGCCGTGCTGTCTTTTTTCCGCTGATCAGTCCCCATCCCCCTCCTCCCTTCGCAGAGTTTATTGTCAGGGAGTCGTTGCATACGTCGTAGAGGGGGGCGGGGGGAGGGGGTGGAGGGGGGGGGGGGGGTGGCATAATTATGCAGACCGGACAGACAGACCAGACAGACAGACGCGTAGACAGACAGATTATGTATGGACGCACACAGCATTCAGACACAGATTCTCTCTCTCTTCTCTCTCTCTCTCTCTCTCTTCTTTCTCTCTTCTCTCTCTCTCTCTGTGTGTGTGTCTCTGTGTCTGTCTCTCTCTCACTCATTAGTCTTGCTCACGCTTTCTTCTCTTCTGTCTCTGTCGCCTCTTTCTCTCTCTCTCTCTTTTGTCTCCTCTTCTCTCTTTTCCCTCCCTTCTGTCTCTCTCTCTCACTCACTCTCTCTTTTTCTCTCCCTCAGTCTCTCTCTCACTCATCTCTCTTTCTCGGTGTCTCTGCTCCTCTTTCTCTATCTCTCGTTCTCTCTCTCTCTCTCATCCTCTCTCACCCCAACACACACACACACACACACAACACACACACACACACCACAACACCACACACCCACACACACACACACACACAAACACCCAAACACACCACATACATTTTATCTTTGCTCAAAGGGTTGTTGGGATAACTATTCAATCTACAACCGTTTGTTACCACGCGTGCGTGTGTAAACTTACTGCAGATCTGAATATTTAAAGCACAAGAGGTCGGGGGACTGGTTTCGGCCGGCATATTCGTTTTTGATGCCAGGAACTGCGGGGGGGGGGGGGGGGGGGGGGGGGGGGGGAGTAGATCAACAAAAAGCAGACTGAGATGGTCATAGTATCGTAGGTTAAAATCATATAGTTCGGTTTCAATTCCAAGGTTTAAGTAAGGGCGGATGAACTGGAAAAATTTCGCATCTTCACCAAATTATAAAAAGGGTGTGTTTTTTTTGTGTGTTCTTCCCCCCCCCCCCCCCCCCCCCCCCCCCCCCCCCCCCCCCCCCCCCCCCCCCCCCCCCCCCCCCCCCCCCCCCCCCCCCCCCCCCCCCCCCCCCCCCCCCCCCCCCCCCCCCCCCCCCATAATATTACAGAGCTGCGTGCTGTTTAAATTGACGTTATGAAGTATGTAGGCCTGTATCGGAGGAAGCCAAGTCGAAACCTGTTGTGATTAGAGGAGAGAAAGAGAGAGTGGGGGGGGGGGGGGGGGGGTTCGCGTTGCCAACACACACACCACACACACACACACAC
Organism: Conus ventricosus; assembly: GCA_018398815.1. Taxonomy (NCBI): domain Eukaryota; kingdom Metazoa; phylum Mollusca; class Gastropoda; order Neogastropoda; family Conidae; genus Conus; species Conus ventricosus. The sequence goes on along the minus strand of CM031618.1, from coordinate 7,572,553 downwards.
ACACAACCCACCCCACACACACATATATATAAATATTATATATATCTATATATCTTTAATTATATATTTATAAGCA
>CM031618.1:7567477-7569977 GCA_018398815.1 Conus ventricosus | reverse complement strand
ACCACCAAAATCCACTCTAGGTGTAATACGGATGCTAGAGGAACGTATGTAAGACCACACCACACATGCTAGAGGAACTGTCTGTCTGGGTTCTGTCCTCTGTCTCTTGTCCCCCCCCACCTCCTCTCTCTCTCTCTCTCTCTCTCTCTCTCTCTCTCTCTCTATCTCTCTCTCTCCTTTCTCTCTCTCTCTCTCTCTCTCTCTCTCTCTCTTCTCTCTCTTTCTCAGTCTCTGTACTCTGTCCCTGTCTCTCTTTCTTTCTTTCTCTCTTTTACTCTCTCTCTCTCTCTCTTCTTCTCTCTCTCTTTCTCTCTCCTCTCTGAGACTCTCTCTGTGACTCTCTTGTGGACTCTCTCTCTTCTCAAGTCTCTTGTACTCTGTCCCTGTCTTTCTTTCTTTCTCTCTCTCTCTCAACCTCTCTCCTCTCTATCTCTCTCTCTCTCTCTCTCTCTCTCTCTCTCTCTCTCTGGAGTCCCCCTGTCATCTGTCCCTGTCTCCCTCTCTCTCACTCTTTGTATTTGTCTCCCCTCTCTTCCCTCTCATCTTTTTTCAGGCGTTGTGTATGAGTGCATACCTTCATGCATGTGTCGTTTACACACACACACACACACACACACACACACACAAACAAACACTCACACACACACACACACACAATCTTCTCTCTCTCTCTCTTCTCTCGCTCTCTCTCTCTCTCTCTCCTCTCTCCTCAGCTCCCCACCCCACCCCCACCTCCCTGTTAACATCCTCCCTCCCCTCCTTCCTCCACCAGCCACCACCACCCACCACCACCTCAACATTCTTCCTTCCTTCTTACTTCCTTCCTTCTTCACTCCTTCTTCCTTCTTCTTCCTTCCTTCCTTACCCTTTTGTGAATGCAATCTGAACAGTTGGGCCTTAGGTGTGAGTGTACAAGAAGGTGGATCAGAGTTATTAAGTATGTATGTGTGTGTGGTGTTGTGTGTGTGGGGGGGGGGGGGTGGGGGGGGGGGTGGAGTGAGGAGAGTGGAGATGTGAGGTTAGATGTGGGGGTGGGGGGACAGACCGGGGAAGCAGGGCATGGTAGGTTGGAAGAAAGACATATGGGTGCTGTGTCTGCCCCTGGTTGGGGGGACGGGGGGTGGGTGGGTGGGCCAAGTGACGAGGGGAGCACATGAGAGAGAGGAGTTTGGCCAGCTTGGGATAAAGTTTTCACCACCACCACCACCACCACCACACACCACCACACGTGGGGCTGTCATCTGTCCATTCCCTACTTTCCTCTGTCCATCCATCCATCCATCCACCCGTCTTTGTTCCTCGATCCTTCCTTCTTTAGTCTTTCCATCCATTAATTTGTTCACTGTCTTTATCATCCGCCTGTACGTTTATTTCTAGTCTGTCATTACTGTCTCTTCAGTCCATCCATTTAGCCATCTGTTCCGTCATCCGTCTTCCACTGTTTGTCCACCCCATCCATCCATCTATCCATCCCATTCATCTGTCATCCATCCATCCATCCATCTATCCATCCATCCATCCATCCTTCCGTTCCAGTCCGTCCATCCATCCGTCCCCATTCATTCCACGCTATTAATGCAATCATCTACTTTTCAATTTATCAGTGTGTCCTTTCCCCTTTTTCATTCATCTACCGTACCATCATGGATGCATGCGTCCATTCACCCTTCCATCCATTGTCCCTCCAACATCTATTCCATTCTTCCTCTGTCCACCCGCCCACCCTCCATTCCATCCTTCCCATCCACCATCCATCCATCCATCCATCCATTCCAATCTACCCCCACCATCCCTCATCCTTCCCATCCACCCATCCATCCATCCATCCAATCCATTCCATCCATCCATCCATCCATCCATCCATCCTTCCATCCACCATCCATCCATCCATCCATCCATCATCCATCCATCCATCCATCTACCCACCCATCCATCCATCCTTCCCATACCATCCATCCATCTACCCACCCATCCATCCATCCAGTGATCCACTTATCACATCATCCACTCACCCATCCATCCACCCATCCATCTTACCCATCGATCCACCATCCATGTATCATCCACCATCTACATTCATAAATCCATCCACCCACCCACCTTCATCCATCCCATCATCCATCACCCACCATCCATCCACCCACCCTCCATCAACACATCCACCACCATCCATCCATCAACCCATCCACATCCATCCATCTTCAACCATCCACCCATCCATCCATCCATCATCCCACACACACCCATCCCACCATCCTGAAAGCAGGTTGAAGAGTAGGGAGATAAAGGACAGGGTTGGCGTGGACAAGTGTTCATTGCAAGCATACCGTGGTCCAGTCTCGGAACTGGACTGCCTGTGGTGCTGGATGGAGAGACAAGCCTGACAGGTAGGTGTCTCATCGGAAAGATGGGCCGTCCTGACCTCTAGCCATCAGATGACTTTGTCTAGGGGTTAGTCCAGGTGGAGCCGATGTCAAGACTTGTCTTTTGTCAGTTGTGT
>CM031618.1:7519713-7562377 GCA_018398815.1 Conus ventricosus | reverse complement strand
TAAAAGGGACCCAAAAAACGGCGAGCGGATGAAGATGAAGCAGGTAACCACAGCAAAAGCAGCGAAGCCCACAGCAAAAAAGTCTTTTTCTTTATATCAAAGTCATGGATCAAGGTCAGCAGGTAGCCTTTGCCGTCCAGGTGGAGCGCTGGACAGGGTTTTTCCTCCTTCATGCCCTTTTGGGACCGACATGGCTGGAGCGCTGGTAGACGCGCTTGGTTGGCCTTGTGGGATTGCTATCATGACCTTTGACCGACCATGGTTGGAGCGCTGGCGTCTCTTTAGCCTGTAAACGCGTTTTGGTTGGTCTTGTGGGATTGCGGATCAAGACACTTGGTTGTTGTGGGGGGGTTTAGCCCAATAGTTTCTTATCTCCTCACTACTCAAAACATTGCCTTTAATTCTTTTCTCATTGAGTAGATTTCAAAGAAAGATAGTCCAACGGTAGAAAGCCTTTGAAAATATGGTTTCAACAAAGAGGCTTTTCCCCCCTCAGTTTGCAAGAGTATGAAGGAGAGATTCCAATATGTTCTCTCAGCCACTCATCCCATTTTTCCTTGTGCTTTCCACTTTTCTTCTCTTCTTCAAAGAGGCAAATGTGACATTTAAAAGTTTTGCCAAATTTTCTTGCGACATAGATAATATTTCGTTTAAACAAAATCTTTACGGAAAACACTTCTCTCTCGCAGAAAACACACGTCTGCACCACGAGCAGAAATGTGGGCAGCTTCCAAGTCCCGGCAGAAAATGATGTCATACCTCCTGCGATTGGTTGAGCGTGCACCCCGTGGGCTGCAGACCTCCTGCTCAGTGGAGCGTGCAAGAGGGCCCAGTCGCAATATTGATTAGAATCGGTCTGGAATGAGACTGTCAAGCCATATAACTATTTAGTTGATTTTATGTTCCTGGAGAAAATGTAAATATACGGGTTCAGATTACCCATATTATTTTTACACGGAAACCCCGTTTCAATGTGCTGATTTTGTCAATATTTGGCAGTTTTGGCATGTTAATTTGGTTTAGAAAAAGGTGTTAAATTTGGCCAAAACTGATATGAAATGGACGTGATTTGTATGTGAAAATGGGGGTTTTGTGCAGAATCACAGGGTGGTCTTGAACATAGATATTTACATTCTCTAGTGTGCTGATGCAATGGTTCAATGAAAAATGGCCACAGACAAAAAAAAACCCTAGACCCAGGAGACATATTAGTGAATTTAGTCATCCATTTCCTGCATGCGGGCATGGAAGGACCAGGTTTCAATGTCGTTTTTTTATCTGGAGGCGCCGCCTCTCACTTTTGATCATTTTCAATTTTCTTTCATCATATTCATCGCAAAATGATAGTCCTCATCCTCCTTGTCTTCCTCGCGTCCTTAAAATCGATTGGATGAGGCCCGGGCTTCCTCGATGACGCCGGGCCTTTTGGGGTAAATTCATCACCGGCAGGTTCAGGTCGCTTTTTGTCCAAAACCACCCTGGGCCTCTTTGGTGGAGGATTGCTTGGTGAGGATGTCAGGTGGACTGTGGTGGAGGGGCTGCAACCAGGCGTCGGGCGCATGCTCGTGGGGGGTTTCCCGGGCGTGTGATGCATTCCACATGAAGGGGCCATTGATGTGGAAGTGCTAGAGCCACTAGCCGGGCTCCAACTGCACTTCTCACGCACGCTTCTGTTGAGTTCAGCCATGTCAGAAGCAGAACCCAAAGTCCTCGGTCTGCAAACAAAAGAGAAAAAATTGTTGCGTATGTTGGTCATTCATGTATATGTGTCTTGTTTTGTCTTTGTTATAAGCTGTAAAATAAACAAGATGTAAAGCTATATAAATGTACTCACGTTATTCACATTGTGACCGTGAGCTTGACCCTATTTTCATGACCTTGACCGTGACTTCCCAAAGCCCTATTTTCACACAATCAGTTTGGAGACAGACAGAAATAGTCCAAGGCTTTTGTTCCGATTCTAAAGTAGTACCGAAGTACAAAAAGGCCCATGTTTAGTAAAAAAAAAAAAATAAAAAGATATAACTTAACAGGAAATTTATTTCCCTGAAATTTAATAATTTATTTGTCTTATTTCAGATGCCCAAAACAGAAAAAGAATGGCTACGATTCAGGACAAGTTCTTCCACAATTGGAATTTTCCACAATGTCTTGGAGCTATGGACGGGAAGCACATCCGAATTCAATGCCTCGAAATTTGGTGGATCACGTTCTACAACTACCAGGGGTTTCACAGCATTGTGCTTTTTGCTCGGGTTTGATGCACATACAAATTTTTTGTATTATAAAGTGGGAGCACCTGGAAGAGTTGGCGACGCCAATATCTGGAACTCATCTAAACTGAAGAGGAGCCTTGAGGGGCAAATCTGAAAGCACCACCCGGCAGAGCTCTACCGGAAACCAAATTTGTCCAAAACCATCTCATAGTGGCCGACTCTGCCTTTGCTCTCTCACCAACCCTCATGAAACCTACCCAGAGAGAGGCATTGATCACGGCAAGAAAGTCTTCAACTACCGATTGAGCAGAGCTCGTCGGTTTGTGGAGAATGTATTTTGGGATCTTGGCTTGTCGGTTTGGTATATTTCAACAAGCCATGAAACAACCCCCAAAGCAAGTCAAGAAGATTGTGCTTGCCTCCCTCGCCTACACAACTTTTGAGAGATGTGCAAGATCAGCAGTATTGTGGTGCTGCAGCTGTGGACCATGAACAAGGTCCAAACCATGAGGTTGTGCCAGGCCATTGGCGAGCAACCAGAATGCCACACTTGCTTGGGTTGCATGCAGGACAGGGAGGTGCTCATCGCGTATGCAGTGGCACAGGTTTGGGATTCCCTCAAGGAATACTTTGCGAGAAGGGGCAGTGCCTTGGCAAAATGCCAGAGTTGCTCCTAGAAATTTTGGGTGTGCAGAAAATGGGTATGTGTGTGTGTGTTTGGGGAGGGGGAGCGGGGAGAAAGATGCGGGGGAAAAGAAGCAGAAGGAGGGAGGAAGGGGGGTTTGCTTCTCACAGTATGCCAACAGCACATAGTATTTTACATGTGTGCTGCCCTGATGGATACTGTATGAGGGAACATGTGTTCCCTTGACAAAAGGCTAATGTATCATACTAATTACAAACTTATTTGCCCAGTGGGAAGGGTGGGGGAATTGGGGGGGGGGGGGGGGGGGGGTTTTTAAAAGGATGTTGGAGAGTGGAAACAGAATTGAAAATGTGGGAGCATATAATCAATATGACATTTTCCATGTTATTTAAACAGACAAAAACCCCTTCTAAACAAAGAAATATAACTGAAATAACCTAACACTGAATGAAAGGACCACATGTGTGGCTCGTTGTCTGTCAGCGACATGCTCAGTTTGTATGTGCCTTTTCATTCAGTGTTAGGTTATTTCGTCATATTTCTTTTTTAGAAGGGTTTTTTGTCTGTTAATTTTTTTGTTTTTTTAAAAAAAAATTTTAAGCTTAGAGAAAATGTGCCCCCTTTTTCAACATTTTGTAAAACAATTGTTTGGAAGTTATGACCTACCTGTGACGTTTTTATTAAGCCCCCATTCATAAATGATGGTTGAATGCTCAGGCAAGAACGATAGCCCGTGTAGGAAAGTCAAGCTTTCGTCCACACCTTCACTTTCTTTTTTACAGATGGAAACAAGAGGTTTGATCTTTGACACAACAACTGAATTTTATTAAATGTGAATAAAGATGATGGTGATCTGCAATGAATAGTCGTATAGTTGCTTTGAGTGTTGATGTCCGTTTGTTCCCTATGAATGAATCACACAAAAAAGAATTAATCATGCACATGTACTAATAACCACAAATCTCTGTCCTTCTCCTCTTCACTTCTTGCAGTACCCAAAAATTATTAACTGTCCACTCGTGTACGGGAATATCTTCCGGAGGACACACACAGGTTATAGTCTTTACCAGGATATAATATATGTATAGAAAAAATGTCTGAGTGTGTTTGGCGTGCTTTGATGTGGAGGGATGTGTTTATGAAATTGCCACTCGCTTCACGGAATCGTTTAAACGTTCCGGATTTCCCGCTGGCGTTCACGGCTTTCTCCAGATCCCGGCAAGGTCGACACGCCAGCCCGTTCCTCCCGACGAAGGTTTGTAGAGGGTTTAAAGTTGTGTGCCGAAGAAGGTGAGTGGATAGCAGGAGTGGTAGTAGAACAGGAACAGGAATATAGAACAGAACCGGATAGGCCCTCAATTAGACATCTTGACTACAGTACGGAACTCGCCCACGGAACGTGAGACTCGTCAGACTCTCCCCGTAAAAGGTTGTGGGTGTCGTCCTAGGCCCTGTAGTGCCCTTCAGTCTGGCCTAGCTGATGTCTCAAAGGGTTTCTCGCTCTCAAATTTGTTTAGACCTTTTCTACGGACCCAAATTCAACGACGTCCGGGCTGTCCAGATGGTGATGCACGGTTACTATTTACTGCACATGCGCGGAGGAGAAACACTGACACTTGGGACGTCGCGATTGGTCAGTTATGATGGTTTTCCATACCCCACGTTTGGTAAATTATTTTTTTATTAATACAAATGCAAGTCTGCATGCGCTTGAAATTTAGAACGCACTGCCGTAAAGCAAAACTAACAATTAGTTTTGTCGTTTGGACTAGAAATATTAATTAAGTGCAGAGCGAATAGAGTCATGTATCGATTGCGTCATTTTCTTAATGAAAATGAACCGAGCTTATAAATGAAAAAATGTCAAAAATACCCCCCTACTTAGCAAAAAATCCTATTTAAGCAAAACACTAAGAAAAGTGACGGGACCATTAATAATCAATACAGGATTAAACAATCGAATTGTGCACAACTCTTTTGCATTTCTCAATATATTTATTATATACATTCGCAAGATTCCAGAGTGCTTTACTCTTCAACGACTGTACTTCTGCTCAGTAGTCTGCACCGACATTATTTTTCCAGCGATGACTCTGATTGTGAAATCATGATCTTGCAGGAGTATTGCCCAACGTAACAGGCGACCGTTTGCAGTCTTGTTCTTTTTCAGACACTGCAAAGGTTATGGGTCTGTTTCTAGTATAAAGTTCGTACCGTAGGATACGGCTCAAACTTTTTGATGCCCACACAACTGCCAAGCTTTCTTTCTCCACTGTGGCGTATTTCCCTTTTCGGGCTTGTTGAGCTTTTTACTGGCGTAAGCCACTGGCTGTGCTTTCCCGTAAATGCTCTTGAAGCAAAACTGCTCCCAGTCCAGATCGCTGGGTCTGTGCGTAGCACATAGGGTTTTCCCTGTCTGGCAACCGCATGATTAGGTGCGCTGACGAGTTTGTTCTTCGCGTCCTCATGCTTTTTCACATCCCTCTGACCATTACAATCTTCTCTGGCTGGTCTTTCTTTGTCAGATCTGTCAATGGTACGCAATCATGGCGAAGTTGGGAAACAAATTTCCGATAATATCCTGCCAAACCCAGGAATGACCTGAGTTCTTTCTTGGTCTTTGGTCTTTCGGCTTCTCAAGCTTTTCTAGCTTGTCCACCTCGGGCCTGATCTGACCTCGTCCAACCTGATGTCCTAAGAATGGTATTTCATGAATCCAAAAAAGCATTGGATGGTTTCGCAGTGAGCCCTGCCCCTTGCAGTCTCTTAAGTACGGCTTTGATTGCCTAACAGTTCCCTCCCAAGTCTCAGAAGCGATAAAATATCGTCAATAAAGTTGTGGACTTTTTTGATTTTATGTCCTCAATAATTTCCTCATCATCCTTGTAAAACACGGCACTTGCGTTCCTCATGCCAAAGGGCATACGTCTCCACTGAACTGCCCCTTTGGGGGGGTACTAAAAGCTGTCTTTGGCTTGTCTTTCTCGTTCATTTGAATTCTGCCAGAACCCCTTTGACGATCAATTTTGGAAAAGTATTTTGCTTTCCGATCTTTGCAAAGTTTCGTTTCGTGTCGGGCGTGGCTCTGCATCGAATTCTGTCATGAGATTCAGTTCCTGTAGTCGTTACAGAACCTGACTGTCGAGTCTTTCTTCTTAATTAATCAATGGGCGCATGTATGGTGATATGGCTGGTTCTATCACTCCATGGCTAGCATTTGATCAAAAATCTTTTTCAACCGTTTTTATTTGAGAGTGTGGCCGGGTCTGATGTACCTTCACTGGTTGTTGTGATGCCAGTCTCAATTCGCAGGTAACTAGATTGGTTTCGCCTGGCAGTTTGGTGATGATTTTTGTCATGACGACGAACAATGTTTTCCAGCTCGGTCTTCTGTTCCCTGGTAGCTGTGGTCCATATACGACATTGCTGGAGTCCTCGGTTCTCTTCAAAGGTATGAGTGGTATATGATCAGTCAGATACCTTCATGGTCCTCCTCCTGCATAACAACTGGACGTACTCTGTTGTTTCAGTCCCTTCTCTCGAAGTACTCTTTGAGGAGATTGATGTGGGATGTCTTCTCCTTGCCGTTGATCTCAATCTTGTAATCGACTGGATTGACTCTTCTGGAAATGGGTTTTTACGGTCCTTTCCACGTTAACTGGAGCTTGTTTTGTTTCTGTGGGGGTAGCACTAATACTTTGTTCCCCGGAATGAGATGTCTCCTTTTCGTCTTCCTGTTGTTAGTGCTTTGCTTGTCGTCCCGGCAGCCTTGTCCAGATTGTCACGAGCTATCTTGCATGTTTCCTCTTCTCTCCTTCAGATCGATGACATATTCCGCCATTGTTCTGACGTCTGTTTCTAGCTCTTCGTTGTCCATATTGTTTTTAAGACCTGCATTGGTCCACGCACATGTCTCCCCTATTAGTAGTTCAAATGGTGAGAAACTTGAGTGATTCTTGTGGTGCTTCCCCGTAAGCAAACAATAAGCAGGAAGAAATCTGTCCCATTCTTTGGTTTGTTCTAAACAAAGTTTCTCAACATGACCTTCAACGTGCCATTGACTTTCCACTAGTCCGTTGGTCTGAGCGTGGTATGGCGTTGTGGTGATACCTTTAATGTTCAAGAGTCTGTTGGACCTCTTGCATTGTCCAGAAAGAAATTGACTACCTCTGTCCGTGGGGAATTTGTGTTGGTATTCCCACTCGCGTCCAGATTTCCCACAAAGCTTCAGCCCCTGCTTTTGTGTTGATGTTACGGAGGGGCTGTTGCTTCTGCGTACGCGTAGCATAATCGTGACGGTGAGAATGTATCTCTTCCCTGATGATGACATGGGGTTGATTGGGTCCCTGATGTCCACTGCAAAAACGATGGAACGGTATTTCGATCAGCGGCATCCTCTGAACTGGCGCTTTCCTAATACTATTTCTACCGATACATCTCTGACACGTATCGCATGCGCACAATATATCTTTTGACGTCACCTTCCACTCTGGCCAAAAGAATCATGTAGCAGACGCTCTTTCGTGCGTCTTACACCGAGGTGTCCAGACATGGTATGTCATGAGCTACTTGTTTGTACGTTAGAATCTCAGTTTCCTGGGGACCACAACTTGGGTTGTGTTGCGTCGTTGGTGTACGCACCCCTTCCCATACCGTATCCTTTTTTGATTTAAATGATGTTTCAAAACTGTTTTGCGGTCGTGCGTTCTCTGGTTTGCGGGCCAACTCGAACAACTTCTTGAGTGATGGGTCTTTTTATCTGTTCATTCCTTCAACTCTGCAGGAGATCAATGCTGCAAGTCGCTTCTTTAATCTTGAGCGGTTTCATCTGCTTGCTGGTAAAACGGCTGCCGCTTGGATGGATAAACGGGTACATTAATGATCCCTCCTCTTTCTTGCTTGCGTGTATTTCCAATCAATACTGGGCAAACGGGTTTTTCCATAACGAGTACATCAGTCTTGTCTGAAAGGTAGGGAGTCTCCATTTTGTACACTCGCCACAGGAAGATTTTGTTTGACTGATGACGTTTCCAGTGATACCTCCTTTTCCGACGGGATAGCAATGTTTGGAACCAAGTCCTTCCTCACGATCGTCTGGGGAGAGCCTGTTTTCTCTCACAGCATTTCCCCCGTTTCTCCTTCGACCTCTACGGGCAATAGGGGTTGGGAAATTTGATCCCTTTACAACTATCACACAACTGTTGATCATCTTTTAGTTGACATTGCGCAGCCACCGTCGTAGTACACATCGCTGGGTCATTTCTCTTTTGTGTACAATCCCTCTGGTGATGTGGTCCTCCACATCGGTAACACTTTTTCTGGAAGCGATAATTTCTCCTGTCGTTGCCTCCTTGTCAGGGACAGATCCCCTAGGCTTATCCTTCCGAGCTTCCTTGGTGGACCTGTTATCATTCCCATTACCATACCCACGATGATCAGGTTTGCTATCACGATAACTCCTCTCCCCCAAGTCTCGTCTGTTCAAATAGATCTGCTGCTGCAACAGCTTCCTTTCCCGTCTGTGGATCTCTCTCCCTGCAAATCTCGCCTGATCAAAAGGAATGCTTCCAGAAATTTCTCTAGGATTAACATTTCTTTCAAATCCTTTTCTGTCCTGTTGGACAAATTCAACCACCTCTCTAGCCACATTGACAAACGATTCCCCTAGTGACAATGAGTGTCAGTGCTCTCTTTGCGTGCTGTACGAATTCTGTCTGTAATGGCCAGCATCAGTTGATACTTATGCAAAAGTGCCTGTTTGATGAGTTTATAGTCCGCTGACTCTGCCGCGGGTAGTTTTACATACGCTTCCCTAGCTCTGCCCTTGAGTAATGGAGCTAACCTGGCACCCCCTTCCTCCTCGTTCCATCGTTGATGACTGTCCTTTTCAAATTGAGTCAAATATGACTCAAGGTCGTCCTTGTCCTCTAAGTAAGGTTTAACTTGACCTTAGCTGACACTACAGTCTGAAGAATGGATTGGCGTAGCACTTGGTTGAGCATCACCACTGCTTCCTGCTTTAACTCTAGCTAACTCTAGCTGTAATTGTCTCTCGGCCTCTCTTTCTTCTCGATCTCTTTCCTCCTTTCTTTCTTCTCAATCTCTTTCTTCCTTTCTCTCGTTTCGTTCCTCACGTTCCTTTTCCTTGACGTAAAGAGCGAGTTCTGCTCCTTTTAGGCCTAGCTCTAGTGCTCGGCTTTCATTGTTGGAATTGCGCACTAGTTGAATTTGCTGAGACTGACTTTGGCAGTGGCAGATGCCTGACGTCGGGACTTTCTTGTCGGCATGTCCCCCTACCACTGCAAGTCCTGACGTCTTAACAAATTTAATAAATACAAATAACGCGGAAACCGAATACTGTCACGCGTTAATGCCAAATGTTTTGGGCACAACGTTTCAAAACACAGAGTGTAAGAAACAACTTCCAACCACGACTGGGAAACACACTACACAACCCCGTGTAGTAAAAAATGGGGATAAAAAACACTCGAAACCCCAAACACGTGTATTCAAACACGTCCACAAACCAACCCGGTTTTTACAGCAGCTTCCGACGACGTATAATGAGAACGGACGTGCTGAAAAAATTGATATCTCATTATCGTACGTCGATTTACAAATATACGGCGCCCCAAATAGCCCGTGGTGCACCGTCGCTCAGTTAATAGCTTACGTTGAAATGCCGTTTTAGGTTTCAATATTTACTCTAATCGTTGTGTCCACCGACACAAATACAACACCATGCAAACTCCAATGGAAGTACGTCAGATTGCATAACCTGGCACTTGATAAACATTCTTTTCCAACGATCTTATTTAATGATCTAATAAGAAGTTTTAAACTGTGTGGTAATTATGCGTGATTTGGCAAGGTCGTTACTTTTCTTGCACTGTGTTTAGGCCTTTTCTAGGATTGGGGGGAAATATGACAAAATAGGTCGGATACAAATAAATATAAATGATTTATGAACAAAAAAATGTGAAATTTAAATTTTTTTTAATTTATGTTTAGGTGGTCACATATATAGATCACAGAGCGCCCGCCCAACCTCCACTAGAAAAAAGGTGAAGGTTGGGTCTACATTTCTTGCTGGGTCACTTTAGTCTTCCGGACTTTCAGATTTGAAAGATCCGGGACGAGCCCCAATAATTGTGACGTTTTTAATAAGACCCATTCATAATGATGGTTTGATGCTCGGGGAAGAATGTGACCGTAGTAGGAAGTTTAGCTTTCGTCCACACCTCCTTTCTTTTTTTACGTGGAAACAGAGGTTTGATCTTTGACAACAACTGAATTTAATTAATGTGATAAAGATGATGGTGATCTGCAATGATTTTGTGTATAGTTGCTTTGAGTGTTGATGTCCGTTTGTTCCTATGAAATGATTTACACACAAAGAATTAATCTGCACATGTACAATAACCACAAGGGTTTGTCCTTCTTTCCCCTCACTTCTTGCAGTTGCACAAATATTACTGTCACTCGTGCTACAGAATATCTTCGGGGACACCACAGGTTAAGTCATACACAGGATATAATATATGTATAAAAAAATGTGCTGGTGTGTTCTTTGGGTGCTTTGATGTGGAGGGATGTGTTTATGAATTTGCCTCAGCTTCACGGAATGTTTTAATGTTCCGGAGTTCCGCTGGCGTTCACGGCTTTTTTTCCAGATCCGGCAAGGTCGACACGCAGCCGTTTCCCCCCACGAAGGATGTTTGGGGATAAAGATGGGGTGCGAAGGGAAAGGGTGAAGTTTGGATAGCAGGGTGGTAGTTTGGGAAAAGGCAGGAATATGAACAGAACCGGTTAGGACCTTTAACATAGACTTCTTGACTCAGCTACGGGGGTCGCCACGGGGGAAAGATGGATGTTCAGACTCTCCCGAAAAAGTTTTTGGGTGTCGTTCTATGCCCTTTTTGTGCCCTTCAGTTGGCTAGATGTGTTTTTTCAAAGGTTTCTTTGCTCTCGATTTGTTGACTTTTTACGGAGGGCCCAAATTTAAAGTCCGGGCTGTCCAAGATGGTAGATGCAAGGTTTACTATTTACTGCACATGCGCGGCGGGAAACATGACACTTGGCGGTCGCGATTGGTCAGTACGATGGTTTTCCATACCCAGATTTGTAAATTATTTTATTATTAATACAAATGCAAGTCTGCATGACGCTTGAAATTTTTGAACGCACTGCCGTAAGCAAAACTAACAATTTTGTTTTGTCGTTTGGACATAGAAAATAAATTTAAATGCAGAGCGAATAGGGGTCATGTATGATTGGTCATTTTCTTAATGAAAATTTAACGGCTTTGAATTTATTTTCCACTACCCACTACCTTCTCAATGCGGTAAATACGATCGTGCGGGAGTGCTAGAATGTAAATGTGTGTTTTTCATGGTTTTGTTTTGCGACATAAACAGGTTAGTTTGTACCTTTTATTCATTGGGTTATGTTTTTTTTTCAGTCATTTTTTGTGTTTTAGGGAGGGTTTTTGGTTTTTTTAAATTGGTCATTTTGAGAAAAATTTTTGATTACAGAAAATGACCCCCTTTTCCGATTTCAGCCAAAACTCATTTGGTAAAAAGTGCCTTGCATAAAAATTAATAAATGGAATGCTTTGAAAACTTAGCAGCTGTTCTTGTGGTATTTTGTGATCATCATACTAAATTTTTACATTTGAACCTGTCAATTTTTTTTTTACAAATTAATTTGCTAACCTAGTGAAACAGCCCGTGCTGAACGTTTGTGGGGGAACGGATTCGGTCCGTAGGGAATGAGATGTTAATGGTTGACATTATGAAATGCATTTTTTTTAATCTATGTAATAAGCCATACCATATAAGGACCACAGGAATAATACAGAATATGCATTGTCGCATAACATGGAAAATTTGTACAATATTGCCCAGCACAAAATATCCACACTAAATAACTAAATATTCCATGTAGCCTGACATGAGAAGACAACGTAGCCCTACGATAAAAATATATGGTGAAGCTAGGTTGCACTGTAGAATTGGTGATGGGTCTTGTCATATAGTAAAGTCAACGTACCAATTTCCCTTATTCAAGGATGGCAAAACACATCTTTAATGTAAAATCCTTTATCAAAAGATTTTTAAAAAAAAAGGGGGGGGGGGGGGGAACAAACTGCTGAAAATATTCATCTAACCATTGCACATCTTCAGCTGCTTTTTATCGCTACATCTCATAAATGATTTTTTGTGTTAGGACCAGCCCTGATGTGGCCCTTTGCGGTCGGCTGGGCTATAAGCAACATTATCTTATCTTATCTTGTGTTAGGACTGACACCTGTGATCTAACAGACGGCTCCATCACCGCTGGTACACTATTTAACTTTTTCATGCTGTGTTACACTGCTTGACAAAAAATGTATTCCTATGATTTGCATTGTGTGCCTTGGAATGTGTGCAGCCCCACTCCTAGTTTTCTATCAAGCAACCCCGGGGCAAGACATAAAAACAATATTTTGACCGTTTTGTGGATTGACCAACCTGCTGAGCATCTGCTGGTGTGTCTACATCTGACTCGCTGCCGATGGAGTCAGATCTGATGGCATCCTTTGTCACTGTCACTGTGATGTTTGTCACTGCCTCACTCTCGATGACATCTCTGCTCATGTTTGCTGTGTCAGTCTTGTTGATGACATCACTGCTGATGTTTGTGGTGACTGCTTCATTCTTGATGACATCACCGCTCATGTTGACTGTGACTGCCTCAGTCCCAGTGACATCATTGCTGATGTTTGTGGTGACAGGTTCAGTCTTGATGACATCATGCTGATGTTTGTGGTGACTGGTTCAGTCTTGATGACATCATTGCTGATGTCTGTGGTGACTGGTTCAGTTTTGATGACATCATTGCTGATGTCTGTGGTGATTGGTTCAGTTTTGATGACATCACTGCTGATGTTTGTGGTGACTGGTTCAGTCTTGATGACATCATTGCTGATGTTTGTGGAGACCTGCTCAGTCTTGATGACATCACTGGTGATGTTTGTTGAGACTGCTTCAGTTTTGATGACATCACCACTGATAACTGTGGTGACTGTTTCAGTCTTGATGACATCACTGCTGATGTTTGTGGTGACTGGTTCAGTCTTGATGACATCACTGCTGATGTTTGTTGAGACTGCTTCAGTTTTGATGACACCACCACTGATAACTGTGGTGACTGTTTCAGTCTTGATGACATCACTGCTGATGTTTGTGGCGACTGGTTCAGTCTTGATGACATCACTGCTGATGTTTGCGGTGACTGGTTCAGTCTTGATGACATCACTGCTGATGTTTACATTGACTACTTCAGTTTTGAAAATGTTTCTCTGGCAGATTCATTCTGAAAATCGAGGTTCATGTTGGAGCTATTGTTCCAAAAGTCTGGCTTTTCTGAGGATCCACAATTCGCTGCGTTCCACAAATGAACTGGAAAGGAAGATGAACTAACACAGGTACATGGTCCACAGCTGATGTCACTTTCTCTTCCCTTTTGTCCACTGACTGGAAGCAGTGACACCTATCACCACTGGTCACACAGTGATCAACTGGTTTGGCTTTAATGCCTTGACCACTGTCTGTCGGACTGTCTGGTTCAGACTTGATGACAGTGGCTGGTGGATTCCAAGGGCTGGTGGCACTGGATGGGGTGGTTGTGCTCCCATGGTTCTCAGTCCAGTCACCTGCAACAGACAATTGTCAGCTGCTGGGAAATGATGACAGTTCCTCTCTTTCTGGATCTGCTGACGACATGAGACCTGAGAGAGTTGAAAAAAAACCTGGAGTCTAACATGTTGAAGTGCTGACACACTGAAATGGATAAAATAACCACTGGATCACAAGACTACACTGGAGGCAGAAAGCTTATGGTCTTTTCAAGTTTTAGCTATTTGCAATCATTTTAGCGTCCACCCCACCCCCCCACCCACCCACTACTGTGATATGGCAGGCCACTCCCAGCAATCTTTATCTTACTTTCAGATCTGTTTGTCTGTCTGTCTTCCCCTCTCTCTCTCTATATATAAATGCAATCATTCTTGACATGTTGGCATCAAAATGGCTGCACACTGGGTACTCACCTTTGCTCTAACTTTAACTTTCTGAGGGTGGACACTCTCCAAATTTGACTAATTTAGCTCATAGTCATTAGAGTTAATCACTGGGCTGTTGCAGAATAATCAGGTCTTGAGACAGGGGGCCTGCCTGCGCTGCACTTACTTTAGTTTAGACTGCCTTTTCTTGTGCCACACAGCATCATGTCTGTCAACACACAGAGTCAATTACAGAAAACTAGAAGAAGGAGGGGGAGATGGTGGGATGGGGTGGTGTCTGAGGTCTGGTGGAGGTTGGGGTGGGGGAATAGTTGAATTAGTCCAAGGTGTTCATTCCATTAAGAACCACCTCTCACGCACGCACGCACACAAGCACGCACGCACGCATGCACACACACATTCCAAATGGCATTATTACAGTTTGGATAGGCCTGTTCAGTTCTAGAAATTTCATTTTTCTGCTAAAAATCTGTTTAACCAGCCTCTAAGACACAGAACTTTAAATATAATGACTAAATTAGTATGAAGGTTTTTTTTTTGGGGGGGGGGGGGGGGGTTCTTTGCTATCCCAACCTCTGCGCCACCTCAGAGGCAGTGTACCCATGCCGCTCATTCCGACACCCCGTCCACAGCCACAGCCCAGTCGGCCCCGCCGCACCCCCGGCACCAGCAATCCACAGGGAGCAGCCAATGTCAAATCGTCAAGAGGCAACCCACCGGAGGAGACACTGCACTGCTACCGAGTCACTTCGGTGGTGTTCAGTGGCACCTGTTCTGATCTAACATTTGCAGGACACCACCTACTAAGCCCCCAACTGATGACAATAATAGTTTTGTCGCGGAGCCGGTGTGCGTGAGCTCTCCCTCCGGAGGGGCCACCACGTCCGTCCAACGACAGCCCCCATGGACTCGCCAATACCGGTGACCCGATGGAACCAAACCAAGGCCACAGACGTGGAGAGGACATCGAAACTGAGGTCACCATGAGAGCAGGGCATGAAGGGCCACAGAATTTAAGACATTTCTTTTCTTTTATGCTGATCGATGAGAATGAGGATGATTAAGATGATGCTACGGATTTCCATTTTGGTCTGAGAAAACATGACAGGGCTATATTCTATGCTTCCTTTCATAATATATCCCAGCGTCAACCAGGCCCGAGAGATATAGGCACCTGCAGTGTTGGTCAGGAAATTTGAGCAACACTCTCAGAAACCCATCCATTAAGTGGATGAAACTCGACTGTGTGGTCCCAGTCTTCCCAACTGAGTCCGCAGCAAACTCAACTCTGGGTAGGAGCTGGTCAGGGCAGAAAAACCCACATGACTCTGATGGGATTTGAACCCACGACCTCCCAGCCGGGAGTCCGTGACGCTAACCACTTCGCCACGGCAGCTGGTAAATTAGTATGAAGGTTAATAAACTAACATAATAATTGAAAAGCAGGCACTAATATCTTTAATTTGCAGTATTCTTCTGTTTGGTCCATGAAGGAACCAGGGAGAAATCTAGCATTAAATAATGAGCAATTAACACAAATTTATGTATGTGTGTGTGTGAGACAGAGAGAGAGAGAGAGAAGAGAGAGAGGAGAGAGAGAGAGAGAGAGAGAGAGAGAGAGAGAGAGAGAGACAGAGAGAGAGAGAGAGAGAGTGTGTGTGTGTGTGTGTGTATGTGTGTGTGTCCGAATCGCTGAGAGGGTCAGAGGCATGCACAATTCAATAAATTTCTAAACAAAAACAATGGTTTTTTTCAACACCCATGCAGGGCCCCGGAAAGAAAGATCGATTTTTCTTCACTGTGGACACTGTACTTTGGCATCAATTTCTTGCCTTTTCACTAAGCCCACCACAGGGGTAATATGAACCCCTTTTATCAAACCCCATCAAAATGAAATCTATGGATGTTTTTTAAAAAACAAAAAGAAAAAAAAAGGTGTTGGGGGGGGGGGGGGGGGGGTCTTTAATCGATAAGATTTTCATATTGCTCTACTGCAGTCCTGCTCTTAGTTGAAACCCAACATGCTTCTTGCAGCAACATTTTCAAGAGCGCTCTTAAACCCATGCGGGCGTATTTCGGCCCAACTCAACAAAGCAAAAAAAAAAAAAAAAAACCCAGCAGTTGCCACCCGGGCATGTTCATTTCCAAGAACAGTTGAAAATAGTGTCGAAATTTGCTCACTTTTGTGGCCCCAGTCACTTTCACAAAAATCCCAACATTGACAGTTCTGCCTTCTTAAATGCCTCGCCTTATTTACGTTATGCATGCTTCGTTTTTCTTTTTTTTAGCGGAATTTTTTTTTTTTTTGGAAGTTGTTTTTCCGCTCTAAAAAATTTCTCTGAAATCCTTGGACCCGAAGCCCTTTTTTTCTGCCTGACAATATGTCATTGTATGACGAAATGGGGTCAAAGAGAAGAGTGTGGGGCCATCTTTGAATTTTCCAACTAAATCGGTCACAATGGCAGGGGAATATCCAACTAACCCCAGTACAATGGCAGTGAAAAAAAACATTTAACCAGTCGCAAGGGCAGTGAACACCCAACGCCCTAACACTAATCTCTTAATTCAGAAAACTAAATGTTCAGTTTGTGTCACATAACATCATTGGAGTGAACAGCCTACAATAATAGCAAAATACCAAGAAAAGAGTAATCCCCCTTTCCCCATCCATCACGAAACCAAATAAAAACAGGCCTTGAGGGTGTTTATTTGCCACACAGACCAACAAACATTAACACAACTGCCGCCCCTTGTTAGGGTGTGCTCCATAGTGTCTGGGGTTCTTCAGCGACATCCCTGTCAATTTTATTTCAGTAGTCTAGCTGATTGACGGAGCCATTGAAGCCATGTCTGAAAAAAAGAAACACTCTGTAGTAAAGGCTGTTATAACCATTCCCCTTCCCTTTTTTTTCTTACAGAAAAACACCCACACCCACACCCCAACAACACACCCCCACCACACACACAAAAGTAAGGGATTTTTTGATTACATTCGTTCTGCCTTTTTTCGCACAGTGGAAACCCAGCCGCATAAATAGTGGGGGGATCTTTCAGACAAAAATTCTCTTCTTTTCTTTTTACGAGAAAACCCTGACAAAGAAACGTATAAACATATCTCAGTTTATTTCAGGAACTTTTTGGGCATTCTCTTCTGAAATTCCCCAAATCAAATACAATTTGAAATCTTTCAGACAAATATTCTCTCTGCTTTTTTTTTACGGGGAGAAAACCTGACAAAGAACACAGTTAAACACATATCCCAGTTTTTTTTCGGGAAACTGTTTGGCATTCCTTCTAAAAATTTCCAATCAACAAAAAATTTTAAAATGTGTGTGTGGTGTGGTGTGTGTGTTTTTGGTGTGTTGTGTGTGTGGTTGTGTGTGGTGTTTGTGTGTACTCATATGTGGTTTTTTTGAAGTGCAAGGAAAATTTGGGGTTTTTGGCTTTGCCCCAGGGCAAATTGTTTCGTGGGGTCTAAACCCAGTTTTTAAAAATTTTAAAGAGGGGGGAAAAGAAAAGGTAAACAACAACTGGGTTTTTGCGCAAAAAAACAGTTTTTGGAATCACCCAATGACCAAGAAGAGTAGACTGAAGCTGCAGATTGAAAAATCTGTTACTCAATATTATTCTGTTATCTTATTATCTGGTATGATGCGGGTTGTAATCATCTCTAAAATAAACAGAGAAAATTATAAGCATTTTCGTATTATAGTTATTCTCCATCTTTAGAAAAAAAAATTTGGTCAAGACGCATTTTTTCACTTTCACTGAACTCTTTTGGGCATAAAACTTTCATACAAAAATTTTGTGGGAATATGAAAGGTTGCTCTTTCTTTGTTTTCTTGCCCCGAATGTTGCTATTTTTGTCTAAAAAGAAGATCCAAGGGGCAAAATTTTTAATTTTTGGGTTTTGGTTAGTCCAGTTCTGTCTGTATGCTGGCGGAACAAAATACCGTTTCCTTTCAAATTTCCATTCATTATCAACAAATGACAAGTTAATTCAATTTTTTTTTTTATCATACAAAAGAAATTTAAATTCAACTACAAATTTTATTTTTCCCTTTGTATGGCGGCCTACCACTTCTCTTCCTTTAAAAAAGTTTTTAGATCAAAATCAAAATTTACTTTGGAAATTTCGACAGGGTCGCCCTGTCTTCTTCAGCTTGTGACTGTAAAGACAGTGAGTGAAAAGATAGGGCGACCCTGTCAAAAAATATTCTCAAGTAAGTTTTTGATTCTGGTCTAAAATACTTTTCTACAGTAAGCTAAAGAAGGACAGGGCGACCCTGTCGAAATATTCTCAAAGTAAGTTTTTTGATTCTGATCTAAATACTTTTCTAATGTCGAACCAAATCCAATTTCTTATTTTTTCCCTTTTCCCTAGTTTGTTTTCGTTCGGGATTTTGCTGCCAAAAAACTTGAGAAAAACAAGATAAACAGGAATTTCAAATCTGAGAATGGTAAACAAGAGAACCATGTCTTGTTAAACAAAACAAGGGGGGTAACTTTTGCCCCAAAAAGAAAACCTAACACAAATAACTTTTATTAAAGCTAGACTGGCCAGCCTTTTAAAAACTTAAATAAAGCGACAAATACAAGACAACTTTAAATTTTGGGGTAAAAAAAAGCGTAGGCCAACAACGAACTGTTTTCCCACAGTAATGATTGGAAAAGAAGAGGGGGGGGGGGGGGGGGGGGGGGGGAGTTTGAAGTGGAGAAAACTGGGAACAAAAAAATTAAAAAAATATTACAGTTAAAAAACTCTTCACTGCTCATAAGTAAAACCATTGCAATCCCTTTTCCCAAAGTGAAGATTTTCATATCTGTAATTTTTTTTTTAATTTCATGTTCCCAGTTTCTCCATCTTCAAACCCCCCCCCGCCTTAAGCCCAAATTTTTGCCAAGTCTTTATGTGAAGACATTCGGTTGTTGGCCTGCGCTTGTTTTATTCCCCCCACTATTGATTGTTGTTAGTATTTGTCTGACTTATTAATTAAAAAAGGGCTGTCCCCAGTTTTTAAAAAAATTTACTTTGTGTTAGGTTTTTTTTGGGAGCAAAAAGTTACCCCATTTGTTTACTTTCCCTGCCTCTTTTCATTTCCGATTTCCTCTTTTTAGTCAACATTCTCAATTTTGATGTATCAAAAAACTTAAAAAAATGAAGATTGGGGTTTAACCGTCGTCACTTGACTGTAAATATTTTCCCCGTAATTGCCTCGTTTTCAAACGGAAGCGCTGAATTTCAAAAGGCCCTTTAAAACACAGCGGAAGTGTTTTCAAGTAAAATGATCTCATTTTTAAATCACCCCCATTAGGAAAAAATCTGCTTTTCAAATGTCAAAGAATTTTCAAAGTTAGGTTTAAAAGGGGTTTCGGGTAGGGTTAAGTTGGGCTCTGCAGGGGTTGGGGTTAAGTTCTGGAAAGTTCACCCCGCCACGTAGGTTTTTCCCGGGTTTTCTTACGCCCCTTAGGTCAAGGTTTTTAAAACAAAATTTCAATACTTCCTTTCAGTGGGGACGATGAGTTTACATTGACGTTCTTCTGCAGTCAAGCACTTTAAGTTTTGACAGAAATGACAAGGGAATTTTCCATTTTTGTGATGTAAGCAGTTTCTAATTTCTATCAATTTGCGATCTGGCCCTGGACCATGAAATCCGGAAAAAGAGGGGAGAGGGGGATCGGGAAAAGGGGGTTTGTTTGAAAAAGGTGTCTTTGTAAAAATCTTCGCCTAATTTTTTGAACAATAGGGTCATTTTATTCCAAGTTTCAGTTTTTACAGTTCAGTTTTCGAGGCGTTGTTCCTCTCTGCAAGGGTGTATTTTTTTTCAGATTGTTGTTGGGTTTTTTAAGCAAAGAAAGGCCTAAAAATGCATCCCGGTAACCCAACACAAGCGCACTGACCAGGCGGCTTACCATCAGTTAAGAAAACCGTATGAGGAGGAAAACACAGTTGGGTGAAAAACAGGGGAAGGTTTCTCTTTGTGGTTTATTATTACCATGGAGAATGCCTCTGTGACTTTTTTGGGTTGCGTCTGCTAGTGCGAAAAACAAATAGTGGTGATTTCCCTTGGACGGGCCCAAAAGTAGGCCAACGTCTAAAAATCGACGGACAACGACTCAAACCTTTCTGGCGGCAGCCCAAAGAAACGAAACATGGTGCAGAAGTGGGATTAGTCCAGTGAGAATTTTTTAAATTCACCGAAGAGGAAAATCAAAACGAGAAAGAAAAAGAAAAAAAAACTACGTGAAGTCGACGTAGTAAAGCCATGCGTCAGTTGCAAAGCGTAACTTGAAAGCATGGCCTAGGCCTAACGAAAGCGAAAAAAAGGGCCCAGGACCGGCGGCGGCCGAGAAGACGAAGAAAATACCGTTACCGCCCAAATTGGGGAAAGTGAACGGTGATCGCGGGAAAACTGGAAAAAGTTGACACGGGCGGGGGGAAGGAAAAAAAAAAGAAAATTCTTGAAGCTATGGAAAAAACATTCCTAAGTGAAAAATAAAAAAAACAAAAATTGAAACCAAAAGGGGGAAAGAAAATCATTAAAAATATTAAAAAAAAAATACCCTGTATCGAGTTTTTTTGAGAACAAAAAGGGGCAGAGATTCCCAAGCATATATAAAGTAAGAAATGTGTGTGGTCGAAAAAATCAAAAAAAGTAAAAAGGAATTCGAGCAAATTTAGCAAGAGAAGCAAAACAATCCAAAAGCTTTTTGGAAATATGGCACAAAGACAAAGGCAAGAGTAGGAATCATCCTTTGAAATAAAAAGAGGAAATTAGAGACAAAGGATGGGGTTAAAGCTGAGATTCTAAACACTTTTTTTGCTAGGTTTTTACACAGAGGAAAAAAGGGGGACTCCCAGATGAAATCCCAAAATTTTAAAAAAAAATGGAAAGCTGTCTTTGAGTAATTTTTACCCCGGAACTGGTTAAAAAAGAAATTTGATAATCTAAATCCGAATAAACGCAAGGACCTGATGCTATTCCATCCGTGTTTTAAAAAAACTAAGCACAAAAACTAGCAGAGCCTTTAGTATCCTTTTAACAAATTTTTAAAGCAGGAACTTACCCGGACTGGAAAACGGTAACGTTTCCCTATCTTAAAAAAAGGGAACAGGAACGACCCAAAAAACACAGACCGTAAGCTTGAAAGTGTGACTGTAAGGTACTGGAGTCTGAAAGAGATGTTATTGTGATAATTAAAAAAATGAGTTGTATGCCAAAGTCAGCATGGTTTTGTAAAAGAGATCTGATTAACAGTTGCTTGAGGAAATGGAAAGACTTATAAGTTAATTGATAGCGGGATAGCATTGACGTTTTGTACCGGGACTTTTCGAAAGTTTTCGATTCGGCCCCAATGCCAACAATTAGTAAATCAATGTATGGTATAGGGGGGAAAATTTTTTGTTTGGTTTGAAGATTTTTGAGGAAGGTTCAGAATTTTTGATTTGGATCTTCTGTTTTATAATGCTAATGTCATTAGTGGAACCCCAAAGGGCACATACGGGGACCTATTTATTTACAATATTTATAAAGACTTCCCAGAGGGGGTTAAAAAGCACATCAAGTTTTTTTGCTGATGTTTCAAAGTTTTTTAGTTCACCATCCAAACACCTTACAATGAAAAATGACATTGAGCTATAAAAAAATTTGGTCTAACTCAGGAAAATTTGTACTTCAAGCCCAAATGCAAAGTATTACATTCGGCAAAAAAAAACCCTAAATTAAATTACAGTATGAAAGTTGGGGATCAAGAATTTAAAAATAAGTGCTGTGGGGGGGGAAAAAAGATTGGGGAGAACATTGATGAAGACTTATCTTTACGGGACATTTTGCCAGACCGTAAAGAACCCGGGCAATGTAGGATTATTAAGAGAACTTTTACTATTTGGACAGAGATCCCTTTTTGCAACAAGGAAATGGAGATCGATTCTTAAATAGGGCAATGTGTTAGGGTCCCAAGACTAAAAAGGCATCAATAGAAATAGAAAAGGGCAGAAAAGAGCAACAAAGTTAATAGGACATTGTGATTACCCTATGAAACAGATTAGGTACCTAAGGTTACCTCCCTCAAAGCTAGAAGGTAAGGGGGATCTGATCCAAATTATAAATTTTCAATAATTTCTGTTTTTGTCAGAATGTTTTTTTGAACCTGCCCCAACCCAAAACTTTAACCCGAAACAGTTGGACAAATTTTAAAAATACAGCAGTTATCTAAAATAAAAATTTCTTCGCCGAGGTAGCACCAATTGGAATAAACAACTCCGAACATAAAAACGGCACGGATATGAACTTTTTTAAAAAAATCTTATCGATAAGGAAATAATAACAGACATCATGTTCGACTTTGAGGTCGAAAATAAAAACTGGGCTCGCTGTCGACCTGCCCAATGACAGAGCATTAAAGAAGGGGCTTTATAAAGCCGTTGAGGCTATGTAAAAACAATCATCGCCCCTAAATTTGAACCGGAACCCTGAACCGAAAGGCTTTGGGCCCTTTTATGAATGTGACAAATTGAAAGAAGGGGAACAAGAGTTCAGAACAGAACGTTTCGTTTTGTGTTGGATCAAAAAGGATTGGCATTTTTTAATTTTTGCCATTAAAAGGAAGAGAAAAAAAAAATTTGGGAAAAATTTTGCGAAATTTAAAAATTTTTGCTCGGGGGGAAAAGATGGAATATAAAATTTATGTTTTTCAAAAAAAAGACTCAAGCAGCAGGGGAATCAGTTGAACAGTTTGTTTGTGATTTGGGAAGCTCTCAAGTCCTGCAATTTTGGCAGCATTCAACGGGAAGAGAGGCTTCTAAAAAGATAAATTTTTTTTGGGTGTTAAAATGAAAATCTGAGAATAAAATTTTTGGAAGAGCAAAGCTATTGAGCAAGGTTTGGGAAAATTTTGCGGCATTGAGATGACCCAAATAAAAAAATGGCTATGAAAGTGAAGATGCTGATGTTGAAGCTGTCATGTTTTTTCGTCCAAGGAGAATGAAAAGCTACCTTTAAAAAGGAAACCCCTTGAAAAAATGAATACTGTGGAAAACAGCACAACAGAGAAAAGAAGAATCCCCTGCCTTTGGGAAAACTTGCCTAAATGCGGAGGAAGAAATCATTTTTCCCTTAGTAAAGCCCACAAAAAAATTCAAAAAGGAAAGAATTGTTCCAGAATGTCAGAGACGGATGATGAAATGATCAAAAAGGGGAATTATGCAGTGGAAAAAAAAAAAACATGAGAAAAAAATCAAAGAAAGGGTTGAACATAAAGGGAAAAAACCAAAGTGGAATTTCTTTGGACACAGGGGGCATAAAACAAATGTTATGTCCAAAAAAACTTACAGAGAATGTTGGGACACAAACCTAAGAACGGGAAAAGACTAAAAGAAATTTTAGTCATTTTAAAACAAATCTGAGAGAAACCTAGGGGAGAAGTTTTTTTGAGAGTGGAAAACCCCCAAAGAATGAAACACTTAAAAAGTGAGATTTATCATCACAGAGGAAAATGCCACCAATCCTGGTTTGAAGCATAAAAAGGGAACTCTCACAGTCAACACAGAGATATGCTGCTGTGGCAGAAAAAGAAAAACACTAGATTTTTGGATCAGTAAAAAGGTTTTTTTTGTGGAGAAGTTGGGCAGTTAAAAGGAAACCCATTTTAAAAATAGACAAGGAGGGAAAACTCCGGCAAAATCCCCTGCAAAAAATGGCCCCTCTCAGTGAAGAAAAAAGTGAAAAGAACTAAAAAGATTAAAAAAAATTGGGAAGTTGTCAGCAAATTTGATACTCCAAAGATGGATCAGTAGCGGTATAGCAATAAAACCCCCAATGGAAGAAAAGGCTGTGCTTGACCCTAACCCCTTTGAAAAAAGCGCTCAAAAAAATAATATCCTCCCCCAATATTAGATGAGTTCCCAAAAATTAAAAAAACCCAAGTACTTCTCGCACTTTGACCTGAAGAAGGGGGTTTTGGGGATGTTGAATGGAGAGAATAGCTACTTGACAACTTTTTAAAAACCCCTTTTGGGGGAAAATACAAGTGGAAAAAATGCCATTTGGGATATCTGTGGCACCAGAAGAACCCAAAAAAGGATTGAGCAAGAACTGTGATCTACCACGTGGTAGCTGTCCATGTGACATCACCCTTTTGGGGGAGAAGGGTTCTGATGGAAGGAGAAAAAAATCATGATGAGGTTTTTAAAACTGTTGCTACAAAGTCCCGGGGAAAAAGGGAATAAAGTGAACAAAGAAAAAGTGGAATGAAGCAAACAAAGGTCACTTATCTAGGACATATTCTTACAAGAAAAGGGACTAAAACCCAGATCCAAAAAGTTGCAGCAGTTCAAAGTTCCAACTCCAAAAATCAAAGCAGGAGACAAAGATTGCTGGGGGTTGTGGGCTTCCCCAAAAAAATTTTTCTCCAATCTGTCTGAAAAAGCGCCCCCAATGAGAGAACTTCGAAAAAAGAAGTTCATTTCAAATGGGATCCTGAGTGCAGGGGAAAACCCTAAAAAAAGGAAGGCACCCTGTCCAAACCACCTTTCTGCGATTTTGATAAAGCTAGAAAACTCAAATCACTCTTCTGTGATGCATCAGCTTAGGCTTAGGCGCAGCCTTGCAAAATAACCAGCCAATACAATAGCATCTAGCATTGTCTAAACTGAAAAAACTATGCTAAAATTGAAAAAAAAAAGGGGCGATATTTTTTGGTCTTGAGATTTGAAAGATACGTTTTTGGACAAAAAGTCACTGTAGGTCTGCCCACAAACCATTGGAGGTTTTCCACAAAAAGAGTCTGCTCTCTGCTCCAAAGGAATTCAGAGAATGCTTTGCACCCCCAGAAGTTGACTATGAAGTAGTTTACAAAAAGGAACTGAGTGTATCTGGCCGAACTTTTGAGCAGAGGGGGGGGGAAACCCTGAACAACAAATGACCCAACACAGAATTGTTTTTTTTGCAGGAGCTTGAAAACATGGATATTACACAGGAGCTTTCGTCTGTAAAAACAACCAGCCAACCAAAAAAGCAAAAAGGCAGAGAAGAAAAATCTACTGATGAAATCATACTGGAAGGATGGCCTGAAGAAAAGAAAGCTTTATCAAAAAACATGCAAGCTTTTTTCCCTTTCCCGAGATGAACTGTCAGAACAAAATGGTGGATTTTAAAAGCAAGCAGAGTGGTTGCCCCAAAAGAAATGAAAAATCATTTTTTACGGAAAATCACGCAAGTCATGCTGGTTTTCAAGGATGTACCAGACGGGGAAGAGAAGTCGATTTTGGGCCCGGGAAGGGAATTTATTTGAGATTTTCGTCAAAGATTGTCAAATTGCCAAGATTTTCAGCCGGGGAGAAAAAAAAAAAAACCCACTCATAAAAATGAAATACCGAGTTGCCAGGGCAGTATCTGGCTCCAATTTGTTTAATGAAAAAAAAAAAGTATTGGTAGGGGTTGACTACCTTGACTTTTTCGGAATTTTTGATTTTACTCACAGCCAAGGCAGTGATGAAATCTCAAGAAGAAAAGCCCATTTTGCAAGACATGGAACCCCAGAGAGACGCCATGTAATGGCCCACCATTCAACCTAAGAATTTGAAAAATTTTCGAGTTTTAGGATTTGAACACATAACAAGTTCGCCCCATTATCCACAGTAAAATGGGAAGCGAAATGCGTGAAATTATGAAAAACATGATAAGAAATGTCACCAAAGGGGTGGGGAGGATTTTGGCCTACGGGAGTGCGAAATACTCCTCAGAAAACTAAAAAGTTCACCGGGCGAGACTGTTCTCGAAAAAGAACAAGAACACGTCCCTAAACGGGGTCCATTTTGAAACCGTCGTAAAGCAACCCCAAGGGACTTCAGGCTAAAAAAGGTGAAACGGAAAGATATACAACCGTGGGGTAAAATTGACCGAGTTGAAACCTGGAGAGAAGGGGAAAATGCGCTTCAACTCACTTTCGCCCTAAACCAGTTTTCGGGAAAGTGACCTAAAATGCTTTTTTCCTTTTTCCTGACAAGTAACCAAAAAATTTGGATTTCACAAACAAACATATGTTTTAGGGTACCGTTTCAATACTAATTTATTTAAACTTTTCAGATTTCATTTTTGCTTAACCCCTGTTTTTCCTGATTTTTCAATAACATATTTTCCGCAAACTCATCAAAGCATCTTGTCTTTCATGTGAAATAAAATACAGTCTTTAACTTTCTCTAAGTCTTTTAAAACCGAGTTAAAAAATTTTTGACAAAAAATCCACCACTTATCCCAGCATGCCTTCCACTAAAGCTAGTTTTGAAAAAAGTGTTTCTTTTTTTTAACTATGTCTCTTTCTGCCGAACACCTCAATAACTAGGTCAAACGACCCTATGTGATCACTTGGCTAGTTTACTGTGAGCTTTGCAGGTCAAACAACCCTATGTGATGCTTGACCCGTTTACGGGCCCGGGCCCCAACTGGGGCCAAGTGTCACATAGGGTCTTTGACCTAGTTTCTGCTAAACTTTGTGGGTCAAGGACACATAGGGTCTTTTTGAACCTAGTTTACTTTGGGGAAATGATCCCATAGGGCCCGTTTCCCCTATTTACGAACTTTGTGGGTCAAGGATCACATAGGGTCGTTGCCTAGTTTCTTTGTGGGTAAAGTGATCCTAGGGTCTTTTGACCTAGTTTACTGTAAAACTTTGTGGTCAAGTGTCACATAGGGCGTTTGACCTAGTTTACTTGGGGGCAAGTGATAAATGGGGGTCGTTTGACCTATTTCTGCTGAACTTTGTGGGTAAGTGATCACTAGGGTGTTTGACCTTTTTTCTTTGTGGGGTCAAGTGACACATGGGGTCGTTTGCCCTAGTTTACTTTGTGGGAAGGATACATGGGGTCGTTTGACCTAGTTTTGCTAAACTTTGTGGGTAATGATCACAAGGGTCGTTTAAAAGTTTCTTTGGGGTCAGTGATCACTTGGGGTTTTTTGACCTATTTTACTTTGGGGTAAGGTCCATGGGGTCTTTTGATTTTTTGCGAACTTTGTGGGTAAGTGTTCACATGGGTGTTTGACCTAGTTTACTTTGTGGGTCAAGTGTCCATGGGGCGTTTGACCTAGTTTATTTGGGGTAAAGTGTCACTAGGGCTTTTCCCCAGTTTACTGCTGAATTTTTGGGGGTCAAGTGATCACATGGGGTCGTTTGCCCTATTTACTGTAAACTTTGTGGGTCAATGATCACATAGGGTCTTTTTGACCTAGTTTCGCTGAACTTTGTAGGTCATGATAAATAGGGTTTTTTTGACCTAGTTTAAATGTGAACTTTTGGGCCCAACGATCAATGGGTCTTTGACCTAGTTTACTTTGTGGGTCAAGTGATCACATAGGGTCGTTTGACCTTTTTTACTGGACTTTGTGGGCCAAGGGTCACTAGGGTCTTTGACCTGTTTATGCTGCGTTTTGGGGGGTCAAGTGATCACAAGGGTCGTTTGACCAGTTTCTGCTCCCTTTTGGGGGTCAAGGTCAATGGGCGTTTGACCTAGTTTACTTTTGGGTAAAGTGATCACATAGGGTTTGCCCTGTTTACTGCTGAACTTTGGGGGTCAAGTGATAAATTTGGGTCGTTTGACCGTTTTTTTTGGGGGCAATGATCACATAGGGTCGTTGACCTAGTTTACTGCGCGCTTTGGGGCCCAAAGCGACACATAGGGTCGTTTGCCCTAGTTTACTGCTGGGTTTTGAGGAAAAAGACCCTATGTGATCATTTGACCTGCAAAGTTGGCGGAAAACTGGTCAAGTGATCTATTGATCGCTTGACCGCAAAGCGCGGCATACCTGCAAAGCTCGCCCCCAAAACTAGGCCCAAACGCCCCTATGTGATCATTTGGCTATTTGTTGAGGTTGCGCGCGGGCCAAAACCTGTTTATTAAAAGCAAGCTGTTTTTCCACTTCTTTTTGTTTTTGGTTTTGGGTGTTTTTACCCACGCATGCACTCAAGTCACTTCAAGGTCTAACCCAAGTCCCCCAAAAGTCATTCAAATTTTTACTAAAGTTGTCCTAAAACTCCTAAGTTGTCCTCAATCACCCTCAAGTCTCCCAAGTTCTTATAAAGTCCCCAAAGATATAACTAAGTACTCTAAGTAAAACCAAGTCTTATTTAAGCTCTTCAAGTTCTTACTCAAATCCCAAGATCATAACAAAGTGCCTTTTAAAGTACAACCAAGTTTTAAATAAAGTATCTTTAATTATCAAAAAAATCATTTTTTTATTTTAAAACGCAGATTTTAAATTCACACACCCCCTCAAAAAACCGCCATCGCTGAGGATGCTTGCTCAGGTTCTCTGCGCGAGACTGGTAGCATAGTTTTTAAAATAAAATTCTTACATCCTAAGCAATTACAATTCTGGTCTATGGAAATGTTTTATAGACTCCTTTTTATTTATTGACTCCTCATTTTAAACAAAAAATAATCCCCCAGTTTATCAAAATTTAAATTTTAATTTCCCCAAAAAATTTATAGCATTAAAATGGATCAAAATGAGTTTTGTTATTGGCGGTTTTGGCGTGCTGTTGTCTTTTTCTGATTTAGGGGTTTTCAGGTTGTTTATTTTTTTGGGGTTTTTGTCGCCTTGTTTTATATTTTTAAAACCGTAAAAGAAAAGATAATGTTCCCCTTATAGCCCAGCCGACCGAAAAGGGCCATATCGGGCTGATAACCGAAATAACTGCCCCAGCGCGAAAAGGCCCAAAAATGGCAACATTTTTAAATTTCAAATTTCCTGAAGATTTTTGGTCCCCTTGAATTAACTTGCTTTTTTGGAGCTGGCTTTGGGATAACTGTTGGCTTTGGGGGTGTTATGTTTCATTTGAGTTTTATTCTGTGATTGAAAATTTAATTTTCTTTGTCTGTTTAACTCTGCTATCTTTTCCCCCTGCTGCAACACCCCCCAGGATTTTTTAGGGGTCACTTTCTCGCTTGATTCAGTTTTTTCTGATTCAATGTTTCCTGATTCGCGTTTTTCCCGATCTTTCTTTTGAAGGGAAATAAAATTTTTGATTAAAGTAATTTCCTATGATTACGGGGGATAAAAATTTTCCCAAAAATTTTTATATAAATCACAGCTTAGAGACTCTAAGACTTTTTTTTAAAAAAAACTGGATCTTCGTTAAACTACTAAGATCTTGTTCAAATCAAGGGGGGAAAAATCTGCTGATAGTTTAGTGTACAAACTAAAAAATTTTTCCCTCCCCAACTTTTTCCCAATTTTGACCCCACTGGTTTCTCCCTTTTATGATACTTTAAAATGTCTTCGGCGACATCTGTTGAATCTGTTCTAGCTGAATTCACCCGGGGAACTGTTTTTTTTTCCACTGTGCCAAAGAATAAACCCTTTCCTTTTTTGGGGGCATAATAGTTTATCATAAACTTCTTCTTTGAAAGTTCGGAAAGGTTTAGGCCACCCTGTAGCTGTAAGACTCGCTGTTCATGTTTTTATTAATTAAAATTTATTTTTTTTTTAAATGAGCACCGAAAAAACTATTGCCAACGATACCATTCTGCCGTTTGGGAGGTTTAAGTGTAGGATACTCAATGCTTGGAAAAAACCCTTTGTTAAAAATAAACCAGCAGTTTTGGCAAACTGATTTGGGGATTCAGCAAAGCTAACCTTTTTATTCGCTTCATTTGCTCGAAAGATTTTCTATTTAAAGAAAGGAAATAATTCCAGAAAAATATAAATATTTTTAAAAAAATACTTTATAAAAAGGGCTTCACGAAATGATGTAGGTGGCGCGTGGTGAATGCGTTTGCTTTTAGCGGAAGTAATTACGGTTTAGTAAACTAGGGGATGAGGCGAGAGAAAAAGGACAAACAAAGGGGAGCAACAGCTGCGCACAAGTCGCTATGAAAAGCTAGAATTGAGCAGTTAGATTTTTTTAATAACACACTAAAAAAACAGGGGATGCAGCTTACACATTTAAAGATTTTGATCAAGAAATAAAAGATTTATCTAGTAAGGGCAAACCCAAACCAGACTTGCCCCCCCAAAATTCAGAACTTTTATCAAACCTCAGAAAAACAAAAAAATCAAGAAATCGGGTTTTATTGTCGTTGGTATGCCGTTGTGTTTTTGTTGTGCATATATCAGCTGAATAAAAAAAAGAACAAAATCTATTATTCGCCCCAAAGGAATTGGAAGGGAATCCAGCAAAAAAAAGCTAAGCCAAGACGGGGGGTCAGTGAAAAAAAACAGCAAAAGGAAAAGGTTTCTAAACAAGCGATTTTGGGAATTTTTTTACCTGAACGAATACAGAGACCCACTTTGTCAAACAACTCCAAACGAACCCCTCAAATGGACCTTCTATATTTTCCCTCTGATACGATTAACGAAAAAAAATTTTAAATACCCCTTACAGTCATTGACATAGCTTCAGAACAAAATGCGGAACCATTAACACAAAAAAAGTGCTTCTGCTGTTTCTGTTTCTTTCAACATTAAAACAACGGGGCCCTTTAAATTTTCCTGCATGATTCAAGTCGAGTGGAAAAGAATTTTTAAAAGGGGCCCAAATGAATCAAATTTTTGTTAAAAAATAGAGTTTTCCATTAAAAGGCATCCCAGAGTTACAGATCACAGGCTTTATCGAAAACTTTAAAAAACAGTTAGCTGAAAGACTTTTTTTCCCCCAGTATCATAGGAGCTGATTGACAATTCTCGCAACAAGAAGGGTTGAAGACTGCCTCCCGTTTTGCGCGCAAGAATAATGAAAAATTTAAAGGGCTAAAAAAAGTACAACAATCAAAAGAAAAACAATAAATGTTGCTGAAGACTCCAGTACACACAGCAAACTATTACCGTTTGGTTTGAAAATAAGGTACCTTTTTTACCGGGGGGAAGGGGGGAAAGGGGGCACTCGCATCAGGGGAACCCATCAGTTTGGGGGGTGTTTTTCCTATGAAATAAAAAAAATTGTAAAAATGAAATCGCCCGTGTATTATTTCGAGAAACTGACACAACAAAACAACCAGCTCCTCAAAGCTTTTGTAAAAGAAAACTGCAGATAATCCCACCCGACCGTTTCCACTTTAATTATTTTAGGTTTTATAATGTCCATAGCATATGAAAACCGGTTTAAAAAACACTGTTTTGTGTTTGTTCTATTAAAGCTTCTTTGTTAAACTTTGTGTTGATCTAGTAGATTAGATCGTATTTTAGTTGTCATGTGAAAAGTCTTATTGTCAAACAATGCTTCTTGTAGTTGTCAGTGTATTCGACTGCACAACACTGCGGATTTCCTTTTGCTTTCTTAATGGTTTTTCCTGGCTCGAAATACTGTACATTTTTTCTTAAAACCATAAACCCTTGTTTACCTTTCCAGTAATCTCCTTCATCTTTTCCCAAAACCTTCTTATAGAATTGATGTAAAGGGACCTTTGGGTAATCGGGTGTGTCGTACCCCCATGCTCCTTTTGCTACTTCTAATTCCATTCTTTTTAGTGTCTTCAGTGGGGGTACTTTAAAAAAACTGCGTATTTGTGTAAAGTACTTGGATTGGGTACGGGGTTTAAAGTAGTCATAAAGAAATCTACATTAAAAGCTTTGATAATTCTAAAACAGTAAACCCCCTAAAAAAACAGGTTTGTCCAATTTGACTTTCTTTTTTTTCATCTTTTTACCAAAAAGCTGATCATGAAATCTTTGAAGTCCTGATAATTAGGTTTTGAAGTCCTTAATTGCTTCGTTCTCTTTGGGACCAAAACTACATCTTTTCGCTTTTTGCGGATTCTCCATGTCTTTCCCAAAAAAGCTGTTTTTATCAGCTTTTAAAAAATTTTTTCTGAAGATCTGGGATTTTGTTCTAAGATCAGTGTTCTTATGATGTTGGTTTCAAAACTGTTTTTTTGTCAAAAAAAATTTTAACATGAACTGCTGTCAACTTCAAAAAACCCTGTCTTAAATAAAAAATTTTAGAAGTCGTATGACAGACTAAATTTTTTTTGCCTCGAAGATTTGGCCCAAGTTTAGGCGGGTCGTTTTCGCCATCTTTAGGCTTTTTTGCCCCCTAAAGGAAGCATTTGCAGGGCTTAGCTCATGAGGATATTCTAATCAATTTTTAGAAGAAACCAGCGTTGACCCGGGTCAAAAAATGCCCAACCACTTTTTTGCCTTTTGAATATTTTTCGACCTTGTACATTTTAAAAGTTTAATGGAAATGTTGCGCCTTTGCCCAACCATACAGATTGTTTGCATCTAAAAACAGAGATAGTTTTACCTTTTATCGGATCTAGTCGTCCAAGTATTTGTTTTTTGCTTTCAGTAAGGTGCACGCCATACTAATTTCCCCCACGCATCCGTTTTTAATCACTGAATCATTGGTAAATCTGACAATAAAAACATCTGTCCCAGTAAAATTAAGAAAGGTCCCCCGCTCACCCGGGCGCAGAAAGTAATGCGCGGGATCGGGTTAAAAGGTTTTGCAGGTCTTTCTGTAATTTTCAAAGGTCCCCAAAAAACAGTTACCCATTAAGTAGGAGTCTGGTAGTCTCCCTCGTTTTACACTCTAACTTCTGCCACGCATCTTGACATGTTGGTAATCGAACAAATGTCCTTTCCCCTAAGGGTAGAAAAAAACGCCCTTTAGGGGGAAGGGGGTCTTATAAACCCCTTTCCCCAAATGTTTATGTACTCAAAGGTTAAACGCCCTTTCTAACCCAAAATTGGGTCAAAATATTCTTTGTTATTGGGGCAGGACTTTAAGGGAAAAGCCGCGACTCAATGAAAACCCCTAAGGTTGCCAAGTCATAAAAAGCTGTTATTTAAAGTGAAAACTGTACTTTTCTGAGATGTGCAATGATGTTACCCCGAAGGCGTGTTACTGCCCTTTTATATAAGTGAGGGTCGTAAACCCCGCAAGTTATGAAAGAAGATGGGCGTTCCATGTCTTAGGATCAAACTTAGTTAAGATTGCATTTCTGTGTGCTGCACCTTGAACTTCCCTAATGTGTCGGGGCTCTTCTGTTTTATTGCTGCGTCTGATGAAGGCCCAAACCACAAAACCAACATGAGTGGCTAGTCATCTGTTTTTGATCTTCAGGCGCTCATGATTTTAGATAAATTCAGTTTTTTTTGAAAAAGGCGTTAGCACTTGCTGCATGCCTTAAAAATCTTTAGCCGCATTTTTTCCTCTGTAAATTCTGGGTTGAAGGCGCCTCCACCCAACAAAAAAGAAAGGGAATGAACAAATCTGATTTTATCATTAAGACTGTTTTTTTTTTGAAGTTTTTGGGCGCTGGGGGCCCCTTTTAAGGGAACAAAGACGATTGAAGTCTCGTAAAAAACATATGGGGAATTTTGCGCCGTTTCCAGTTTAAAACAACTTTCTGCCCTTCTGGGGGCGTAATTAGTTCTGTATTAAAGTCAACTGGCCGATAAATGTTTTTTTTCTTTTTTCCTCGCGGGTTTTCACAGATGGAACTCTTGTTAAACATTTTTTACAGAATTCTTGCTTAAAATCCTTGCTTTTAAGTATCCGCATAATCTACCATTGGCGTTTAAGTGTAATGTGGTAGCGGTGAAAACATCATGTAATTCCCCCTGATTTTTGTTGGCTCGCCAACGTTGGGCTGTTCTGGACATTTAATGGCTGTGATTTTTCTCATCCCTGTGTGATATTGACAGTTATTTTTGTTTTGTTTTCAAAAGATCAATTGTTCTACACTCACAGGAAAGGATTTTCCGCTAAAGTTAAGTCATTGACGTAAGGGTGATAGTTAGGCACCTTTCTGGTTTTTTTCGGGCGTGATGCACCTTGCGAGAAACACCACATAAAAAATTTTGTTTTCTGTATTTTTTAGTTTAGAAGCTCTTTTTGAACTAATGTGGTGGGATGGAATGTAAGACTTTCCAAAAAATCGGCCATACTTAGACGTTTTAATTAATCTCTAAGCTTCGCCTCTGACCCCAAACCCGAGCCCCTCATTTTGGCTTTTTCAGCGGCCACATCAAAATGGGTTTTAAACAGTTCGTCTGCCCAAGGGGGTTAAGTCATTCGAGGGAAAAAAAAGTCTGTTGTTTTGTTGAAAAACCCGACTTTTGTTTTCTTCTTATTGTTCATGCGATTAAAACGCTAACATTACTTTAAAACCCGGGGGTCTATGGTTGTTTATCGGGAAATTGAGAAATAGCAAGGCAAACTTCCCGTTTGCTTGCGGATCATGACTTTTAAATCAATTTTTTAAAGTTTTGACAAAACGTCTCCCCTTAAGCATTTCTTCAAACATTGTCTGGCCTTTATTTTTATCCCGCTGAGTTTCTTTTTAACTCAAAATATTTTTTAAAAAAAAAAAAATAATATCAAAATCGGTGGTCTTTTTGTGTTTAACTCAAAAAAAAAGTAAAACACCCTTTGGCGTTGTTATTGAGCGTTTAGAGCAGGATTAAAGTTTCGTTTACTTTTTTTAAGCATTCCTTTTTTATCTGCTCGGGGTCTGGTGTTAGGGGAAAAAATTGTCCTGCCCTTTTTTGAAGATAAACTTTTGTCTTTTTTGTCATCAAAATCGGCTGTAAAAGATTAAATTCTTCCCGTGTGTTTGAGTCAGCTAGTGTTTATTTATAATCACTTGAAGGAACAATTTAATGTTATTGTTTAACCTAGCTGTTGCTTTTGGAGTTTAGTTTTTTTTTTTTTCTAGCACACCTACGGCTAATGAAATAGGCCAAAACTAAAAACAAAAACCCCCTAGGGTAAAGCGGGGGGGTCGCCTATGCCCATTGCTAGAGGCCCAAACCGTTCCCGCTGATGCGGCGTTATATCGATTTCCCGTATTTAAAATGGTAACGCATTAAAGACGCAGAATACCCTTTGTTGGCTTTGCTTTTTTTGAAGGTCTTGCTCTAGTTTTTGTTGCATTTGTGTTGTTGGTTAATCTAAAGGTTTTTTTTGCCGGGGGGTTTTTAAATATCTCTTTCTTGGGACTCTGGCGCTGTAGGGACATTTGGATAAAAAATTGAACAGTCCCCCCCTTTTTAAAAATGAAAAAAATAATTTAAAACATTTTGGGTTTAAACTTTTCTTTGCAATATTCACTGTGTATCAATTATAAAAACAAAAGTCATTTGTGGTTTTCGGCTTCTTTTCTTTCTCAATTTTAAAGTTTACGTCTTTAACCGTTTTCCCCCTTCCCTGCAACTGATTTTCCTCTGTTACCTTAGGTTTAATCCATAAACCGTATTTTGATGTTAAATAAACGTCAAGCCCCAAAACCCGTGAGGTGTGATCTTTAGACGCAGGTCTGTGTTGGATTTTACCCCTCCCCCCCCCAAACAATTTTCTTATTTCGTCAAAATGATAAAGGCCTAAGTCCGCAGCATAGATTTGGTTTGGGCTACCATCAAATTGTACTTGCAAATTTCGTTTTTTTTGGTTTTTAAAAAACTTTTTCACTTGCTCTTGCGAATGGTTCTTTCTTCCACAGAAAAAAAAATACCTTTTAAGGATTTTTCTGTGGCCTAAGTTAAAAATTCCATATAGCGTCTGCCCTGCTTTTTGGGTAGTTAATGATGACGCAGTTTCGTAATATATTACAATTGTGATCATATTTTTGCCCCAAACAGCCTTGCTAAAATTTGTGTTGTAACAACGTCAAAATCTAAAGAGATGTCGAAATTGTACTTTGCTTCGGTGTCTGATGTCTGATAACACTTTGTAGTCATTAAAAATTATTGTAGACAAACTGTCTTTTAATGCCCCTTTTAAGGTATGGGGCTGGCTTTTAACAATCAAAAACTAAAGGGTGGAAAAAACGATTTCCAAACGCATAATTACAGCTAAAGCCTTTTTGCTGCCCTTTTTGCATGAGGCAGTTTTGGCGCCCTTTTTTTAAATTTTAGGCTTCTTCATTACCAATTCCTTGAAAGCAAGACTTCCCTTTCATTCGGGTTACCCTAGATCAGAAAAAGTTAAAAATATGTCTGCATTTTTTAAAGAAAAAACTTCTTCCCCTCAGTTTTATAGAAAATTTTTTTCACGATTTTTCCCGCCCCAAATTTTGGCAACTGTTTTTTTGGGTCTGTTTTTTGAAGCGAGTTTATTTTGAAAGTAAGCCCTGCAGAGCCCGGCACAATCAAATCATCCCCTCCCAGGTCTGGAAAAAAAGAAGATTTGATCCCCATCAATGTAGATGGTTATTTGGAACAGTAATATTCCGTTTTTTCCCTTCACCCATGGGGGTTCTTTCAGCTTTCTATGCGGGTCAAGAATCGAGCCCCCCTGGCTACTTGTGACATTTTTATAAAAAAAAAATAAAAAAATTAATTTTTTTAAAAACATGGCGGGATTGAAGATGAAGATTTTGGTATTCGCGATCTTGGAGGGTCCAAATGGAAAAATGACTCCCTTTTACACAGCATCCCCGGAGATCCATTGGAGGATGAAATAGCTGAAAGGGGAGCAAAGGCGGAAATTTAAACAGAAAGTAAGTCAGATCTTATCCAAAGTTTTTAATAGAACCCCCCCAAACTTTTTACCCCGATGATTTTGAACTAAAAGAAACCATTTTTTATTTTTGAAACGCAAAGGGGGAACGGTTCCCCTTACGTATAAACAAACTCATCAAAGTTTGTAACTAGGTACAATTAATCAAAGGCTCAGTGCAAGCCAGAATCGCCTTGGCTTTACTAAACCAAAATTAGATGGAGGATGTTGCTACTTTAAAAAAACACAACAAAAACTCCCAACAAAAACCAAAAAGCAAAACATGCCACTGAAAAATTTAATTCAAACAGTGGGCGAAGTAAGAAATACGTAGCAGAACTCCCCGAAAAGAAGAAAACAGTATTTACTGAGAGAAAGAAAAAGGGCCCCTTTATCGTCTTTAAAAACCATCAAAGGCGAATTAACAAACAATTAGCAAAACTAGGTGAACTGAGGGGCATTAAAAAGAGAAAAAGAAAAAACTCGCTGGACTGACGACCGCTGTAGGGCGTGAGATTAAAAAAAGAATACCCCCCAAAACTAAAAAATCTTGAGCAAGAAAGACAGCAAGACTAGAAGTGCTGACTCTAACCGGGCCATTACGAACTCAAGTGAATGAATAAGAGAAACTATCGAAAAAATTTTATTGAAGACCAAACGCTAGCAAAGAATACGAACGCGTTTAAGAGCAAGGGGTTTACATTAGCAAGCGTTATAACGGCCCTTTGGATTTGGCAATAATACTTGGTGTGGCTTTAAAAGGTGGTGGTGGTGGTGTGGGCTGGGCCCCATCGCCTCGCCTGAAAATTTGGGGAAAAAAAACAGCTTGATATCTTGCGAGTTTTTTTAAAAAAATTTGTGGGAAAGCTAAAGATCTTACCCGGTTTATTTGGGATGTTATTAGCTGGCTTTTTTTCTACTGCAGCAAAGTGTTGGTTTTAAGGCCGAGACTTATGGGCAATAGTTCTCTTTAAAAGTTGGGTTATGTTTAAAGATAAAGACCAAGTTCTAAAACAGTTAATCCAACAACAAATGCTGTCTTTTCATATTCTGGTACGCGAACAAAGTCCACGTCTTTAACGTCTTTGGGCTTTGAAACCCCCGGGGGTTGGAGACTTAATCTTGGGGGTTTTTTTTATTGTTTGTAAAATTATGGCTCAGAATTT
Organism: Conus ventricosus; assembly: GCA_018398815.1. Taxonomy (NCBI): domain Eukaryota; kingdom Metazoa; phylum Mollusca; class Gastropoda; order Neogastropoda; family Conidae; genus Conus; species Conus ventricosus. The sequence continues at coordinate 7,524,847 of CM031618.1, read as the reverse complement.
ATATGTTTTTTTTCCCAACCTTCTGTTCATTACCTGACAAGGGTTTCATTGTTGTAGTTTATTATTGTTCCTACTGGAGTCTGAGGTCAGAAGGCGATGTAAAAACCCGTGCCAAAAGCAAAGTCACTTTCGATCTTGCGAATTGTAAAACATTTTGGTACCTTTTTTACTTGAAGGTAAAAAACTGTAAATTAATGGCGTCCTCTAAATTTGCTAAGTTTGTTTTTTTTGCATCAAGGGCCCGTAGAAGAATCATTTGCCGATCTGCTTGTGCTTGCGAACCTAGCAAACACCAAAGTAAGTAGAATAAGTCTTTATTCGTTTATTTGTTTAGTTAAGCCCCCCAGATTTGTCTAAATAAATGTTGTCCTGCGTTTTGCTCTTGCTCTATGGACCCGGGTGAACACCTGTGCCTGAAAAGAAAGATGTGTAAGGAGGGGTTCCCTCTAGTTATACTTTCTGGACGCCCACAAAAAAAGGGGTGCCTAAAAACCTGATTTAAAATCGATTTTGTCTAAAATCTGTTTAACATTAAATTTTAATTTTTACAGATCCCTTTCAAAAGCCCAGTCTATTTTTGGTGAATGGATTAAACGGTTTGTCATTGTAATGGGCTGCGTTCAGTAAAAAAACAAATTGTAATAAAAAGAAATCTATAATGACCCCACCAAAGGAAAAGGTGATTTAGTGATCCAAAACGACACTCCCCACCCCGTTTATGCACAAAAACAGCAATTTAACTGGGTTTTGTTAAAAAAATGCATCGGATGATGAACCACCTTTTTTCGATTAGTTTTTTTTAATGGGGGTTAAGAAAACGCTTAATGGGTACTCACCTTTTTTTGAAAATGACAGTTGGGTCCCGCAATGTCAAGAGATCAGTTCTATATTTTTGATTTTAGTGCGGCCAACAGAATATTTGCTTAGTAATTTAAAAAAGCCCATTTTTATTTCGTTTAAAAAAAGTTTGTAACAATAACAACTCAAGACCGTCCCTTTGTTTTTTAAACAACTTTGATAAAAATTGCGAACCAGAATGGTCGCACTCCATGAAATATTCTACAAAATCGTTTTGGTTTTTAAAATAACTGAAGCCAAGGGGAAAAATAAGATTAAAAAATATTATAATGCAGGAATTTGTTGGCCAGTTATCATACCTGATGGTTTTTTACGGGTTTTGCTCACAAAAGAAGCAATGAGCTACTTCAAATTACTCCAAAATTAACAATGCGAATTGGGGAAAAAAATGTTTACATTTACCTGAAAAAGAAGCAGAAAGGTTACTACTTTGATGTAGAGCTAGTAAAATGTTAGGGTTTGCAATGACAGTCAGGCGCTCAAAAATTTATGTTACACAAAAAAAAACACTTATAGGGGAAAAAAATCCCTCGATCTTGAATTTCATTCATTACTCATTGCATTTAGGTAGTAGCATGATGAAAACTTTTGAGGAAGGCCTCAATGTTTAAAAGCTCTTCCGTCAGGGAAAGCGCATATTGCGATTTTGAAATTATACAATTCCCCAATTTACGTTTTTTAAAAAAATTTGTTTGTGGGGGGGTTGGGTCTTTAATTTTAAAAACAAAGACAAAAAAGGGGGGGGGGGAAAAATCGTAAAAAGTGATAACCTGCCATTGTTTTTGGAAAAAAAATAATAATTGTACTAAAAAAAAGGCGGGGCCAGATTGAATCGGGAGTTTCATTACGCCCGTGAGGTGTATAACTTTAGAAAATTAAAAAGCCTTGCAGACGTTTGGACTTTTAACAGAAAGGTGAAATAGGCACTTTGTATGGTTTTGAGTACACTAAAAATGGTGATTATAAACGCAAAAAGGGTTTGGCGACAACAAAAAGTTTCCAAACCCAGAACAGCTGCGCAAACTAGAAGCAAATAATGTTGGCCCGTTGATATAAAAAGTTCGAAAACCGACCTTAAATGGCATTTAGAACCTTTTGAAAGGGAAAATAAAATTTGAATTCATAAACCCCCTTTCTTTTTTTTGCGCAAAAAAAATTTCAAAACATTCAACTCTGGCCCTTTACATGTAAAATTTTTGCCCGGCGACAATATCGGAAAGAGATTGAAATAAAGCCCTATGGGAAAAAAACAGTACTCCTCCCCAGAAGAGAAACGGTTTTAAAGTGCTTCTACAAGATTTCAATTCATTCCACAAATGAAATTAGGGGGATGCTTCACAATGAATTTGAAATTTTTGTCTTTAAAAAAAAGTGAAGGGGTGGGGTTGTGGGGTTGTGACGCCTTCTAAAAGGGAAATTTTAAAGCTGGCAAAACTTAGACGTTGAAAAACTTAAAATTCCTCGCTTTCTTTAAAAGGGGGGATATTAAGGATAACAACAAACAACAAAATCAATATTAGCAATGAAATAACTTTCGAACTAAATGGATTAATCCTTTAAATTTAACCTTATGGATTTTATTTTTGAACAAGTTTTGACAGGAGCATGATAAAAACAATAAAATGGATTAGATTAAGTTCTGTTATAAAAAATATGGAGCAGTTTAAAATTTATGACAAAAAAACCCCCATTTTTCATTTAAATTTGTGGACAAAAAGGTTGTGGAAAAAAATTTTATCCCGACCTTTACAAACAGTTTATCGTTAAATTTTGATAATTGTGATTTTTTTGCTTCAATTTTAAATGGAACAAAGCATATCATGATAGAAGGTTTATTGGACTGAGATAACTATTTTTAGTTTAAACCCAGCAATAAACTAAAATGAATGTTTAGAACGATTTTTTATTTGTTTGAGGGAACGCAGACACATTATTATAGAGACGTTCAGCAGAAAAAGACAAAATTAAAAAGAAAACACTTTGTCAAAAATCTTTCAGGGAAGGCTTTTCTGGGTAAGTGTGTGGATTTTGTGTCAAAAATTAAAATCGGTTTTAAAAAAGACTTTAGAGAAAGTTAAAGACTGTAGTTTTATTTCACATGAAAGACAGAGATGATTTGATGAATGTTTGCGTGAAAAGTGTTATTGAAAAGATCAGGAAAAACATAGGATTAAGCAAAAAAAATGAAAACTAAAAGTTTAGTAAATTAGTATGAAAAAGGGAAACCCCACACAGTATGTTTGGTTTTTGAATCGTTATTTTTTGGTTACTTTTCAGAGAACAGGAAAACAGCTTCTAGGTCACTTTTCCCCCCCGAAAACTGGTTGAGGGCGGGAAAAATGAGTTTGAAGCTGCATTTTCCTGTTCTCTCCCCGGGCAAATTGTGCGGTTCAGACCACCTGGGTGTAAAAAAAAGGGTCAAAGGTCGGTTGAAAAACAAGTCGACATAAGGTCGTACAACATACGAACAGAAAAATGGTGAGATTCCGACAAACCGAGGACGTCCGAGAAACAAAAGAAAAATTTAAAACCGTGTTTCCCACCACACGGCAACAAAAAAAACAGTCTTTTTTTATCCCACCCAAAAGAACGACTATTGTGTCCATCGTTGGGACCTTACCACTAAAGGACATTTGGGTAACCTTAAAAGTTCAGAAGAGAGCAGCACGGTTTTGTAACAGGGAACCACTCGAGAAAAGGGGAATATAGGGAAAAAATGAGGAAATTAGAATGGAAAACCCTTTGAAAAAGAGAACTTTTTTTTAAACTTAAAACCTTTTCAAAGGGGAGAGCTAAAGTAATTTAATCCAATGGAACAACTAGTATTGAAAAAAAGAGACCAGGAGTGGCGGGCAGTTTATACCATACCGCACAAATTGACAGCCACTTAATTTTTTTTATCCCAGTTCTGTACGGTGTGGAACTCACTGGGGTGCCATCAAGATGCCACAAAAGCAATCTCTTTTAAAAAACAAATTGATAAAAACGTTTGAGATTTTGCTATTGATGTTTTTATTTTTTACTTCCCCCGATATTTTACTGTTCTGGGCCGAATTTGGCCATTGCTTTTTTAAATTCTTTTAAAACGAGTGCGACCCTTGTTGCCAAAAAATTTTCTCCAAGGGGGAACCGGTCGCACTATTTTTTTGTTTTTTATTTTACTTTTTAAATGCGCGCTGGTGACCTATCGTTTTTTAGTGAACCAGTATTTTGGAAGAAGAAGAAGAAGAGTGGCCCCAAAAGATGCGCAACAGACGGGAAAAAGTCAAGACAAGAATCAACAGGCCTTCAGAGTTCCCCAGGAGCGGTGAAAGATCGACTTCAAGTAGAGTCAAAGGGAAATTTCCCGAAAACCCGCTGGGGCGCAAGCAGATTGCCCGGACTCTCTAAAATTGATCAAGGAAAAACTGTTGAGCAATCACCACCCAACAAAAGAACCAAAACACACCGATTTTTGGTGCAAAGGTGAAAATCCTATCTGAAAAAAATAGTTTTCGAAAGGATGAAGCCTTTTGAACTTGAAAAACTCCCTTCTGTTTTTTTTGATGTTAGATTTAACCTGTAAAACCAGGGGAGTTCATTTTGTGTTAAAAGTTTGTTTTTTTTTGACGTTCATTTGTTATTTAAAGACGGGAGATGTGCGTATTAGGTGCGTCTTAGGCCCACAAACACAATAGTGGGTGACTCCCCTTTGGACTGGCCCAAAGTCAGGCTAACGACTACAAAACCCACTGGGCTACGACTCGAACCTTTGTGCGGCAGACCACCCAAGAAAACGAAACAGCCTCGTAACATTTTGGGAAAAGAAAAAAAAAACCTTTACAATTTTACGGAATTGCAGAAAAAAGGAAACCAAAAAAAAATAAGCATTTTGGGGAGTGGGCCATTAATTTTAGTATTCTGACAAAAGTGCTCAAAACAACCTACAATTATAATCAGCAAATGATTGAAATTGCTGGGAGTTGCCCAGACAAAAAAAGAAAAGACAAGACAAGACAGACGGTCCAGGCACAAAGGCCTGGAATGCTGACCTGTATGAAAAAGACTCCATCCCCCTTATGTTGTGAACCAATAGGATTTGACCCAGTATGACAGTTAAATTCAGTGGAAGGGTACCATAATTATTGACCTAACAACCTCCCCTTCCCCCCCCTCCCCTTGCAACAAGTGGTCCGCATCAAAACACCATTTTTCCAGGTCATCGATGCTACGGCACGCTTGAGATCAGTAGGCCTGTTTAATCTTGATCAGTTTTCCTATTAAAATTCCCTTTACA
>CM031618.1:7509238-7519613 GCA_018398815.1 Conus ventricosus | reverse complement strand
TTTTAAAAACCCAAGGAAATCAGTTGGCACATAAAAACCCAAAACTGAAAAAATCTATGTTAACAATCAATCAAGTCAATACAAACTGAAACATTTTTTTACTTGGGGGGAACAGCAAAAATTTTTAAAATACAACCATCGGTTTACCTCCGCCTTAAGAAATGAACGCCATGTTTTTTAAACATGGTTTTTACTGTCTCAAAAAATAAACGCGTGAGGTTTGTTTTCTTCGGCCAATTTTCGAACAACTCATCGATAGCCAAACACGTTTTAAAAACTACGTATCTTTGTCAACAATATTGTCTTCAAAACCAAACCAACCTTTAAGATACACAATTCTGTTTTTAAAAAAAAACCCGTTAATTAAAAAAACACACCCGCCGCACAAGAAACCGCCCTGTTTCCCCGACTGTCCGAAAGAATTGTGGGTTCCCTTGTCATGTAAAGGGCCGGCTACCTTAACTGGGTGATTGGTCAGGCCAAAAAGCGCCCCGCGCGGGACGTAGGGCAGAACGTTTAGAAATCTGATGTAATTGGGGGGAAAGGGGAGGGGGTAAGGAGGTGCAGCAGTATTGATTTTTTGGCCTGGTGGTGTGTATGGCCCCGTCTCTGTCTCTGTGTGTGTGGGCCCTGTTGTGGGGGCCTCTGTGCGTGTGTGTGTGTGTGGTGTGGGGTTTGTGTGTGTGTGTGTGGTGTATGTGGTGTGTGGATTTGTGTATGGTGTTTTTGCATGTGAGGGGGTTTTGTGTGTGGTGTTGTGTTGTTGTTGTGGGGTTATAAAAAAAGTTGTAGCTATTCCATGTCTTCCCGCAAATTTAATCTATAAACTGTTGAAAAAGTTTTTGCGATTCAAAAACTTTTCTAACTTAAAAATCCTCCCCTGGGAGAAATAAACCCCCCAAAGTGTTGGGCAGGTGGGCCGGGCAACTAGCAATTAAAAGCTTCCTCCACCTGCGGCAGGGCGTTGACCCGCCCTGAAAGAAACCCGGGGGGGAACAGACACCTTTTTGTTTAAGGCGTTCAGTCACGGCCGTTTTTTCCCACGTTCCTAGGGGGGCGGTTCATTTTTGGCCTATTTTCCCTAGCTACTCCTAAAACCTAGAAAATTAGTATTAAAAAAAGGTAACCCGCACAGTATTTTTTTTTGTGGGGTCGTTTTTTTTTGGTTCTTGTCAGAGAACAGGAAAAGGCGGTTTTTTAGGCACTTTCGCCCAAAACCGGTGGGGGAGCAAGTGGCCCTGAAGGGGCATATTACTGTTCTCTCGCAGCTAGATAAAAAAGGTTAGATCATGGGTAGACAAGATTAGTTTATATGCTAAGTTGTAAGAAAGATGGGCCAGTTGATTCAGAAGAAATTTAAAATATGACTTTCACAAGATCGGTTTTTAAAAAAGCCCAGAACCCCTTGCATGTGCAGTATTTCAGATTTGGGACTATGTTTTGCCCCTTCATCATGGGGTTATTTTCTTTTAAAAAATATTAAATTTTTATATATTTAAATTTTAATCGCAATAAAAAAAATGAGCGAGAAGGCGCCACAGGAAGTCCCAGGACCCGAATGTCCCAAATGAATGTACCCCAGGAGCAGAATTGCCCCAAGAGGGAGGTTACTAAGACTAAAACCGGACGTGTTGAGGCTGGGCAAACTAGCTGATAAACAGACGAAAAATCAACCCAAACAGCAAAAAAAAATTGTTAGATAGTAAAACAGATTTTGTCGGGACCACAAAAACCAATTAACAAGAACACAATCCAAACAAACTAAATGTATCATTATGATTGGGCGCTGCGTGTTGTTGTGTTTTTTGCATACAAATCCCAACACCAACCTACAACAAAGCGCAAACACCCCCATAAAAGAAGAAGCCCCCTTTTGCAAAAAAGAGCAACCTCCTGCAGAGATCCATTTTCTATCAAATTTTTTAAACTAAATAAAGTACAAGTTAAGAACTAAATAAGTACAATTAAGAACTAAATAAAGTACAAGTTAAGTTAGTTATAGAAAGTACTTTTTAAGTTAAGCGCAAGTAAATTATAAGTTAAGTGTAAGTAAATTATAAGTTATATAAAGTACTAGTTAGGTTCCTAAGTTAAGTTCTTGTTATGTTCTTTTTTAAGTACTAGTTAGGTTCCTAAGTAAGTACAGGCCAAGTCAATCAAGTTAATCTTTTAAAGTTCTCCAACGCCCTACAGCATATGAGAACTCAGGATTGACGTAAGTTCTCTTGTTATTGTTAGAGACTAGCGATTTCTTGTTAACAGCAGTTGTGTTTACTTGATGAAGAGTAGAGCGCAAATTAACATTTGTGTGATAAAATACTTTGTTTTCAAAGAGAGCTTGCTTGTAGTTATCGTGAGATATATTTTTTTTGACAACTTCTTTACTTATGCCCTTAGCTTTTTTCATTACAGAAGTCTGACTGGCAAGGCTATACATCTTTGACCGCAAAACCAACATATTCTTTTTTAACTGTTCCATTGAGTTCATCCTTCATCTTTCCAATCACTTTCTTGTTCACAGTTGAATGTAAAGGACTGTCTTTAGGATAGTCGCATGTGTCGTACCATCCATCAACTCCTTTAGCTACTTCTGTTTCTTAGTCTTTGTAAAAGTCTTCTGTGGGGACGTCTAGAATAAAACTATCAGTGTCTGTGTAAAGTACTCTTGCTTCTGGGTACCGCGGTTTAAAGTAGTCATACAGAAATTCTAACATCAATAACTTTGACAACTCTAATACGGTAAAGCCAATAAACACCGGCTTGTCCAACTTAACATCTTTTTTCTTCATCATAATGCCAACCAAGCTGTCGTTAAATCTTCTAAAGTCTTGATAGTTGGGTTTAGAGGCAAACTTAATTGCTTGGTTTTCTTTTGTAACTAATTTCACATCTTTACGGTTGTGTACGTTCTCCATGGTTTTGCCAAAAAACAGCCGTTGTTCATCAGTTTAAAGAAGTCTTTTTCTGAAGCGTCAGTGGCTTGGGTTCTAAGATCAGTATTCTTCTTGATGTATGGCCTCATGAAGGGCTCTTGGTCACAGACAATTATTCTATGAACAGCCGTCAGTTTCAGTCCGTGTCTTAAGTAAAACTGTAGGAGTCTGTAATGACAAACATACTTAGTTTTGTGCCTAAGATTGGGAACAAGTTTAGGCGGTTCGATGGGACTCATTTTAAATCTTTCTGTGGCTAGGGGATAATCGTTGTGGAGATCGTGTAGTTCTTTAGGATATTCTAAGTTTACTTCCAAGATTAGTCCTGCTGGATTATCGGGCGGAAGCTGTGACAACATTCCTAACACAATATTAAACTCATGAGGCCTTTTATCATTGTAAAGTTTCTTAGTGGAAGTGGTTGACTCATGGCCCACCCATACAGATTGTTGGCGTCTAAGTACATTAGATAGTTGGATGGTTTAGTGGGATCATAATCGTTTAAATACTTGTTGTTAGCTTTGCAGTAAGGATGTGAGGCAATGCTAATACCGCCCCTCAGCCCGTCTTCAATCATCTGGAGTGTGGGTAGATCAGATATTAAGTCAATCTGAATGTTTGCAGACTTTAAGAAGGCGTCCCAAGATAGCCCTGGGGCAGAGATGTAATGTGATGAGTCTAAGTTGTAATGTTTCATGCATGTAGATCTGTAATTCTGAAAGACGTTCTGCCAATAAACACACGTCAGCCATCAAGTACTGATCGTGATAGTCGCCCATCGTTTCACAGTGTAATTCTGTCCAGGCTTTCTGTGCGTATTCATAGTCAGGGTCAGTTATGTCTTTGCCTCTAAGACTAGAAAGAAAGCGCTTTTAGGAGGAAGTGAGTCTTCATCAAACCTATCCCACGAGTTCATGTATTCATAAGGATAAACTCCTTTACGCACTAAAGATGGTCAAAGTATTGTTTAGTGATTGGAAAGTCTTGTAGAGATCCTGCTAACTTATCCAAACTAGCCATCAGATGTTGGGCTGAGTCATAAAAGGATAAAGAGTCAAGAGTAAAAGTCATGTACTTTTCTGAAGACTGTGCAATGCAAGTAACCCTCTTATATTCAGAAGTCACTGCTTGCATGATCAAAATGAGAATCGTAGCCTCGTAAGTTATGAAAGAAGATAGGTAGTTTCCATGTCTTAGGGTCAACCTTAAGTTGAAGATTACAATTGCTGTGCGCGGCCCCTCTAAACTTTCCAGTAATGTGATCGTGGTCTCTTACTGTGTTGCCTAATAATTCTTTATTACATATCCAACAGTGCGTAGATGAGTCATAACGTTCTTGGTCTTCAGGAGTCATAACAATGTCTGAAAGGTTCAGTTGGTTGGATAATTGATTGCGAAGTTGTTTCATCTGCTCTAAAAACCTACTAGCCGCATTGGGGCCTCTGTAAATCTCGGGTGTCGTGTGTTGGCCGTCTGACCTAACAACAATAAACGCATAAGAACAGATCTGATGGTGGGTTAATAACGTTGTTTTCTGTTCTTGCTGTTGCGGGCCATAGTACTGCGGTAAGAGCGATTCAAAGTCAGCATAAACCACGTATGGACTCATCTGCATTTTGTGTATATTCTTAAAGCTAACCTTAGACCCAGGCTTAGGTGTGGAGGAGTTTGGTTTCACTGTCTACAAAACTTTTACAATGAGTTCTATGGCTGGCAGCTGCTTCTATAGTTGGGATTCTGACCAGACACCTTCTACAAAGCCCTTGTCTAAAATTGTCTTTTGTAGTAAAAGCCATTAAGTCTGCTTATTGTTCTGATTAATACATAATGGCTCTTTGTACTATCTGCAAACAGGATCAAGTCTACATGCTTGTCAAGTGGTTCACCTAAAGTAGGGGCGTTGGGAGAAATCCTTAGAGGGGTTAGATTATCTACTACAGACCATGTGTGTACGTTTACAGTGATTGGTTTGTTTTGCTCTTCAAACCGAGATATACTTTCTATACTCACTGGAAAGGTTATGTTATCAAAGTTCAGCTCTTGCTTATATTGTTCATAATTGGAAATTCTGTTTGCATGATTTTTAACAGGATGTAGATGCGCTAAAACACACCACATAAAACACATGTTGTCAGAATTATGTATGTTTAAAGACTGCTCGTTTTAACTCTAACTCTTTTGGAAAGGAAGGTAAGAATTGCCAACTATAGGATAGAACTTTGTTTGTCTCAATTTAATTTCAAGGACTGTCCCTTCAGACCCCCAGAACCCCTTAACTTTGCCTCCTCACTTGCATGGTTAAACTGTGTAAGCATGTAGTCAGCCCAGTTAGGAGTTAAAGTCGTGATAGCTGATTACTTCTTTCTGTTTAGTTGAAACCCAGACTTCCATGTTAGTATCATCAGGCGTTATATAATCAATCAGAACGGCCAACAGCACTTTTACTGGCGGCTCCATCTGAAGAGACTCTGGGATTTTAGAGATGGCGTGTGCTACGCTTTCATGAACGTTTGTAGAGTTAATGATATTCATGTCTACTTCACTAAACGTATTGCTCAATTGTTTTTTTTCAATATCAAATATTTCTTTCCATCGTATATAGTTTTCCGTCCTCGAATTTACTTGTGGTCGTCATTTTTAAAGCACAATATTTACGTAAATTAAAAAAATAAATGTAAATAAAAGAAAGTAAAAACGCGCTTTTTATTCTTCGCCCAAGCGTTGCAACACTTCAAGACACGTTAGCCTTACAATAACGCCTGCTAATATTTTAGCTTTTTTGAATCACTACAGTTAATGTTCATCACTTTGATTGCTTCGTTAAATAGTTCACTATGATCTTTTATTATATTGTCTACATCATTCTCAAACCCAAATTCACTAAAATCAATGTTTAATACTTTCATTGTTTCATCAAATAGTTCATTACAATTCTTTAAATCAGATTCACTAAGTTCGGCAGCCATTTTTTTAATATAAATAAATAAAAAAAATAATTGTAAATTCAACTGTTATTTATTATTATAGTCTATTTCTAATCGTAAAAACTGATCAGGTTTAAAGGTAACAGTTACTCCTTCAAGGTCGTCAGACACATGCAGGTCAGCATCTTCGGGGGCAATATTATCAAGTAAAATAGCAAAAAGCTTTATAACTGGTTTAGGCCAAGACTCTGGGATTTTACTAACGGCTTTCAATACGCCTTCTCGAATAGTTAAGCTTTCAAAAAGTTCTGCTATAAATTCATCAAACACGCCCTTTAACACTTCTTTATCAACTCCAGCATTAATCGCCCACCAAAATCATCAAATATTTCTGTAAGCCTTATAACTACGTGGGGGTTCATTTTTTTTAAACACAAATAAAATTATAAATTAAAAAAATTAATTAGTTTCTCTTGTTTTTGTACTATAGGCATGATCTAGATCCACACACACACACATACACACGAGAATCATTCACACAAAAGACAGGATGGCGCTTGTGGGGGAAAGTGAAGGGGCTTTTTGTGGTTCACACTTGAACAACGTAAATTTGAGACAGCCACCAAAAGCACTTATCAAAGTCCTGGAATATTGATCACAGGATCTCTTTCAAAGTTCTATCTGTGGCCGCCTGAAAGCAGCCTTAAAGCAGCAAAACGGCGAAGCGGATGAAGATGAAGCAGGTAACCACAGCAGCAAAGCAGCGAAGCCACAACAGCAAAAAAGTCATTTTCATTATATACAAAGTCATGGAATCAAAGTGTCAGCAGGTAGCCTTTGACCGACCATGGCTGGAGCGCTGACAAGGGTTTTTTCCCTCCCTCTCATGACCTTGGACCGACCATGGCTGGAGCGCTGGTAGACGCGCTTGGTTGGCCTTGTGAGGATTGCTATCATGACCTTTGACGACCATGGTTGGAGCGCTGGCGTCTCTTTAGCCTGTAAACGCGCTTGGTTGGTCTTGTGAGGATTGCGGATCAAGACACATTGGTTGTTGTGTGGGGGTAGCCCAATAGTTTCTTATCTCCTCACTACTCAAAAACATTGCCTTTAATTCTTTTCTCATTGAGTAGATTTCAAAGAAAGATAGTCCAACGGTAGAAAGCCTTTGAAAATATGGTTTCAACAAAGAGGCTATCTCCCTCAGTTTGCAAGAGTATGAAGGAGAGATTCCAATATGTTCTCTCAGCCACTCATCCCATTTTTCCTTGTGCTTTCCACTTTTCTTCTCTTCTTCAAAGATGGCAAATGTGACATGTAAAAGATTGCCATATCTTGCGACATAGATAATATTTCGTTTTAAACAAAATCTTTACAGGCAAACACTTCTCTCTCGCAGAAAACACACGTCTGCACCACGAGCAGAAATGTCGGCAGCTTCCAAGTCCCGGCAGAAAATGATGTCATACCTCCTGTCGATTGGTTGAGCGTGCACACGTGGGCTGCAGACCTCCTGCTCAGTGGAGCGTGCAAGAGGGCCCAGTCAGCAATATTGATTAGAATCGGTCTGGAATGAGACTGTCAAGCCATATAACTATTTAGTTGATTTTATGTTCCTGGAGAGAATGTAAATATACGGGTTCACGATTACCATATTATTTACACGGAAACCCCGTTTCAATGTGCTGATTTTGTCAATATTTGGCAGTTTTGGCATGTTAATTTTGTTTAGAAAACAGGTGTTAAATTTGGCCAAAACTGATATGAAATGGACGTGATTTGTATGTGAAAATGGGGGTTTTCGTGCAGAATCACATGGGTGGTCTTGAACATAGATATTTACATTCTCTAGTGTGCTGATGCAATGGTTCAATGAAAAATGGCCAACAGAAAAAAAAACCCATAGAGCCAGGAGACAATATTTAGTGAATTTAGTCATCCATTTCCTGCATGCGGGCATGGAAGACCAGGTTTTCAATGTCGTGTTTTATCTGGAGGCGCCGCCTCTCACTTTTGATTCATTTTCAATTCTTTCATCATATTCATCGCAAAATGATAGTCCTCATCCTCCTTGTCTCTCCTCGCGTCCTTAATCGATTGGATGAGGCCCCGGGCTTCCTCGATGACGCCTGCCTTTGGTGAATCATCACGGCAGGTTCAGGTCGCTTTTGTCCAAAACCACCCTGGGCCTCTTTGGTGGAGGATTGCTTGGTGAGGATGTCAGGTGGACTGTGGTGGAGGGGCTGCAACCAGGCGTCGGGCGCATGCTCGTGTGGGGTTCCGGCAGTGTGATGCATTCCACATGAAGTGCCATTGATGTGGAAGTGCTAGAGCCACTAGCCTGGCTCCAACTGCACTTCTCACGCACGCTTCTGTTGAGTTCAGCCATGTCAGAAGCAGAATCAAAGTCCTCGGTCTGCAAACAAAAGAGCAAAATTGTTGCGTATGTTGGTCATTCATGTATATGTGTCTTGTTTTGTCTTTGTTATAAGCTGTAAAATGAACAAGATGTCAAGCTATATAAATGTACTCACAGTTATTCACATTGTGACCGTGAGCTTGACCCTATTTTCATGACCTTGACCGTGACTTACAAAGCCCATATTTTCACACAATCAGTTTAGGAGACAGACAGAAATAGTCCAAGGCTTTGTTCCGATTCTAAAGTAGTACCGAAGTACAAAAAGGACATGTTTTAGTAAAAAAAATAAAATAAAAAGATATAACATTAACAGGAAATTTATTTCCTGAAACTTAATAATTTATTTGTCTTATTTCAGATGCCAAAACAGAAGAAGAATGGCTACTGATTCAGGACAAGTTCTTCCACAAATGGAATTTTCCACAATGTCTTGGAGCTATGGACGGGAAGCACATCCGAATTCAATGCCCTCGCAATGGTGGATCACAGTTCTACAACTACCATGGGTTTCACAGCATTGTGCTTTTTGCTCTGGTTGATGCCACATACAAATTCTTGTATTATGAAGTGGGAGCACCTGGAAGAGTTGGCGACGCCAATATCTGGAACTCATCTAAACTGAAGAGGAGCCTTGAGGGGCAAAATCTGCAAGCACCACCCGGCAGAGCTCTACCAGGAACCATGTCCAAATACCAAGTCTCATAGTGGCCGACTCTGCCTTTGCTCTCTCACCAACCCTCATGAAACCATACCCAGAGAGAGGCATTGATCACGGCAAGAAAGTCTTCAACTACCGATTGAGCAGAGCTCGTCGGATTGTGGAGAATGTATTTGGGATCTTGGCTTGTCGGTTTGGTATATTTCAACAAGCCATGAAACAACACCCAAAGCAAGTCAAGAAGATTGTGCTTGCCTGCCTCGCCCTACACAACTTTCTGAGAGATGTGCAGATCAGCAGTATTGTGGTGCTGCAGCTGTGGACCATGAACAAGGTCCAAACCATGAGGTTGTGCCAGGCCATTGGCGAGCAAACCAGAATGCACACTTGCTTGGGTTTGCATGCAGGACAGGGAGGTGCTCATCAGCAGTATGCAAGTGGCACACAGGTTTGGGATTCCCTCAAGGAATACTTTGCGAGAAGGGGCAGTGCCTTGGCAAAATGCCAGAGTTGCTCACTAGAAACTTTGTGTGCAGAAATGGGTATGTGTGTGTGTGTTTGGGGAGGGGGAGCGGGGAGAAAGATGCTGGAGAGAAGCAGAAGGAAGGGAGGAAGGGAGGTGCTTCTCCACAGTATGCCAACAGCACATAGTATTTTACATGTGTGCTGCCCTGATGGATACTGTATGAGGGAACATGTGTTGCCTTGACAAAAGGCTAATGTATCATACTAATTACAAACTTATATGCTCCAGTGGGAAGGGTGGGGGAATTGGGGGGGGGGGGGGGGGGGTGTTATAAGGATGTTGGAGAGTGGAAACAGAATTGAGAAATGTGGGAGCATATAATCAATAATGACATTTTCCATGTACTTAACAGACAAAAATCCCTTCTAAACAAAAGAAATATAACTGAAATAACCTAACACTGAATGAAAAGGCACCACATGTGTGGCTCGTTGTCTGTCAGCGACATGCTCAGTTAGTATGTGCCTTTTCATTCAGTGTTAGGTTATTTCAGTCATATTTCTTTTGTTTAGAAGGGATTTTTGTCTGTTAATTGTTTTGTTTTTTTAAAAAAAATTTTAAGCTTAGAGAAAATGTGACCCCTTTTTCAACATTTTGTGAACAATTGTTTGGAAGTTATGACCTACCTGTGACGTTTTTAATAAGACCCCATTCATAAATGATGGTTGAATGCTCAGGCAAGAACGATAGACCGTAGTAGGAAAGTCAAGCTTTCGTCCACACCCTTCACTTTCTTTCTACAGATGGAAACAAGAGGTTTGATCTTTGACACAACAACTGAATTAATTAAATGTGAATAAAGTGATGGTGATCGCAATGAATATGTCGTAAGTTGCTTTGAGTGTTGATGCCCCTTTGTTCCCTATGAAATGAAACACACACAAAAGAAATTAATCATGCACATGTATAATA